>JBBDGP010003759.1:320000-637500 GCA_037952835.1 Lithobates septentrionalis
CAGAGCAATAGCCCTGAGAGGAAGGAGACCCCCTGCCAAACAATAGCCATCAGAACTTATACCGCAACCCGTAGTACACTGCGGCCGAATCCTCAGCTGCTCGAATATCCACTTGATAACATTTTGTGAATGTAAGCACTGAAGACCAGGTAGCAGCCTTTCAAATCTGAGCCACAGATACCTGATGGCAAAAAGCCCAGGAGGTTCCTACACCCCCTGGTAGAACGAGCCCTCACCCTAAATGAAGGAGCTTTATGTTTCAGACCATAGGCCTGAATGACCAATTGACGGACCCAATTGGCAATGGAAGCTTTGGAAGCTGCCTGCCCCTTCTTGGTTCCTTTAGGTAAAACAAAAAAGGTGTCTGATCCTCGGATCTCCGCAGATCTAGACAAATAAACCTCGACTGCCCGGACAATGTCCAAAAGAATGCAGTGGTCTCTCTTCCGCCAAACGAGGCTGAGAGAAAGAAGAGGGCAAAATAATGTCCCGATTTAAATGAAAGGACGACACCACTTTTGGCAAAAAGGATGGTGTCAGAGCCGCAACTCAAGCTTGTAACCGCGGGATATAGTTGAGGTGACCCACTCGTCCTGAATTATTGTTCCCCAAATGTCTGCAAAGTGCAGCAGCCTTCCCCCCACCCGATGGGAGTGGGGGCATCCCCTCGAAAGGAGGACTTGGTGCTGGGTTTAGAAGAATTTTGGACCCAGGGCTTTTCCTGGCCCTGGCCTTGAGGCTTGCCCCTGGCCCTAGCGCCCTGTTGGCGGCGGAACTGCCTTGGCACTGAGACGTTTGAGGAAGCAGTCCCTGAGGTTTTAAACGAGGGATGTCTGGTGCTTTTCTTCAAAAGGAAGTAGAGAACTCTTCCCTCCGCAAATCTTTTGGATTCAATTGTCCAAATGATCACCAAATAAACATTCCCCATGAAGGGGGAAACCCGGCAATAACTGCTTACAAGGAAGCTCGTCTGACCAGTTCTTAAGCCACGAAAGTCTGCGCCTATGTACAGACAAGAGAGCCAAACGAGAAACCTGATGGGTTTTACTTCCTCTTTGTTTCCCTGCAAAGGTAAAGCATAATGCATAGTAGCCCATTATGTGTCACTTACCTGACACAGGAGCCTGCGATGTCACCGCTGTCCCCTCTTCCAACAAGCGTCCATCTTCCTTCCGGGTATCGTGGCTCCGGTACTGTGATTGGCCGGAGCCGCGATGACGTCACTCCCGCGCATGCGCGTGGGAGCCGCCACTAACGCCCCGATCGCCGTTCGAAACGGCACGCTCAGTGCGCCTGCGCGTCGTTGTCTACGCCGCAGGCGCCGTAGACAGCTGTGCCTGTCTTTTGCAAATATCTCCTAAACCGTGTAGGTTTAGGAGATATTTCTTGCACCTACAGGTAAGCCTTAATCTAGGCTTACCTGTCGGTAAAAGTGGTCTGTAAGGGTTTACAACCACTTTAAATAAGCTGGCTGTACGCCGAAACGTTCTATGCACTGCGAGCGCACGCATGTGCGCGGTCCCGGCGAACGGGCGTGGCTGTATTCGCGTATGACGCAAATCTTCGTGCGCACAGATAAAGGCTACGGCGTCTGTGCGCCATGGCTGCCAAACAAACTGCTGAGCCCAGCAGCACTCTTGCGAACACACGTGTACCATGGCGAACCAAGGCAAAATGGCGCACCGTCGTGCACCATCATACAGGTAAAAAAACAGCCACACAGAAGCAAAAAAGGTACACTTTATAAACACCCACAGCCCAATAACTCCCCCGTATGGTCACCGCACATAGGTGTCTAGCCTCTAGCTAGCTTGACTGTTACAATCACTGGAACACCCCACAATAAATTAAAGGAGTTTCACTTTCCCATCCAGGCGCAGGGCAGCTTAGAAACTAAAAACCCAATCTTCACCCTTCACGGCCAGTTCCTGTCACTTGAGGACCTTCAAGGACTGGGTACCCTTTTTTCATGTTTAGGGTCCACTCCCTTGGACCTGTATAGCACTCCTGCAGGAATGACTGTGGTGTCCAGGATTCCACTTTGCAGGGTCCAGCGTCCAGAGGCCGCATTACAGGCAAAAACCTCGCAGGATCTTGAGTCTTCTTTGCGAGGCTCAGGTACCATTTATCTAAGCATATAAGCCTGTGTGAAACGGATCCGATTGGTCAATCCCTTAATTCAATTAAGAACCGTTTGTGGCACTAGAGACCCACTAAAGACATGGAGGAGCGAGTTTGGAGTGGAGGAACTTGACTGGCCTGTACAGAGTCCTGACCTCAACCCGATAGAACACCTTTGGGATGAATTAGAGCGGAGACTGAGCCAGGCCTTCTTGTCCAACATCAGTGCCGGACCTCACAGATGGGCTTCTGGAAGAATGGTCAAACATTCCCATAGACACACTCCTAATCCTTGTGGACGGCCTTCCCAGAAGAGTTGAAGCGGTTATAGCTGGAAAGGGCGGGACAACGCAATATTGAACCCTACGGACTAAGACTGGGATGCCATTAAAGTTCATGTGCCTGTAAAGGCAGGTGTCCCAATACTTTTGGTAATATAGTGTATATTTACCTAAAAAAAATAGTGACGTAATCAATACTTAATTTACCCGCTGTGTTTAAAGTGCTACGTAAGTTGTCAGTGCTCTATAAACTACCTATAATAAATAAAACATAAGCACTTCCAGGGGGACAGAAAAGACTTCCTACCTATGTATCTCATGACAGGTGCACTTTAGGAGTCTTTGCTAGGACCCCCAGGTTCTGGAATTGTTCTGGAGTTCTGACTTTACTTGCTGTTCCGTGCCGCTGACTTAAAACGTACTGAAACCAGAGACGACCCGACTTAAAAGAGAGGTCAGTGCTGCCAATCACAGTGTTATTCTTAGTGCAGGTTTCCTGAAGGTTGATAAGATTACACATAAAACACACCAATACAACTAATAATATCCGGGAGAAGATCGGGTACACCATCACAACAAACTCACACCAAGAACTTTAAAAATAAACCTGTGGATGCAGAAAAAGTGGAACTAAAAACTTGGACTTCTTGTTAAAGAGGGGCAGAGCACAGAACCGGCATCCTCCTTCCCTGCCTAGGGCGACCCCAAAAACAAAAAACCTGACACACGAGGTCACCCCGATACCCAGGATGACCCGGGCTTGGGCTAGGCACTGCCACCCACCAAGCAGTGAAGGGAAGAGGGTGGCTCTGAACCTATACACAGAAACCAGCGATGGCAACTGCCATTAGGGAGGTTCCTTCAACCACTTCCATACCCGGCACTTTTACCCCCCTTCCTGCCAAGGCCAATTTTCAGCTTTCAGCACTGTCACACTTTGAATGACAATTGCGCGGTCATACAACACTGTACCCATATGAAATATTTATCTTTTTTTCACACAAATAGAGCTTTCTTTTGGTGGTATTTAATCACCTCTGGGGTTTTTATTTTTTGCTAAACAAACGAAAAAAAGACCAGACATTTTGAAAAAAAAAAACAAAACCATTTTTCTACATTTGTTATAAAATTTTGCAAATAAGTAATTTTTTTCCGCACCGATGGGCACAGGTGAGGAGGCCGCACCGATGGGCGGAGATGTGAGGCCGCACCGATGGGCGGAGATGTGAGGCCGCACCGATGGGCGGAGATGTGAGGCCGCACCGATGGGCGGAGATGTGAGGCCGCACCGATGGGCGGAGATGTGAGGCCGCACCGATGGGCGGAGATGTGAGGCCGCACCGATGGGCGGAGATGTGAGGCCGCACCGATGGGCGGAGATGTGAGGCCGCACCGATGGGCGGAGATGTGAGGCCGCACCGATGGGCGGAGGTGAGGCCGCACCGATGGACAGAGGTGAGGCCGCACCGATGGACAGAGGTGAGGCCGCACCGATGGACAGTGATGAGGCTGCACTGATGAGGCCGCACCGATGGACAGTGATGAGGCTGCACTGATGAGGCTGCACTGATGGGCAGTGATGAGGCGGCAGTGATGAGGCTGCACTGGTGGGCAGTGATGAGGCTGCACTGGTGGGCAGTGATGAGGCTGCACTGGTGGGCAGTGATGAGGCTGCACTGGTGGGCAGTGATGAGGCTGCACTGGTGGGCAGTGATGAGGCTGCACTGGTGGGCAGTGATGAGGCTGCACTGGTGGGCAGTGATGAGGCTGCACTGGTGGGCAGTGATGAGGCTGCACTGGTGGGCAGTGATGAGGCTGCACTGGTGGGCAGTGATGAGGCTGCACTGGTGGGCAGTGATGAGGCTGCACTGGTGGGCAGTGATGAGGCTGCACTGGTGGGCAGTGATGAGGCTGCACTGGTGGGCAGTGATGAGGCTGCACTGGTGGGCAGCGATGAGGCTGCACTGGTGGGCAGTGATGAGGCTGCACTGGTGGGCAGCGATGAGGCTGCAATGATGGAGTAATGCCCTGATTAACAGAGTAAGTTCACACCACATGCAGTCCAGTGTGTTTTCTTCTGCATCAAAAACGCATGGAAAGTAGGTTATATGGTTTCCAAAGCCATAGTTCACACCAGTGCAGTCAGTTCCTGGGCTTTCCGGTTCCAGGGATAAAAAAAAAAGTAGAACATGCTGCATTTTTCCTGCACTGGACTATACTGGAATGCAGTAAAAAGCATCAAAAATGCACGAAATGCGCTAATAACGTGCATGCAGAAACACATTCCGAACAGATCTGGAGTGCGTTTTTGTGGTGTGAACCAGCCCCAACAGTCCCGCCCCATCACAAGATAACCATAATCTGTTTGCATGTGATCAGCTGTGTTTGGAAACAGCTGATCACATGGTAAAGGGCTACTGTGATTGTCACCCTAACCTCGATCTGATCAGCTGTGATTGGAAACAGCTGATCACATGGTAAAGGGCTACTGTGATTGTCCCCCTAACCTCGATCTGATCAGCTGTGATTGGAAACAGCTGATCACATGGTAAAGGGCTACTGTGATTGTCACCCTAACCTCAATCTGATCAGCTGTGTCCAAAAGACACAGTGATCACAGAGCGCACCTGATGCGTGCGGGGGGGTGGCAGGGTTCTGGGAGGATGACAATAGACGCCCTCCCCGAACTGGATGACCACACCGTCTTTCAGCTATACCGCTGTTGGAAACCGGGAGGCGGATGCGGGCAGCTGACAAAAGCCCAGGCGCCAGGACGCAATTTCTAGTCGACCTGGCACCTGGGATTTGTGGCGCCCTGTTCTGACGTCACTACAGAATGCAAAAGTCATGCAGAGGGTCAGGAGGTGGAACCACAAGACGTAGTGGGACAACGGCCCCCGACACTCCGAGAAGTGTAAAATGACAAAAGATGGACAGAGGCTGCAGTACAGGAACAGATGGGAGGTAGGAGACGAGGGCATAATCCCTCTTTTATTGTGGTAAATCTTTTACCGGACAGGGTCTCTTTAATGTGCGGACAACCATTCTACACAATCGATCAGCACATTGATCCCCGCACAGCTCACTGCATTAGAAAACAATAAAAAAAACCTGCTTGTTTATGTCAGAATGTCATACAGAGCCCCAGCCCCCCCCCCCCCAAAAGGCTTCAGAAAAACAGGAGCAGCTAACAAAGGCATAATTAGCTTCTGCTTGAGAGAAGTGATGTCGCGGTGTTAATTACCAGTGTGTGAGGAGAGGAGATTAGGGAATTATTTCATTACACAAAAGAGGTGGGATGCAACGCAGCAAGACAGAACAGATCCCTGAAAAAGAACATTTTGTCAAACTCGGTATGAGCCCCGCTCGGAAAATCTGACAGACGGAACACTCCCGGCCGCTTCAATTATTAGCAGATTCGAGGTGCAGAGCTGCTCACCATACAATCCGTGTTCTGATTATTCATCTCCGTGATACTTTGCTTCTTCCTTCTATTGTTGCCACAAGAATATCTTGTTACTTTCCTATTAGTTTTATGTTTTTTTTTTTTTTTAATTAGAATTTGTTAAATAGAATAACAAGAACACCTAACCTTACCTACTACTCTATGGTAAAAAAAATAAAAATAAAATCTTCAAGCTAGAAAAGAAAAGAAAATGTATATATATAAAAAAAGTGTTCCCACTTGGGAGATTCACCTTTTTGTGTCCTAAAGGCCATTCTTACCGAGACAGAAAGTGATTGTAAAACCAACATTTTCCAAAGCAGAAACGTGTACCAGGTCCAGGAGTGGTTCTCGCTGTTCCCCTCTCCCAGCAGTGACTCATGAGCTCAGCTCCCCGTTCCAGAAGCAACTCAGTAGCTCAGCAACCCAGCTCAGTGTCCCCAAAGTGCGTCCTTCCATCAGCGTGCTCATCAAAGTCCGCCCTTCCATCAGCGTGCTCATCAAAGTCCGTCCTTCCATCAGTGTGCTCATCAAAGTCCGCCCTTCCATCAGTGTCCCCATCAAAGTCTGCCCTTCCATCAGTGTGCTCACCAAAGTCCGCCCTTCCATCAGCGTGCTCAAAGTCTGCCCTTCCATGAGCGTGCTCATCAAAGTCTGCCCTTCCATGAGCGTGCTCATCAAAGTCCGCCCTTCCATCAGCGTGCTCATCAAAGTCCGCCCTTCCATCAGCGTGCTCATCAAAGTCCGCCCTTCCATCAGCGTGCTCATCAAAGTCCGCCCTGCCATCAGTGTGCTCATCAAAGTCCGCCCTGCCATCAGTGTGCTCATCAAAGTCCGCCCTGCCATCAGTGTGCTCATCAAAGTCCGCCCTGCCATCAGTGTCCCCATCAAAGTTACCCCTTCCATCAGTGTCCCCATCAAAGTCTGCCCTTCCATCAGTGTGCTCGTCAAAGTCCGCACCCTTCCATCAGAGTCCTCGTCAAAGTCTGCCCTGCCATCAGTGTCCCCATCAAACTTCGCCCTTCCATCAGTGTCTCCATCAAAGTCCACCCGTAAATGTGTCCTCATCAAAGTTGACCTGTAAATCTGTGTCCACATCAAAGTCCACCCTTCCATCAGTGTCCCCATCAAAGTCCACCCTTCCATCAGTGTCCCCATCAAAGTCCACCCTTCCATCAGTGTCCCCATCAAAGTCCACCCTTCCATCAGTGTCCCCATCAAAGTCCACCCTTCCATCAGTGTCCCCATCAAAGTCCACCCTTCCATCAGTGTCCCCATCAAAGTCCACCCTTCCATCAGTGTCCCCATCAAAGTCCACCCTTCCATCAGTGTCCCCATCAAAGTCCACCCTTCCATCAGTGTCCCCATCAAAGTCCACCCTTCCATCAGTGTCCCCATCAAAGTCCACCCTTCCATCAGTGTCCCCATCAAAGTACACCCTTCCATCAGTGTCCCCATCAAAGTCCACCCTTCCATCAGTGTCCCCATCAAAGTCCACCCTTCCATCAGTGTCCCCATCAAAGTCCACCCTTCCATCAGTGTCCCCATCAAAGTCCACCCTTCCATCAGTGTCCCCATCAAAGTCCACCCTTCCATCAGTGTCCCCATCAAAGTCCACCCTTCCATCAGTGTCCCCATCAAAGTCCATCCTTCCATCAGTGTCCCCATCAAACTTCGCCCTTCCATCAGTGTCTCCATCAAAGTCCACCCGTAAATGTGTCCTCATCAAAGTTGACCTGTAAATCTGTGTCCACATCAAAGTCCACCCTTCCATCAGTGTCCCCATCAAAGTCCACCCTTCCATCAGTGTCCCCATCAAAGTCCACCCTTCCATCAGTGTCCCCATCAAAGTCCACCCTTCCATCAGTGTCCCCATCAAAGTCCACCCTTCCATCAGTGTCCCCATCAAAGTCCACCCTTCCATCAGTGTCCCCATCAAAGTCCACCCTTCCATCAGTGTCCCCATCAAAGTCCGCCCTTCCATCAGTGTCCCCGTCAAAGTCTGCCCTGCCATCAGAGTCCTCGTCAAAGTCTGCCCTGCCATCAGTGTCCCCATCAAAGTCTTCCCTTCCATCAGTGTCCCCATCAAAGTCCGTCCTTCCATCAGTGTGCTGATCAAAGTCCTCCCTTCCATCAGTGTGCTCATCAAAGTCCGCCCTGCCATCAGTGTCCCCATCAAAGTTAGCCCTTCCATCAGTGTCCCCATCAAAGTCCGCCCTTCCATCAGTGTCCCCATCAAAGTCTGCCCTGCCATCAGAGTCCTCGTCAAAGTCTGCCCTGCCATCAGTGTCCCCATCAAAGTCTTCCCTTCCATCAGTGTCCCCATCAAAGTCCGTCCTTCCATCAGTGTGCTCATCAAAGTCCGCACCCTTCCATCAGAGTCCTCGTCAAACTCTGCCCTGCCATCAGTGTCCCCATCAAAGTCCGTACTTCCATCAGTGTCCCCATCAAAGTCCACCCGTAAATCTGCGTCCTCATTAAAGTTGACCTGTAAATCAGTGTCCTCATCAAAGTCCGCACTTCCATCAGTGTCCCCATCAAAGTCCGCACTTCCATCAGTGTCCCCATCAAAGTCCGCACTTCCATCAGTGTCCCCATCAAAGTCCGCACTTCCATCAGTGTCCCCATCAAAGTCCGCACTTCCATCAGTGTCCCCATCAAAGTCCGCACTTCCATCAGTGTCCCCATCAAAGTCCGCACTTCCATCAGTGTCCCCATCAAAGTCCACATCAGGGACCATCCTCCTATAAATACTGGGGCAAGTAGGTCATTGGTTGCTAGGATTCCAGCAGTCCTAGCAACCAATGACACAGTGCAGCTGCTCTGGAATCTGTGGGTTCCAGGGGCAGAAGAAGCAAGAACCAACTAAATCAGAATCCGGAGTCTGAGAATCGCTAAAGGCCAAAAAAAAAAAATCTCCTAGCCGGCTGGACGTGTCCTGTAGTTTGGAGATCTTTGTTTTGAGCTACTGAGCTCTATAAATAGGCTTGTTGACTAAAGAAGGTAATCAGGAAAGCACAGGAAGCTCCACCTGATCACTAGATAAAGGATACAGAAAAACGATGAGCACCATTTCATGACTTGACCCTGAAAAGTTTTCCTAATTTGTATTTGTTTAATCCTGAACATAATAAAAAAAGCACTAGACGTTCCCTTCAATAAGCCGTGTGCAGCCGGCAGATGCAAGATGTCTGCAGCATATCAGAAGAAAATGAAAACACCGAACGTTTTCCACAAAAACATCAACAGCCAGGCTGTGCTTGTCAGAGCGACGGCACAACTATGAGGGAACGAACGCTTTCTCTGCGCGGCGGCAGTGAAATTACCCCCGGAGTGCGTTTGTGTTGTTCTGTCATTATACTAACAGGTGTTCTACCTCCACGAAGAACAATTCACCGACTCGCTGCACGATCGCACATCTGTCAATCATTCCGGCTGAGACCCTTCTTTGTAAATTAATGTAAAAGTGGTTTTGGGGAAAATAATCGACAAACAAAAGGAGTCAGCGTGCAAAATAAATGGGATTTTGTTAAAGAGATATTAAACCAAAAGCAAAACATTATAGAGAAGCTCACCAGGTCTTAGATGTGATGGCTGCATTCATTTTATTTTTTTAGGCTCTTTTTCTTCTGTTTTAACCTGAGAATCTGACCAGTAAGTCTGGCTTTCAAAAGAACAAGCTCTCCGCAGAATGCATCAGTTACAACAGTCTCTAAACTGCAGCCTGTGAGCCAGAAGTGGCCCTTTGCTTGCCTTTATACAGCCCTTGGGGCACTTTTCCTTCCACTGATACGAGGCACTATTCCTCCCACTGACACCTATGATGGGGCACTATTCCTCCCACTGACACCAATGATGGGGCACTATTCCTCCCACTGACACCAATGATGGGGCACCATTCCTCCCACTGACACCAATGATGGGGCACTATTCCTCCCACTGACACCAATGATGGGTACCGTTTCTCCCACTGACACCAATGATGGGGCACTATGATGTAATTTTTTTTTTTACTCCCAATGATAACCAAGCTTATGGCGTCGTTTACTCCCACCGACACCAGGGTATATCGCATTCTAGCCCCCTAATTGGGAGTAAACGATATTCAGTGGAAAAATCTTTACAGCCGTACAACATCCAAAACCACAAATGAAAACCTGCTGTGAATGCTGAAAACATCAATACACGTATAAAAACGTAAATTGCTTCAACGAATGCAACTCGTGGACAACTGGACCCCCTAGTAGTCTTCACACGTTTGCCGAAAAAGAAGAATTCATCCAGAATAAATTCTCTGACCAATATAGAAGAAAAAAGATAGAAAACGGGACATTAAAATAGTAATCGTTTTTATAGCTATCAAGGTTTTTTTTTTTTTTTTTTTTTTTTAATTTAAAGGGGTTTATTCCCCCTTTTATATCTTTTTCTTCTATATTGGTCAGAGAATTTATTGTGGATGAATTCTTCTCTTTCGGCAAACGTGTGAAGACTACTAGGGGGTCCAGTTGTCCAGGAGTTGCATTCGTTGAAGCAATGTACGGTTTTTTTACGTGTATTGATGTTTTCAGCATTCACAGCAGGTATTCATTTGTGGTTTCGGATGTTCTACAGTTGTATAGATTTTTCCACCGAACGATTTATAAATGTTGATACATTCTTTATTTCTACAGCTGTAGACATACGACAGGAGCTCCATCCTGAACGATCGGGTTTTGTCCTATGAAACGCGTAGACGATATGTGTTAGAGGCCATGCTGGAATATTATATCTGGGGCAATATTTTTTGTCACTTGATGTATTAAATGCTATACTAGGATTGTAAATCTGCAATATGCTAAAACGTAGTACGCTATTTTTTCACTTGTTTTTGATTTTCCAGCCCTTTGGGGCTATTTTATTCTCCTCCCATCCGCCGTATAGTAAAATGACGACAGCTGGGGGGGGGGCGAGATCCCCTCTCGTTCTGGGACTAGGTCATATGACGTTGCCCCAGTGTCACTGCTCTTGCGCGCCCCCCGATCTCGGTAAAGAGTTGATGACTAGGCTCTTTACCCATGTGACCGGCTGTGTCCAATCACAGCCAGTTACATATAAACATGGAAGTGTCATTTATTGGCTCTCCTCGCCTCACATCGACAGAGTGTGAGGCGAGGAGAGCTGGTCAGCGGCATCTACTTTTGCAGGGGAGACCTGTACAGGTAATCAGTGCCCTGATTATCAGTGCAGCGCCAATCGGTGCCCATCAGTGACGCCAGTGCCCACCAGTGACGCCAGTCAGTGCCAACCTACCTGCGCAGGAGAAAAATTATTTATTTACAATATTTTTTGTTATTTAGAGATTCTTTGTTTGATAGATACTGACAGGGCCACTGATAGGGGGGGGGGGGGGGGTTAGCTCCAAGTTCAACAGGGGGGGCCCAGAGAAGCAGGAGTGGGCGCAATTACTGGAACCAATCCTCCTGTGGCCCTTTCTGTATTTATTATTTTTCAGTTTGTGAATGAACAGGGAATCTCTGTACAAAGCTCTTCCTGTTCATGCTGAGGCATTTGTGTCCTCAATCTCTTTGTCTCCAAAGTGAGATTTTGGGTGTCTGTTTAGACCTCTGATATTTCATCAACCCCCACAGGGCTTGTAAAAAAAAAAAAAACATAAAGGCTCATTCTCACAGGTATTCTGTTGCATGAACGAGTGGTTTGTTCATCCATTAAGCTTGATTCACTGTTCCTTTTAGCTAGGCTGTACAGAGCCCCATGATTTCTAACAGCAGCCCTGGGTACATTCTAAGGCCCCTTTCCCATGGGGTGGATCTGTCCGAGCAGGATCCGCCTGCTCAGCGGGGGGGGGGGGGGATTTCTCCGCTGATCAAGCAGATGACAGGTCCGTGTCTGCTCCGCTATGCAGAACTGACACAGACACAGCCTGCTCTCCTTTATAGGGCGGTTGGATGAAAAGAAACTGCATGTCAGTTTCCATCTGATCCGACCCGCTGGACAGATGGCGAATGCATCGCCATACGTCTGTTTTCAGCGGATTTTGTCGGATCGGATGCCCGTCGGGCGTCATCGGACACATGTCCACCGACATCCGCCGCCCCATAGAGGACATTGTGAAAGGGGCCTAAAGGACAGGGTACCAGTAAACCTTTTAGACAGTTGAGGGAGACCTTTCTCTTCCTCCTTCTCTCATGTCCATCCACAGTGTGATCTCTGGAAGCGCATATATCGGTGACACCGGAGCATTGCAGCAATTTCCCATAACCCCTTCCGTACCAGCATGCCATACTGCCTTCATTACCATTCCATTTCTCAGATTTCAGTGCTGTGATAGCTTGACTGACAACTACTTTGTCATGCAACACTGAACCCAAATTAATTTTCTATCATTTTTGAGACATGCAGAGTTTACTTTTGATGGTATTTAGTAATTTTTTTTTATTTTTTTATTTTTTTAGAAAAAAAAAACAAAAAAAAAAAAAACTCTGTTTTCCCCTTACCTTCAGTGATGAGAGAAAATAAAAATGCCAGGATAGTACGAACATTCTAAAATCAACACCCCCACTCCCCTTTTCTTTTCTTTTTTTTAAGAAAGTAGGCACCCCAAGGTGATCTCATTCTTTGAGAAACACTTTTTTTTTTTTAAATTGTTGAGCTAAGGTATTTTTACCATGCAAGGTTGTGTCATCTATGGGATGGGGGGGGGGGGGGGGGTAAAAATATCTGAACATCAACAACGTCCAAAAATCAAGAGACGTAAATTATCAGAAAGTCAGTAATGGAATAAGATTAGCATAAAAAGGGCTACTGATAAGGGTGTGAGGCTTTTTGATGGGGGTCCGTAGCCTGGGTGGTTTACCACAGGGGGGGTGTAGCCGGTACTGAGAAGGCAGCATGCTGAAGGGTAGAAGAATCCTCTGGCAGAAGTATAAAAAGAACAAACAGCGCCAGATCTAAGTGCAGTGATAAGTTAACATGTTTAAAGGGGGGTTCCGGCCGGGAAAAAAAAAATTTAAAAGTCAGCAGCTACAAACACTGTAGCTGCTGACTTTAAATAAGCACGCTTACCTGTCCTGGGTGCCCGCGATGTTGGCCGCCCCGTCTCTCGGGTCCTGGCACCGCCATCCTAACTAAGGGAAACAGGCAGTGGAGCCTTACGGCTTCACTGCCCGTTTCTACTGCGCATGCACGAGTCCTGCAGCGCTTTGTGAATGGGACGCGATGTGTTGTGGGACGCACACAGTTCCCATAGCACACCGCGCCCCATTCCCCAGAAGACAACATGGGGCGGAGAAGACAGATCACCGTAGCGTAGGAAGAGGCAGATTAGGAAGACTGCCTAGCAACAGCTATTTCAGGCGAGTTCAAAAATGGGGTTTTTTTTTCCAATTTTTTAGGGATTTTCTTTTTTTTTTTGTGGTGGACCTCCACTTTAAAGAGGGAGTCCCGCGAAATTTTTTTTTTTTTTTTTTTTAAAGTCAGCAGCTACAAATACTGCAGCTGCTGACTTTTAAAAAAAATAAGGACACTTACCTGTTCCAGGGTAAAGCGATGTCGGCACCCGAGGCCGGACCGTCCCTCGGATGCTGCCGCCGCCATCTTCGGCATGGGAATCAGGAAATGAACGCTTGCGGCTTCACTTCCCGGTTCCCAACTGCACATGCGCGAGTTGCGCAACGCAATCTGACAGCGCGGCGGGACAGGAAGAGGCATAGACTCCCGTGGGAGTCTATGCCCGGAAGTGGGTACAAATACCCGTCTTAGACAGGTATCTGCATCACCCCCCCCCCCCCCGAAAGGTGCCAAATGTGACACCGGAGGGGGGGAGGGTTCCGAAAAGCGGAGGTTCAATTTTTGCGTGAACCTCCGCTTTAATGTAAGGTAATGCACTTACTCAAAGCAGGGTAAAAGCGGGCGCATCTTTAGTCAGATAGGTGACGGAATCCAAGTTAAAACATCCAGATAGCGTTTGCAGGATCTAATCTCGGCGGCGCCGGTGGTCTCCGGTGTCCCGGGCTTGAAACTGCAGGGCGCAGGAGGAAGTCGCCGGTTGGAGTGTTCCAGGTCGCGGTGTGGTGATGCTGTGACGCGCACGTGTTCGGAGCATGCATGCTCCTTCATCAGGCATCGTGAATGAAGGAGCAAACATCACACCTGATGAAGGAGCACGCATGCTCCGAACACGTGCACGTCACAGCATCACCACACCGCGACCTGGTGCCCTGTTGGAGCGGTAAAATCGACTTTGAAATCGCACAAGTGTGAAAGGGGCCTAAAGATGTGCCCACTTTTACCCTGCTTTGAGTAAGTGCGTTACCTTACATTAAACATGTTAACTTATTGCTACACTTAGATCTGGCGCTGCTTCTTTTTATGATCTCATTCTTTTGCCATCATTTTTTGTTAATTCACCTTTATAAGTTCACCTTTTATAAAAAGACATACCGTATATACTCGAGTATAAGTCGAGTTTTTCAGCACATTTTTTTGTGCTGAAAGTTCCCCCCTCGACTTATACTCGAGTCAAGCACTTTTCTGCAGCAAAAAATTTCATTTTCTGAACCGAGTGTGGAGCCCTGTATCTCAGGGCCACTTGGTGCTAGGAACCCCAAATTTGGTGTGCAAACCCAGTGGAACTGGTACCATAACATATCCAAAGCTGGTTCGGAAAATGTCATTCTCTGCTACAGAAAAGTGCTTGACACTTTCTGAACCGATTTTTGGGGCCCTGTATCTCGGGGCCACTTGGTGCTAGAAACCCCAGCTTTGGATATTTTATGGTGCTAGTTCCACTGGGTTTGCATACTAAATTTGGGGTTCCTAGCACTAAGTGGCCCCGAGATACGGGGCCCCAAAATCCGTCAACTGTGTCTATCTGCAGCAATGTCATTTTGGGACCCTTTGGGTTCAGAGACCCCAAATTTTGTCTGCAGCTAGGGGGGCATCTAGGAACCCTTAACTACAGAGTTTGAAGTTCGGGGGACCTATGGCTGCAAATGGGCACAGTGAGGCATGCAAATGGGCATTGTTGACTCTCTTTTCCACTTACAGTAGCTGTGCATTTCTCACCCTCGTCTTATATTTGGGTCAATAAGTTTTTCCCATTTTTTTGTGGTAAATTAGGGCCTCGACTTATACTCGGAATGACTTATACTCGAGTATATACGGTAATAAATGCACATCTTATTTGCAGGTTGAAAAAATGGAAGAGGTGCCCCAGGGATTGTATGGTCAAGGGATAAACTCAATTAGTAGTGCTTGGTTTTATCCCTTGCCCTTACAATCCCTGGGGCACCTCTTCCATTTTTTTTTCCTCCATATAATCTGGGATGTGGCTTGGGTGGGCTTTCCAACTTTTTGACCTATTAGGTAGCTGATCACCGTTTTCTCTTGTTCCCCTGTAGGTTCATCTGATCGCCTCTCAAACCTCTATGATCATTAAAGCGGAGGGGTCATTTACATGTACAACACCTTCCCTTATTAACACCCCCAACCCACCCGCTTGGTCTGTCTGATGGTCTTTGCTCCAAGTTTTCTGGGAGGGACTGGCAGACATCACAGCACCCATCCTCAGATGATCACACAAGAAGGTCATTAAAGGACACGTCCTTGGCATCCTTTCAGAAGTGCATGCTCCTCCCTGCTGGCCACCGGGTGCTGCAGAGTTTAGTTGTGCGATTTGGTGATTAGCTGCTTGATCGTGCACATCTAAAAAGGGATGCCAGGGATGAGTTCTTTCATATAATGCTCAGGAACAAAAATGACTGACCTCAGGGAAAGCCAACAGCTGCAAGAGGTGGGGGGCCAATGAGATTATGGACCAGGGTGGAGGGATGGTGACTGATGAGGATCGAAGTCGTTTGGACAGGAAATGAATGAAAGTCTCAAGATATAGATAAGATAAGATTGTTGCTGCAGCACCTCGTAAAAACGTGCTGGTTAAAGGTGTCCACAAACTGCTGGCCATCCAGCTCATGTCGTTTTTGCCCATTTTCCCCCTTTAACTAGTTGAGTTCTCGCACCCGTTCACCTCTCAAAGACCTGAGCAATTATTATAATTCTGCTTGGGGCCCGTTTTTTCGGCAATACCTTTGTCATCACTTGAAACAGAAAAGAAGTCCCACTTTTACAAAAAAAAAAAAAAACAGCAAGCAGGTGGGCCGTTTGGCTGTACTTCTCCTGTGGATCACAGTTCATTCTGCACTCCTGTAACGCAGTTTTCACCCGACGGCAGGCTAAAGTCATTTAGCCGGTCCAGGCTCGGGAAAGATCCCAACCGTATGATTAGGATCCACCCAGATACCATGGACAGGCACCTGGCTCGGCCTCTCAGCGATCTGCCGAGAGCCATAGCCAGCCCCTCCACAGCCCTTGTGCTTCAGTGAGCAGTGGAGGAGCAGGGAGCCGCTGACAGCCCCGATGTTCTGACGAGAACTGTTCTCCTATCAGATAGTGTCCGCCCCGTACTGCGCAGGTGCAGCGCTTGCGCAGTACGGAGGAGAAGGCGATGCCAAAAATGTCCCAAGTTGATCAGCTGACCATCAGCTGTACACGGCGCTTGGGCACTTCTTAGCGAAGGCTTTGTAAGAGGGCCCCTCGCTGGCTCGCCTCGCTTCGCTCGCCACGCTTCGCTCGCCTTGCTTCGGGCAGGGCCTCGCTGCGCTCGGCATCTATTTATTCTGGCTCTATGTCCATTTGGATAGTAGGGAATGAACCTGGACACAGGGTGAGAATAAAAGCGCAGGCGCCGTTTACAGCTGATGATCAGCTGTTGAACTTCGGAGACTTTCGGCGTCTCGTTTGTCCTCCGTACTGCGCCTGCGCAGTACAGGGCGGACACTATCCGATGGGGGACTGTATTCGACAAGACACCGGCTCTCTGCTCAGAGCGGAGGGAAGAACTGAACAACCAGTGGGATTTGATCACTCAGTTCTCACTGAAGAGTCAGCGAGGGACAGATGCAGCATTGCATCGATGCTGCAACCACCTAGGTAAGTATAACAGATTTATTTATTGATTTATTTTTTATAAAACCCAAACTTCTCTTTTAAAGCGGAAGAGATATGCAATGTCTCTTCTGCAGTAAACAAAAACTCTGCCTGCTTGAAGTCTTCTTTGGAATGTACACCAAGCTGTGCAATCACAGACCAGTATACATTTCAGCACAGCAGCTGTCTGCCGGGCCCGTGCACCAGTGTTCTCATCCCATGCCAACAAGTGAAGACAGCCGCAGCTCAGTGCCTGGAAGAAGCTGGGTAGAAGATGTTGGCCCTGGCGGGTGATGTAGGAACACTGAAGGGAGGTAACGTATGTATCGGCGTATAACACGCACCTTCATTTTAAGAGGGAAGTGTTGTCAGGAAAACAAAAAACAAAAATATTAAATAAAGAACTTTGAAGCAAAATAAGGGTCACAGTCCATCCATGCAGCCCACACAGTTCCCATCAGCAGCCCATCAATGCAGCCCACACAGTTCCCATCAGCAGCCCATCAATGCAGCCCACACAGTTCCCATCAGCAGCCCATCAATGCAGCCCGCACAGTTCCCATCAGCAGCCCATCAATGCAGCCCGCACAGTTCTCATCAGCAGCCCATCAATGCAGCCCGCACAGTTCTCATCAGCAGCCCATCAATGCAGCCCGCACAGTTCCCATCAGCAGCCCATCAATGCAGCCCGCACAGTGCCCATCAGCAGCCCATCAATGCAGCCCGCACAGTGCCCATCAACAGCCCATCAATGCAGCCCACACAGTTCCCATCAGCAGCCCATCAATGCAGCCCGCACAGTGCCCATCAGCAGACTCACTAGTGCCCATCTACGCAGCCCGCACAGTGCCCATCAGCAGCCCATCAATGCAGCCCGCACAGTGCCCATCAGCAGCCCATCAATGCAGCCCGCACAGTGCCCATCAGCAGCCCATCAATGCAGCCCGCACAGTGCCCATCAGCAGCCCATCAATGCAGCCCGCACAGTTCCCATCAGCAGCCCATCAATGCAGCCCGCACAGTTCCCATCAGCAGCCCATCAATGCAGCCCGCACAGTTCCCATCAGCAGCCCATCAATGCAGCCCGCACAGTTCCCATCAGCAGCCCATCAATGCAGCCCGCACAGTTCCCATCAGCAGCCCATCAATGCAGCCCGCACAGTGCCCATCAGCAGCCCATCAATGCAGCCCGCACAGTGCCCATCAGCAGCCCATCAATGCAGCCCGCACAGTGCCCATCAGCAGACTCACCAGTGCCCATCTACGCAGCCCGCACAGTGCCCATCAGCAGCCCATCAATGCAGCCCGCACAGTTCCCATCAGCAGCCCATCAATTCAGCCCGCACAGTTCCCATCAGCAGCCCATCAATGCAGCCCGCACAGTGCCCATCAGCAGCCCATCAATGCAGCCCGCACAGTGCCCATCAGCAGCCCATCAATGCAGCCCGCACAGTGCCCATCAGCAGCTCATCAATGCAGCCCACACAGTTCCCATCAGCAGCCCATCAATGCAGCCCGCACAGTGCCCATCAACAGCCCATCAATGCAGCCCACACAGTTCCCATCAGCAGCCCATCAATGCAGCCCGCACAGTGCCCATCAGCAGACTCACTAGTGCCCATCTACGCAGCCCGCACAGTGCCCATCAGCAGCCCATCAATGCAGCCCGCACAGTGCCCATCAGCAGCCTCACCATTGCCCATCAGCAGCCTCACCATTGCCAATTAATGCAGCCCATTAATACAGCCTCACTATTAACACAGCCTGCTCATCTGCAGCCTCGCCAGTGCCGGATTACACAGCTCCGCAATCTCCTGTGTACCCGGCTATCAGTCACACAAAGTCCCGCCTCCTGTGACAGACAAAAAGTACAAAATATTGTGTTTTTTTAAAAAAATTGTCGCTCTTTTTTTGTTTATAGCGCAAAAAATAAAAACCGCAGAGGCGATCAAATACCACCAAAAGAAAGCTCTATTTGTGGGGGGGAGGACGTCAAATTTGTCAGAGGACCGCGCAATTGTCAA
Source organism: Lithobates septentrionalis (assembly GCA_037952835.1). Lineage (NCBI taxonomy): Eukaryota > Metazoa > Chordata > Amphibia > Anura > Ranidae > Lithobates > Lithobates septentrionalis. Next base: position 338,855 of record JBBDGP010003759.1, read on the forward strand.
TTAAAGCGACGCAGTGCCGAATCGCAAAAAATGGCCCGATCTTTCAGCAGTCAAATCTTCCGGGGCTGAAGTGGTTAAAATGCTCACAACGGCAACCACTCATTGGTCAGTGCAACCATGTGACCGTTACTGGTCAAAGAGAAGTACTTCTTTCTTCTGGGACACCTTACGGGAGGAAGAAGCCTCAAATGTGCTTCTCTCATTGGTCAGCGCGATCGTGCTGACCAATGAGCACTTGCCATTGACAGCATTATGATGGATCCTCAGACTCCAGGGCTGTGTATTGTGGTAGATGGAGCGCTATACCAGCAGGATGGGGCAATCAGGATATTTAGAGTTCATTCTCCTTTTTCATTTTTGGAGAAAAGGTGGACCTACCTTTTAAGGATAATCACAAGTCCTTGGCACAGAGAATTAGAGAGTTATCAGCACAACAGGAAGTGAGAGGAAATCTTCCAAAAAGGAAAAACCTGTCCCCATGACAACGGAGGAGAAATTTCCTCTCTGCAGAGATCTCCTTTTACTTGCTGTTGGGTCTCTGGGACAGGAAGTCTCAGCAATGGGGACACATCTATAAAAAAAAAAAAAACAATTCCAATTCATCAAAAAAAAAAAAAAAAAAAAGAGAAAAAAAAATAGGAAGTTTTGTCTGGAGTTGCACAAATAAAGCCTCTATCTGCATGTCGTAACAGGTCACACAACGATCGAACGTTACAAAAGAAGCTGATGTAGTAAAAACGCAACACAAAAGGTGAAAGAGAAAGCTACATTCTGCTGATTCAGCGTTTTTATTGTCCACAAAAAAGTGGTGATGGAGTGAGTGGGAAGTCAGAGGAAACTATTCCTTTTTTCAAGCCCAAAATCCCCTTCATGAGTATTAAAAAGACCAAAGTCTTCCACCCGTTTACTTGTAGTGATCCTTAAAGATCTCTTCACATCAGAAGGCGTGACTGAGCATGTGCACATAGGGCAGCCTATTCATTTCAAATCGGTTGCCCTAGGTGCGAGAATCGTGCAAAAAAAAAAAAAAAGAAAGAAAAAAGAAAAGGTGCTGAACTATTAGGGTTCAATATTGAGTTGGCCCCGCCCTTTGCAGCTATAAAAGCTTCAACTCTTCTGGGAAGGCCGTCCACAAGGTTTAGGAGTGTGTCTATGGGAATGTTTGACCATTCTTCCAGAAGTGCATTTGTTAGGTCAGGCGCTGATGTTGGATGAGAAGGCCTGGCTCGCAGTCTCCTCTCTAAGGTGTTCTATCGGGTTGAGGTCAGGACTCTGTGCAGGCCAGTCACGTTCCTCCACCCCAAACTCGCTCATCCATGTCTTTATGGACCTTGCTTTGTGCACTGGTCCAAATCATTTGGTGGAGGGGGGATTATGGTGGGGGGGGGAGGGGGGATTATGGTGTGGGGTTGTTATTCAGGGGTTGGGTTTGGCCCCTTCCTTCCAGTGAAGGGAACTCTTAAGGCGTCAGCATACCAAGACATTTTGGACAATTTCATGATCCCAACTTTGTGGGAACAGTTTGGGGGACGGCCCCTTCCTGTTCCAACATGACTGCACACCAGTGCACAAAGCAAGGTCCATAAAGACATGGATGAGCGAGTTTGGGGTGGAGGAACTTGACTGGCCTGCACAGAGTCCTGACCTCAACCCGATAGAACACCTTTGGGATGATTTAGAGCGGAGAATGCAAGACAGGCCTTCTCATCCAACATCAGTGCCTGACCTCACAAATGCTCTTCTGGGAAGAATGGTCAAACATTCCCATAGACACACTCCTAAACCTTGTGGACGGCCTTCCCAGAAGAGTTGAAGCTGTTATAGCTGCAAAGGGCGGAGCCAACTCAATATTGAACCCTACGAACTAAGACTGGGATGCTATTAAAGCTCATGTGCATGTAAAGGCCGGCGTCCCAATACTTTTGGTAATATGGTGTATTTACATACAAAATCAGTAGATTCTCCCCCCAGTTCTCAGTATAGAAGATACGCTGCTGCCAACCCTACAGACCAGGTGCCGAGATAAAAGCACATGCAATATAGGGAGCCGCTTGCAATCAGCTTGAGCAGACCAGGCCGGCCATAGACAGGCAGTTGTCTCCCTGAGAATGACAGGAAATGACATCTTCCCATCCTGTGACGCTCCGGGAGCAGATCGCGTGACGCGTTTCCTTCTCTAAAAAAAAGTTCCGAACAAAAACTGCTAAGATTTACATGATGTGGGTAAAAAAATAAAAAATAAAAAAAACCCTGCTGGATGTAAGAGAGGTGAGAAGATTCGGGCCTGAGATGTCATGTGACCGCGACTTTAGGAAGGCAAGAAGGCCATTTCTCATTCCATACATTAGGTGTGTGTGGGGGGGGGGGGGGGGGGGGGTACTGCCCAGAGGGGGGGGGGTACCGTTCACTAGAAGCTGATCATTAGACCGGCTTCTGTTGAATGGTCCTGCTGAAAAACCAGCATTCGATCAGCTGCTGCAGCCAATGCCTGCGGGCTGATCAGTGTAGTCTGACAGGAGGGGGAAAAAATATCGCTGTGGAGGAGATCTCTGCATCCACATATGCTTGTGTTGATGTGGGGGGTGGGGGGGGGATCTGTGGGGTTTTTCCTCGTTGAACTGGCTGGCCTCTGCCTGTATACCGGGCTATAAGCCTCGCTCTGCAGATCACACAAAAGGAAATATTCCTGGGAGCCAGCGATGGTCGTAAAAGTCTTAGTGCAGCCACAACGTGACCGTCATCAAGTATCTACAACGTCTTCCTAGAGCTGCACGATTCATCGTTATAAAAATCGAGATCTCGATTCAACCCCCCCTCACGATCTTAATAAAGCATTTCTACGATTCATTCATGTAAACAGTGCAGAGCCGTTCTCTGCTCACTCACCGCCGTCAGCTGGAAGAGAACTATAAGCAAAGTATCTTTTGTTCTTTTAGGGATGAACATTGGTCTGTAAAAAAATTACTTCTAACCCCCGATTTTAATATACATAATTATACACACACACACATACTTTTTTTTTTTTCAGCAGAGACCCTAGAGAAATAAAATGGCGATCATTGTAATGTAATGTTGTGAAAAAATACACTTCAATGAATTTTTTTTTTTCGTTTGTATAATGTGAAATATGATGATATGCTGCGAGAATCGTGATCTTTATTCTAAGCAAGAAAATTATGATTCTCATTTTAGCCGGAATTGTGCAGCTCTACGCCCTTCACAACAATTTAGGCTATAGTGCAGTGGTGGTGATATGGTGGGGCTCATATTCGGCCCCCCCCCCCCCCCCCCCCCCCCAACATCATCAAAGGGCTGCACATAAAATTACATTAATATTTAAAAAAAAATTACTTCTAACCCCCGATTTTAATATATATATAATTATACACACACACACAGGAACAGACACACAGTGGATAAAGACGAGATACAAGAGATTGTCAGAGACTGCAGGCATGATACAAGAGATGGTCAGAGACTGCAGACATGATACAAGAGATGGTCAGAGACTACAGACATCATACAGATGGTCAGAGACTGCAGACATGATACAAGAGATGGTCAGAGACTGCAGACATGATACAGGAGATGGTCAGAGACTGCAGACATGATACAGGAGATGGTCAGAGACTGCAGACATGATACAAGAGATGGTCAGAGACTGCAGACATGATACAAGAGATGGTCAGAGACTGCAGACATGATACAGGAGATGGTCATAGACTGCAGACATAGTACAGGAGATGGTCATAGACTGCAGACATAGTACAGGAGATGGTCAGAGACTGCAGGCACGATACAGGAGATGGATCAGAGACTGCAGGCACGATACAGGAGATGGTCAGAGACTGCAGGCACGATACAGGAGATGGTCAGAGACTGCAGGCACGATACAGGAGATGGTCAGAGACTGCAGGCACGATACAGGAGATGGTCAGAGACTGCAGACATAGTACAGGAGATGGTCAGAGACTGCAGACATAGTACAGGAGATGGTCAGAGACTGCAGACATAGTACAGGAGATGGTCAGAGACTGCAGACATAGTACAGGAGATGGTCAGAGACTGCAGACATAGTACAGGAGATGGTGAGAGACTGCAGACATAGTACAGGAGATGGTGAGAGACTGCAGACATAGTACAGGAGATGGTGAGAGACTGCAGACATAGTACAGGAGATGGTGAGAGACTGCAGACATAGTACAGGAAATGGTGAGAGACTGCAGACATGATACAAGAGATGGTCAGAGACTGCAGACATAGTACAGGAGATGGTCAGAGACTGCAGACATAGTACAGGAGATGGTGAGAGGACTGCAGACATAGTACAGGAGATGGTGAGAGACTGCAGACATAGTACAGGAGATGGTGAGAGACTACAGACACGATACAGGAGATGGTCAGAGACTGCAGGCACGATACAGGAGATGGTCAGAGACTGCAGACATAGTACAGGAGATGGTCAGAGACTGCAGACATAGTACAGGAGATGGTCAGAGACTGCAGACATAGTACAGGAGATGGTCAGAGACTGCAGACATAGTACAGGAGATGGTCAGAGACTGCAGACATAGTACAGGAGATGGTCAGAGACTGCAGACATAGTACAGGAGATGGTCAGAGACTGCAGACATAGTACAGGAGATGGTGAGAGACTGCAGACATGATACAAGAGATGGTCAGAGACTGCAGACATGATACAAGAGATGGTCAGAGACTGCAGACATGATACAAAAGAGATGGTCAGAGACTGCAGACATAGTACAGGAGATGGTCAGAGACTGCAGACATTATACAGATGGTCAGAGACTGCAGACATGATACAAGAGATGGTCAGAGACTGCAGACATGATACAAGAGATGGTCAGAGACTGCAGACATAGTACAGGAGATGGTCAGAGACTGCAGACATAGTACAGGAGATGGTCAGAGACTGCAGACATTATACAGATGGTCAGAGACTGCAGACATGATACAAGAGATGGTCAGAGACTGCAGACATAGTACAGATGGTCAGAGACTGCAGATACGATACAAGAGATGACCAAAGACTGGAGACTCATTACAGGAGGCTAAAAGAAATCACCACTATAACAGGGCAATAGGGAAACATAGGATTAGTGTCTGCAGGGGCCCTGAGGGCCACACGAAATGGGCCAATGGGACACATGCGGCCCCTGGGCCACAGGTTGGGCCCCAGGGATATAGCGTGTTCCACGTTCAATAGAACGGATTTAAAAAGAAACATTAAGAAAGACTAATTAGGATGCAGATTCTGCAATGAGCTGAACGTTGCCAAACACAGCTGCCGGCAATCCTCCAGAATGTGACACATTACAGCAATATTGCAATATTATTTCAACACGCCGGCCTTGCTAGTTAGGACCATTCTGCAAGATCCCCGACAATCCTCCAAGGACAGAGACCTGGCAACCACCCCGCCTCATCCTGACAACACACCGAGGCCAATTCTATACAAAGGAGACAAACACACACAGGGCCAATGACAGCGCACGTCACCATCGGGGCTCAGGAGTTGGATGGGAAATGATCAATGTAGATATCTGAAAGGGTTTTCCCCCATTCTCAGGCCTCCTTCACTACACTGTAGACCCATGGAGGATCGTTTACCCCCCACGGGGATGTGTACAGGTGTTCATGGTTATTGGGACGCAGCCACTGCCACCCAATTTCACCACTTCAGCTCCGGAAGATTTACCCCGCTTGATGACCAGGCCAATGTTTGCGATACGGCACTGCGTCACTGTTACAATTGCGCGGCCGTGCGGCGTTGTACCCAAATAAAATTGATGTCCTTTTTTTCCACAAATAGAGTTTTCTTTTCGGTGGTATTTGATCACCTCTCCAATTTTTTGCACTATAAACAAAACACGACGGACAATTTAAAAACAATTTAAAAAAAAAACAAAACATTATTTTTTACATTCTGCTATAAAACATATCCAATAAAAAATGTAAAAAAAAAAAAAAAACGAATTTCTTCATAAATTTATATATTCTGCTACATATTTTTGGTAAAAAAAAATAAAATACCAATAATGATTGGTTTGCGCAAAAGTTATAGCGTCTACTAAATAGGGGATAGTTTTATTTTTACTAGTAATGGCGGCGATCAGCGACTTATAGCGGGACTGCGATATTGCAGGTGACAAACTAACTGACCTAAATATGCACGGTCACTGTACTAATGACGCAGGCTGGGAAGGGGTTAACATCAGGGGTGATCAAAGGGCTAAATTTGTTCCCTAGGGAGTGCTAACTGGGGGGGGGGGGGGGGGGGTGCTATGACGGGGGGGAGGGAGGTGCTTTGACTGGCGGGGGGGGGGGGGTGCTTTGACTGGCGGGGGGGGATGCTTTGACTGGCGGGGGGGTGCTTGACTGGCGGGGGGGGGGTGCTTTGACTGGCGGGGGGGGGGGTGCTTTGACTGGCGGGGGGGGGAGGTGCTTTGACTGGCGGGGGGGAGGTGCTTTGACGGGGGAGGTGCTTTGACGGGGGGGGGGGGAGGTGCTTTGACTGGCGGGGAGAGGAGGTGCTTTGACTGGCGGGGAGAGGAGGTGCTTTGACTGGCGGGGAGAGGAGGTGCTTTGACTGGCGGGGAGAGGAGGTGCTTTGACTGGCGGGGAGAGGAGGTGCTTGACTGGCGGGAGAGGAGGTGCTTTGACTGGCGGGGAGAGGAGGTGCTTTGACTGGCGGGGAGAGGAGGTGCTTGGACTGGCGGGGAGAGGAGGTGCTTTGACTGGCGGGGGAGAGGAGGTGCTTTGACTGGCGGGGAGAGGAGGTGCTTTGACTGGCGGGGAGAGGAGGTGCTTTGACTGGCGGGGAGAGGAGGTGCTTTGACTGGCGGGGAGGAGGAGGTGCTTTGACTGGCGGGGAGAGGAGGTGCTTTGACTGGCGGGGAGAGGAGGTGCTTTGACTGGCGGGGAGAGGAGGTGCTTTGACTGGCGGGGAGAGGAGGTGCTTTGACTGGCGGGGAGAGGAGGTGCTTTGACTGGCGGGAGGAGGAGAGGTGCTTTGACTGGCGGGGAGAGGAGGTGCTTTGACTGGCGGGGAGAGGAGGTGCTTTGACTGGCGGGGAGGGAGGTGCTTTGACTGGCGGGGAGCGGAGGTGCTTTGACTGGCGGGGAGCGGAGGTGCTTTGACTGGCGGGGGAGGAGGGGTGCTTTGACTGGCGGGGGGAGGAGGTGCTTTGACTGGCGGGGGAGGAGGTGCTTTGACTGACGGGGGGGGGGGGGGGATGTGCTTTGACTGGCGGGGGGGGAGGGATGTGCTTTGACTGGCTGGGGGGGATGTGCTTTGACTGGCTGGGGGGCGGGTGCTTTGACTGGCGGGGAGGGAAAGGTCCTGTGACTGGCGGGGAGGGGGAGGTGCTGTGACTGGCGGGAGGGAGGTGCAATTTGTATTCCTGCTTAGCAGGAACACAGGATTAGTACATTCCCCTCTCACAGAACGTCGGTCTGCCTGTCTCCCGAATGATCGGCGGGTCCCGGCAGACATCGTGTCCACCAAACCCACTGATTGGCTCCTGCTGTATCCAATCACAGTGGAAGCGGGGCCACCAGCGGCACGCGTGCACGCCCCCAGACACGGAAGTGTCAGATGAAGTACTAGGTACGTGGCCTGGCACAGAGCGGTCGCCCTTCCGCAGTATATGTGCATAGGGCGGTCGCTAATCGGTTAAGCGGGGGAGGGTGCGCGGCCCCGAGCACACACTGTCTGCATTGGGGGCTACAATCCTGCATGGATGTCGAAATGGAAGCAGCGGCTTTGTCCCAATTATTATGAATGAGAAAGTCTGCATGGATCACCTGTACATCCTCATGCGGGTGTACACTGTAGCACGGCAGTGTGAAGGAGGCCAACGCCTGCAGAATTAAAGTGACTGTAAATGATCACCTTGTAAAACAACCCATTCAGTTTAAAACGAAGAAAGAAAGGCAAAATATTTTTTTATAGATTAAAAAAAAAAAAAAAAACGATTTTCATTATCTATTAGTTGGTCTGCACCTTCCTCCCTGCCGGTCCGTTAGAATCCTCCTGTGTACGAGGCGGCGGCGCCGTATTCTCATGCGTACGGGGAGTGATGACATCGCGGCTCCGGCCACTCACAGCGCCGGTGTCCTATCGAATTTTGTCCCCCATCGCATACTGTCCGCTCTCTACTGCGCAAGCGCAGCGGGACACTCTGAAAATATCCGAAAATCAACAGCTGAGCTGGGCGCATGCGCACTTAATACCATTTACTGTCACATGCCCCCGCACGCTCCCGAGGCTTGTACAACTTTGTGTGGGGTGGGGAGAAGGACGGATACTTTTCATACAACTTTGTAAGGGATACACAGTGCCTAATTGTTTGTGTTAGGTGCTTAAATATGTACAGCAAACACGCCCATAAACATTGCTAAACCCACCCTTCACTTCACTAAACAAGCCCCCCAAACATCCGCCCATTTTATAAAATCTGTCCCCTCGAGCATCGGGGAGCGTGCGGGAGCCTGTGACAGAATATTACATGAATTGCACAGGCGCCGCCGTTTATACTTCATCAGCTGTTTCTTCTTCGGAGACTTTCGGCATCTCCTTTGTCCTCCTTACTGCGCAAGCGTGGCGCCTGCACAGTACGGAGCGGACACTATCCGATGGGGGGACTGGCCAAGTATGTCTCCAGACCTAAACCCTATTGAGCATCTGTGGGACATCCTCAAATGGAAGGTGGAGGAGCACAAGGTCTCTAACATCCACCAGCTCCGTGATGTCATCATGGAGGAGGGGAAGAGGACTCCAGTGACAACCTGTGAAGCTCTGGTGACCTCCATGCCCAAGAGGGTTAAGGCAGTGCGGGAAAATAATGGTGGCCACACAAAATATTGACACTTTGGGCCCAATTTGGACATTTTCACTTAGGGGTGTACACACTCTTGTTGCCAGCAGTTTAGATATTAATGGCTGTGTGTTGAGTTATTTTGGAGGGGGCAGCAAAATTTACACTGTTATACAAGCTGTACACTCACTACTTTACATTGTAGCAAAGTGTCACTTCTTCAGTGTTGTCACATAAAAAGATAGAAAATATTTACAAAAATGTGAGAGGTGTACTAATTTTTGTGAGATACTGTGTGTATATATAAAAACTATGAAAAACTCGACTTATACTCGAGTATATACGGTATATATATACCGTATATACTCGAGTATAAGTCGAGTTTTTCAGTACATTTTTTTGTGCTGAAAGTGCCCCCCTCGACTTATACTCGAGTCAAGCAAAAAATTTCATTTTCTGAACCGACTTTGGGGCCCCGTATCTCAGGGCCACTTGGTGCTAGAAACCCCAAATTTGGTGTGCAAACCAGTAGAACTGGTACCACAACATATCCAAAGCTGGTTCCTAGCACCAAATGGCCCCGAGATACGGGGCCCCAAAATCGGTTCGGAAAATGTCATTCTCCTGCTGCAGAAAAGTGCTTGACATTTTCTGAACTGATTTTTGGGGCCCCGTATCTCGGGGCCACTTGGTGCTAGAAACCCCAGCCTTGGATATGGTGCTAGTTCCACTGGGTTTGCACACCAAATTGGGGTTTCTAGCATTAAGTGGCCCCGAGATATAGGGCCCCAAAGTCAGTTAACTGTGTCCATCTGCAGCAATGTCATTTCGGGACCCTTTGGGTCAAGAGACCCCAAATTTTGGCTGCAGCTAGGGGGGCATCTAGGAACCCTTAACTACAAAGTTTGAAGTTCTGGGGACCTATGGCTGCAAATGGGCACAGTGAGACCTATGGCTGCAAATGGGCACAGTGAGGCTGCAAATGGGCACAGTTGACCCTCTTTTCTACTTACAGTAGCTGTGCATTTCTCACCCTCGTCTTATACTCGGGTCACTAAGTTTTTCCCATTTTTTTATGGCGAATTAGGGCCTCGACTTATACTCGAGTGTGTGTATATATATATATATATATATATATATATATATATATATATTTTTTTTTTTTTTAATCAGGCCTGATGAATCATGAATACTTTTTAAGGCACTGTTATCAGTCTAAACGGAGCATTTCTTCTACCTGAACTCTAATGAGGTCCCTTTTCCATCTACAACACAATCCATCTAAATAAGGTTACTGTATTACCCCCGAGGGACGCTTTACACTTCCATCACACTCTGCAGATTTGCCGAACGATTCACGCCGCCTTCACTTCACTGCAAGAGACATGCAACAAATGGCAGACCGACCTCTAAGAGAACACGGATGGTTCATATGAGAGCAGCCTGAACGAGGCAACATCGAACGTTCCGACAACAACCCGGCTTGTGGGGGATAAAACACCATCATGATTAATTCATCAATGGGGGAAAAATAAAAATAAACAGCGGCTCGCCCGCAGCACAAATCTCCCGCAAAGCCGAAAAAGCCGCAGGAAGCGTTTCATAATAGATGAGCTCCGTGTACAGGAGGCCTGATAAGTGTTCTTAAAGTGAGGAGCCCGTCGTGACACTTTGATAAATGAAGTCGTCTGTCTGATCTACAATCCTCATTAGATTCTCCCGCTCTGCGGTATCTGTTCTTCATTCCCCTCCCCCGAGGGAAAACCCATTCAATGCTCTCTACCCACCTCGCTATTCTGATTTCACTGCACACTGTGAGCTTCCTACTATGTGCAATAGGAAAACGGAACTAAAACCAAACAATATACTTTGTAGCAAACCAGAGTATACCGGGAGAACATTCGAACTTGAAAGTAGAGCAGTCCAGCGTTGCGATTCGTTTTTTGTTTTTTTTTGCACAGTGGAGCGTTTGTCTCACCAAGATTTGCAAAGCACCGATGTCGTGTACAACTTTTCATTTTCCAGAAAAACAATATATCGCCCCCACAATTCACCAGTTTCCACCCGGGACAATCTGACATGTCTCTGCTACATGTAAAAAAAAAAAATCTGTATTTGTTTTCCTGTAGAATTACTCAGAACCCCCAAAATACAATTATATATATATATTTTTATTATTAAATTTTTGTGCAAATTTATTAAAGTGTATTTTTTCTTAAATTGCGTTTGAAAAAAAATCACTGCGCAAATACCGTGTGACATTAAAAAATTGCAACGACCAACTTTTTATTCTTTAGGGTCTCTGTTAAAAAATGATAAATATATATATCGTTTCTTTGAGTGAAATGTTTTTAGAGTATCATTCATATTCTCTGAAAAATGGCCAAGAAATCATAAATTCTGCCAGGGTATGTAAACTTATGAGCACAACTGTATGGGGATGATTCCTGTAGCTGCAAATATCATCACTTCATGTCCAGGACATCAGATCACGTCCTACGAACAGGAAGTGGTTAAAAGTGCATCACATTGGCAAGAGAATCCAGTGCTGACCCCTCCTTCTTGCCGCCAGCGCTGAACCCCCTCCTTCCTGACGCCAGCGCTGAACCCCCTCCTTCCTGACGCCAGCGCTGAACCCCCTCCTTCCTGACGCCAGCGCTGAACCCCCTCCTTCCTGACGCCAGTGCTGAACCCCCTCCTTCCTGACGCCAGCGCTGAACCCCCTCCTTCCTGCCGCCAGCGCTGAACCCCCTCCTTCCCGACGCCAGCGCTGAACGCCCTCCTTCCCGACGCCAGCGCTGAACCCCCTCTTTCCCGCCGCCAGCGCTGAACCCCTCCTTCCTGCCGCCAGCGCTGAACCCCCTCCTTCCTGCCGCCAGCGCTGAACCCCCTCCTTCCTGCCGCCAGCGCTGAACCCCCTCCTTCCTGCCGCCAGCGCTGAACCCCCTCCTTCCTGCCGCCAGCGCTGAACCCCCTCCTTCCTGCCGCCAGCGCTGAACCCCCTCCTTCCTGACGCCAGCGCTGAACCCCCTCCTTCCTGACGCCAGCGCTGAACCCCCTCCTTCCTGACGCCAGCGCTGAACCCCCTCCTTCCTGCCGCCAGCGCTGACCCCCTCCTTCCTGCCGCCAGCGCTGAACCCCCTCCTTCCTGCCGCCAGCGCTGAACCCCCTCCTTCCTGCCGCCAGCGCTGAACCCCCTCCTTCCTGCCGCCAGCGCTGAACCCCCTCCTTCCTGCCGCCAGCGCTGAACCCCCCCTCCTTCCTGCCGCCAACGCTGAACCCCCCCTCCTTCCTGCCACCAACGCTGAACCCCCCCTCCTTCCTGCCACCAACGCTGAACCCCCCTCCTTCCTGCCGCCAACGCTGAACCCCCTCCTTCCTGCCGCCAGCGCTGAACCCCCTCCCTCCTGCCGCCAGAGGCCACCAGCTACAGGAAGAATGCATTCTACACTTTTTACATGTTGCTGCATTTTGCGATTTCTCTTCATAAATAAACCTGTGTGTTGCACCGCCCATACGTATCAGGCTTGGCAAAGAGCCCAAATGTGAATGACATTTGTATGACAGCGCCAGGCATGCTTGCCTTTAAATAGCTTACAACCCGTGCATTCCACTACACTGCAGTCCTGCAAACCCAGCACCTTCCACAGACAGAACTGCAGTCACTTATTCACAGGGGTGATCAAATACCACCAAAAGAAAGCTCTGTTTGTGGAAAAAAAAGGGACGTCAATTTTATTTATTTACAACGTCGCACGACTGCGCAATTGTCAGTTAAAGCGACGCAGTGCCATTTTACAAAAAAATGGCCCGGTAAGGAGGTGGGACCTTCCAGGGCAGTAGTGGTTAAAAAAAATGTTATATTTTTATATATAAAAATTGTATTATATTCGACTTTTTAATTAATATCATCAATTTAAATGAATTTATTGTCGGCCATTATTGGCACCTTTAGCGCAAGAAAAGCAAAAAAAAAAAAAAAGCCGCCCTTTAAAATCTATGCACGTCTGCACAGGGGTCTGTTGGGCTTCCATTGTGGTGTTAAAAATCTTGCTTGCTGCATTTTTGGTCAGTTAAAAAAATGAATTAAAAAATAAAAAAAAAAAAAAAAAAAAAATCGCACCTCCCACTCCAAATGCAGCAAGAACGCATCATTAAAGCACCAGTGTTGTTTTTTTATGTGGTTTTTTCAAGTCACGTGACCTATGAAAAACACACCATAAGCACAGTAAAACCTCCCCGAATTTGTGGTAAAAAAAAAAAAAATATCGCATTATCGGCACCCTTTTCTATTATCGGCCAAATGCCGGTAACACTATTTTTGCCCCGTAATGTTTTGGCGGCAGGAATTTTGGCGCATATCTAAAAAATTATGATACAGAAAGTGTCAGAAAAAGCCGGGGGGGGGGGGGGGGGGGGGTTAACAGTCACAAATCACACAACTATTTGTATCAAAGCTTGGAAATCACCGTGGTGTGAGCTGATTGGTCACTGACCTTCCAGATCTGGACAGGTCACATGGTGAGCCAGGCACTGCAGGTCCGAGTTGTCTTTTCTCCATACATGGGACATTCGTGTGCACATCGATCGCACTGCGTACATAATCTCATGTCCTCAGTAACAGAAATGTGAAGACACGCCAAAATCACGTTAAGATCATTGACACAAATCCCTTTAAACTAAGCCCGGCTCGGATTTGCCTGTAAGCTGATTGGACGGAGACGCATTGGCACCATCGCAGACCGCTGCTCATACAGACAGCAAATTACAGCAAAAAATACAGAATTAATGATTAGGATGTTGTCAATCAAGCTGCTAGCAAATTTACTAAAGATCGAAAGTGACACTCTATGGCAGGAGACTCCAAACTGCGGCCCGGGAACCAGATGTGGCCCTTTGCTGGCTTTTATCTGGCCCTCTGGACGCTATTTTGTTCACTCACACCAATGATGGGGCACTATTCCTCCCACTGACACCAATGATGGGGCACTATTCCTCCCACTGACACCAGAAATGGGGCACTATTCCTCCCACTGACACCAATGATGGGGCACTATTCCTCCCACTGACACCAGAAATGGGGCACTATTCCTCCCACTGATACCAATGATGGGGCACTATTCCTCCCACTGACACCAATGATGGGACACTATTCCTCCCACTGACACCAATGATGGGACACTATTCCTCCCACTGACACCAATGATGGGACACTATTCCTCCCACTGACACCAATGATGGGGCACTATTCCTCCCACTGACACCAGAAATGGGGCACTATTCCTCCCACTGATACCAATGATGAGGCACTATTCCTCCCACTGACACCAATGATGGGACACTATTCCTCCCACTGACACCAATGATGGGACACTATTCCTCCCACTGACACCAATGATGGGGCACTATTCCTCCCACTGACACCAATGATGGGGCACTATTCCTCCCACTGACACCAATGATGAGGCACTATTCCTCCCACTGACACCAATGATGAGGCACTATTCCTCCCACTGACACCAATGATGAGGCACTATTCCTCCCACTGACACCAATGATGGGGCACTATTCCTCCCACTGACACCAATGACGGGGCACTATTCCTCCCACTGACACCAATGATGGGACACTATTCCTCCCACTGACACCAATGATGGGACACTATTCCTCCCACTGACACCAATGACGGGACACTATTCCTCCCACTGACACCAATGATGGGACACTATTCCTCCCACTGACACCAATGATGGGACACTATTCCTCCCACTGACACCAATGATGGGACACTATTCCTCCCACTGACACCAATGATGGGGCACTATTCCTCCCACTGACACCAATGATGGGACACTATTCCTCCCACTGACACCAATGATGGGGCACTATTCCTCCCACTGACACCAATGATGGGGCACTATTCTAGTATAAAAAAAAAACGTTAAAAAAAATTATATATGCCATAGTTTGGTTAGTGTAAAAGTCAGTGTCTACAATCACTATGCACTTATTGTTTTTTTTTTTTTTTTTTTTACCAAAGACATGCAGAATACATTTTTGGCAAAATGTATGAAGAAATTTGGGTTTTTTTTTATTGCAGAAAGTAAAAAAAACCTTAGTTAGACTTACCGGTGACGGTATTTCTACGAGCCTTTCAGGACAGCACCTTGGAGAGAGCGTAGCTCCACCTCTTAGACAGGAAACACTGCGTGACAACGCCCCTTTAAAAAGCAGCTGCTTCCACCATGCCATCAGTTGTTACCGAGAAATCCTCCGACATGCTGGAAAATATAATCAGACAATTACCAGGTCCTATAATTATACTTTACATATGATAACCAAGGGAGGGAAGTAGGCTGCTGTCCTGAAAGGCTCGTAGAAATACCGTCACCGGTAAGTCTAACTAAGGTTTTCTCCCTTCGCCTTTCAGGACAGCACCTTGGAGAGGATAACCGAGAAACTTACTTCAGGGTGGGACTACTGCCTGCAAAACCTTCCTACCAAATGATTGGTCCGAGGCTGATAGTAGATCCAAGCGGTAGTGCCTTATGAAGGTCGAAAAACTGGACCATGTGGCAGCCTTGCAGATTTGCTCAGGAGATGCCCCAGCCCTTTCTGCCCATGATGCCGCCACTGCTCGAGTAGAATGAGGTAATACCCCTTCCGGAGGTTCCAGACCCAAAGATATGTATGCCTCTTTGATGGCCTGCTTTAACCATCTTCCAAGGGTGCTTTTGGAAGCTTTACCTCCTTTGTGAGTACCTTCCATTAAAACAAAGAGTGAGGATGACTTTCTGATTTCCTTTGTTCTTTCCAGATATTTAAGCAGGCACCTCCTGACATCAAGGGTATGGAAAGCTTCTTCTCCTGCTCCCGAAGGTAAAGGACAAAAAGTAGGGAGAATGATTTCCTGTGTACGGTGAAAAACTGAAGCCACCTTTGGTAGAAATGCTGGATCCGTCCTTAAGACTACCCTATCCTGTAGACATCTCATGAAGGGCTCTTTAATTGAAAGGGCTTGTAACTCACTAATTCTACGTGCGGAAGTTACTGCTACCAATAAAATAGTCTTTAACGTCAAGAAACGTAATGATGCTTCTTCTATGGGTTCAAACGGTGCCCTAGTTAGGCCCTGAAGAACTAAAGATAAATCCCATTTGGGAAAACTAACAACAGGTCTAGGCTTTACTTTTGCCATTGCCCTAAAAAATCTGATTATTAAAGGTTCCCCTGACAGGGTTCTTTCCAAAAAAACTGATAAAGCAGCTACCTGCGTCTTGAGCGTACTTGCTGCTAACCCCTTCTCCAATCCCTCTTGAAGAAATTCCAAAACTGAAAATGTGGTACGAAAATCAAAGTTTTTACTGGAACACCAAGAATTATAGATCTTCCAGACTTTAAAGTAAATGTCTCTCGTCACTTTTTTTCTACTTGCAAGAAGGGTAGAAATAAGCCTTTCTGATAAACCCTTCCGTCTTAAGATTTGTTCTTCAGAAACCAAGCTGTTAGTTTGAGGTAAGCTGGATCTGGATGGAGAATTCGGCCCTGACTCAACAGGTCTGCCCTGATTGGTAATCTCCAAGCAGGTTTCACTGAGAGGTTCATCAAGGTTGAAAACCAGGGTCTTTTTGGCCAATAAGGAGCTATTAATATTAGCTCCGTGGACTCCAATCTGAATTTGGCTAACACCTTTGGTATCAGTTGGAACGGGGGAAAAGCGTAGGACAGATGGAAGTCCCATTTGTGAGCTAACGCATCTACTCCGAGAGCTTGATCCTGTCTCTGAAGAGAGAAGAAGACTGGTATTTTTGCATTTTCCTCTTTTGCAAAGAGGTCCACTTGGGGATGACCCCAACTCTTGGAAATCTTTTCGAATAATTCCTGATTGAGAGACCACTCTGCTTCCCTTATTTCTTTCCTGCTGAGGAGATCTGCTAAGGTGTTTTCCGTCCCCTTTAGATGGACTGCTGATAGAGAGGCCACATTGTTCTCTGCCCATCTTAGGATCTGATGCGCTAGACCCATTAGGGTTTTGCTTTTTGTGCCCCCTTGCTTTGTTAAATATAATACTGTCGTCATATTGTCTGACAATATTTGGACATGTTGATTCACTAGAAATTCCTGGAGGGAGAGGAGGCTTAAGTGAACAGCCTTTAACTCTCTCCAATTTGAAGATCTTCTTGCTTCTGGTTTGGTCCAAACTCCCTGAACCGTTTTTTCTTCCAGGTGAGCTCCCCATCCCCAGGCGCTGGCATCTGTAGTCAGCCTTCTGGTTACCGGAAAGACCCAAGGAAGCCCTTTTGAAACGTTTCCTAGGTTCCTCCACCACCAGAGAGACCTTTTTGCTCTTGCCCCCAAGTTGAATTTCTTCTCCAGAGGTTCCTGGTATGACCAATTCATCAGGATATCCGATTGCAGAGGACGGGAATGCAACCTGGCCCACTGTACCGAAGGAATTGCTGCTGTCAACAGACCCAGAGCAGACATGGCTTGTCTTACAGAGATCTCTGCGTTGGATTGAAGTGTTATCAGGGTCAACTGCATCTTCTCTATTTTCTCCTGGGGTAGAAAAATTTTCTGTTCTATCGAGTCTATTTCGTACCCCAGAAACCTTACCCTTTGAGATGGAATTAAGTTTGACTTCTGAAGATTGAGAAGCCATCCCAAACCTCTTAAATGTGTTTGAACTGTCTGTAGGTTGACCTCTACTTGACCCCTTGAGTCTGCAAACAGTAGCAGATCGTCCAAATAGGGTACTATTGAAATCCCCTTCAGTCTCAGGGGCTCCAAAGATTCCGCCATCACTTTTGTGAATACCCTGGGAGAAGAGGAAAGACCGAAAGGCAGAGCCCGAAACTGCAGGTGCCAAATCTCCCCTCCCCCCAGATTGACTGCAAGACGCAGGAACCTTTGTGATGGGGGCGCTATTGGTATATGGAGATAGGCATCTCTCAAGTCGATGGAAGCCATATGACATTTGGGGGTTAGCAAATTCCTTACTGAGAAAATCGTATCCATTCTGAATTTTTTGTATTTTATGGATCGATTTAGGACCTTTAAATTGAGAATCAGGCGGAACTTTCCTGATGGCTTTTTGACCATAAAAATGTGGGAGTAAAACCCCTTCCCCTCTTGATCTTTCGGAACCTGGGAAATGACCTTCTGTTGCATCAGTTCCTGTAACAGAGACTTCATGGCCAGAGCCTTTTCCCGATCCTTTGGCAGGTTTGTGATGTAAAACCGACTTGGGGGGCTTTGTGAGAATTCCAATTGATAACCCTTTTTGACTAACCCCAGAACAAAAGGACTCTTTGTTGTTTTTTCCCAGATTGGTAAGAAGTCCTGTAGTCTCCCCCCTACTAGATGGTCATTGTTTTTTAGGGGTTTGTTCTGGGGTTCTAAAGAGTACCCCACCTCTACCTCTTCCTCTCTGAGAAGACCAGGGTCTCTTCTGTGTGTGGTCCTTTTCCTTATCGGTTTGTCGAAAAGGACGAAAATTTTTCCTCTGCTGTACCGTTTTCTTCTTTTGTGGGAAAGCTTTCTTCTTGTCTGCTGTCCTGTCAAGGACAGTCTCTAGTTCTGGCCCAAACATCAGGTCTCCTGAAAAGGGAATTCCGCACAGTTTTACTTTAGAAGCTGAATCCCCTGACCAGGTCTTTAGCCAGAGTGCTCTTCTTGCTGAGTTAACAAGCGCAGAGGACCTGGCTGACATCCTGATAGATTCTGCAGAGGCATCTGCCATATATTTTACTGCCTTAAGCAGGGTAGGGAAGGACTCCAATAAGTCTTTTCTGGAGGTACCTGCCACAACATGATTTTTAAGTTGCTCTAACCAGCACTCCAGATTCCTAGCCACAACCGTAGCCGCCATTGCTGGCTTAAGATTAGCTAGAGATGAGTCCCAGGCTTTCTTCAGTAGCCCATCTGCCCTCTTATCCATAGCATCTTTGAGAATACCCATGTCCTCAAAAGCTAAATCAGTCTTCCTAGATACTTGAGAAAAGGCAGCGTCTATTTTTGGTTTTTTATTCCACAATAGTTCCTCATTCTCCTCAAAAGGAAACCTCCTTTTGAGGGTTTTAGAAAAAAACTGTCCTCTCTCTGGGTTCTTCCATTCCTTTTTAATAGTGTCTGTTAACACTTTATGCACAGGGAACACCCTGTGTTTAATTTCCTCCAGCCCCAGGTACATCTTATCATGCACAGACAGCTGAGCCTTTTCTTCCTGGATCTCCAGGGTAGTATAAATTGCCTTGAGTAATTCATCCACCTCCTCAAGTGACAGCTTATATCTAGATGATCTTGACTCTTCTTCCACCTCCTCCTCCTCAGAATCAATGGTTGAGGGTGGAATGCTTTCCCTTTCCTCCTCCGACTCACTTTCCACCTGTCTGGAAGTGGACTGAGGGAAACTGGAGTGAGAACTCTGCTCTTGGCTGGAACTCTGGCCGTGCTTTACAAGGGAACGCACTGTCCCTAGGGCCTCTGCTAACTCCTTCCTCACAGAAGATAAGAGTTCTTTGCACTCTTGTGAGGATTCTTCTTTTACTAAATCCACAATGCAGGATTTGCACAGTGGTTTGGGCCAAGAGTCCCTTAAAGGATTTTTGCATGAGGGGCACTTTCTCCCTGTTCTCTCTGATTTGGCAGTAGCTTTCTGAAACAGAGAAACAAGAAAAAACCCAGGTCCTTTAGAACTAAGGCTTCAGAGAAAAGTAGCACCTCCAGCCACCACCCTAAGTGCCCAGAGTCTCACTCCTTTGCTGAACTGCTAATGGAAACTGTTACCCCATAGCAGACAGCAGCAGGTTTTGAATAATCACATCAAAGATAAAACACCCAGTGATATAAAAGGAAAGAGGTGCCACCGCACCTCTCCTACCTGGGCCTGGCCGGGAACCTGGGCGCCTGCATCCGCCATTGCTGCTGACGATTCCGCTGTATCCATAGTGCAATCCGCAGCTGCTGCACTGTGTACTAGGCTCCATGTGCCAAACAAAAGGAAGTCCCGGCCAGAGGACCCGCCCCTTCCTCCTGCGTTCCAGCAGCAGGAACCAATCGCTGCTACGCCCCGCCGGAAGTATCCGCCCACCGGAACTGACATCACCTGCTGTCCGGGATTCGGCGCCGCCATGCAGAGGCCTGGCATGGACGCTCTTACTGAGCACAACCGCGGCCCCCCGAACACCCCGGGTGGAAAACTTCCGGCAGACCATTACTCCTGTGAGCCGGAGAAGGAAGGGACACCGGAGCACCCTCCTCACGTAAGGGAAGGAGCTGGGTTGGTCTGAGTATCCAAACGTGGAGGTCCTGCCAAAACCCTCTCCTTGGAGAGAGCGCAGCCCCTCTGGTTCCCCAAGCAGTGCTTCCACCATGGCGGAGGAAACACTAAAAACTGATGGCATGGTGGAAGCAGCTGCTTTTTAAAGGGGCGTTGTCACGCAGTGTTTCCTGTCTAAGAGGTGGAGCTACGCTCTCTCCAAGGTGCTGTCCTGAAAGGCGAAGGGAGAAAATTATATATATATATATATATATATATATATATATATATATTAGGGCTGTTACTGATTAAAATTTTCGTGTTCGATTAATTGATTTTTTTTTTAATCGATTAATCGACTAATTTCGATTAATTATAACGCACATACAGATCCAACTACTTTTAGCGGATTTAGCACCGCTGGCAATGGCCGAAGCCAGACATAGCGGGGCATGGCTAGGACGTCACACGTCATAAACTCAGCCTTATAGATATATAGATTTTTTTTTTTTATTTAGTCTTTTTTTTTGTTTATATTGCAAAAAATAAAAAACCCCAGGAGGTGATCAGATACCACCAATGATCCCAAATGATATAACTGTAATTTGGGTACGGTGTTGCATGACCGCACAATTGCCAGTTAAAGTAGCGCAGTGCTGAATAGCAAAAAAATGTCCTGGTCATGAAGAAGGTAAAACCTTCTGGAACTTGAAGCTCAGATTTTTATACCATTTCCCCGGGTTAGGAGATCAGCTGATTTACATATCTGCAGAGATTAAAGTGTTAATTCTCTTATATCAGCGGATCTAATCGGCTCGCCGGTCGGAAACTATAGAAAGGGATTTCTTCAGACCGGAGCTGTTCAGGATTGTGAAGAATTCCAACACCAAGGAGGGGAGAATGTGATTTGTATGAATACCTGGGATGAGGAATGACCCAGGAGAGGACATTAGAGTATAAATCCCTCGAGTCCCACCGAACGATCGCCATCCAGCACAGCGGAGCGCATTCTTCTGTCCACTCCCAGCACTACAATGTATAACCACCGGATCCCAACGTCCTCCTCTACTGACAGGAGAATCACACCTGAGTGTTTTCAGCTCATAAAAACGCCCAACAAGCAAAATCCCATTCATTTCAATGGCGCCTGTTCACATCTGAGTGTTCCGTCACCTGAAACCAAACGCCTGAAAACCACCCCGAGATCAAAAAAGAATATGAACTTCTTTGGTGCAGATTACAGGCGTTTTGTCTTTTTTTTTGCCTTTTACATTGGTGACCTGAACAAAATCGCGGCAAAAACGCACGACTTTGAAACGCTCAGGTGTGAATGCAGCTTTATGCGAGTTGGATGTGGGGGTTTCTCCGCGTCCAATTCGCATGACAGCAGAATGGATCCGGTTCACACTTGCCGCGGTCTGCATTCAAATAAATGGTCCCCGGTAGGGACGCACCCATACCTTTTTTTTTTTATAGTACTCTCCGATACCGATTACCGATACCTACCGCAACGGTTTTGTTTTCACTTCAGCTGTCAGCAATGCTACAAAGCATTGAAAAGTTATTTACAAATGAAATAAATTGATTTTTTTTTTTAATTTAGAGCTTTTTCAATGTGAAATGTGTAAATATATGTTAATATATTATGTGTAAAAATATTCACTAACAAAGCAAACAAAAAAAAAAGATTTTGTTTATCGTTTATTAAATAGACGTGAAAAAAACCCCCCAAAAAAAACAGGAAAAAAATTAAATGGAGAATGGGGAGTTAAGGTCAATTCAAGAAAATTATGGGTTTATAAGGGGTTAAACAGAGGGACATTTGTTCATCCCTTTGATCTGCAGATGAAGAAACAGAAATATACAAAAAGAAACAATGTTTCTTTTTATTTTAGTGTTTCAGCGGCTGAGCAATGTTGTTAATAAACATTGCCGGCTGCTTTTTTTTTTTTTTTTTTTTTATTACCGGACTTCTTTAACACTTCAGCTGTCAACAGGGGGGACCCCACTGACTATGTCTTTGAACCTTGATCGTGTCCTGAATGGTGAAACGCGTAGACGCACAACGGCTCATTGCACATAAATATACAGATGCACAGTCTATGTTTTTACCCTTTTTTGATTATTCTATGTAAATTTCAATAAAATTCAATTCTTTCATTAGGTTTTCTCTTTATTGTTTCTTAGCCTAAAAAGTCCCATCTTTAAACTTTGATCGTGTCCTGAAGAAGCCTAACGGCGAAACGCGTAGACGCACAAGGGCTCATTGCATATAAACAGATGCACAGTATATGATGTTTTTTACCCTTTTTTGATGATTCTATGTAAATTTCAATACAATTTATTTCTTTCATTAGGTTTTCTCTTTATTGTTTCTTAGCCTAAAAAGTCCCATCTTTGAACTTTGATCGTGTCCTGAAGAAGTCTAACAGCGAAACGCGTAGACGCACAAGGGCTCATTGCATATCAATAAACAGATGCACAGTATGATGTTTTTACCCTTTTTTGATTATTCTATGTAAATTTCAATAAAATTAAATTCTTTCATTAGGTTTTCTCTTTATTGTTTCTTAGCCTAAAAAGTCCAGTCTTTGAACCTTGATCGTGTCCTGAAGAAGCCTAACGGCGAAACGCGTAGACGCACAAGGGCTCATTGCACATAAATATACAGATGCACAGTATGATGTTTTTACCCTTTTTTGATTATTCTATGTAAATTCCAATAAAATCAAATTCTTTCATTAGGTTTTCTCTTTATTGTTTCTTAGCCTAAAAAGTCCCGTCTTTGAACTTTGATCGTGTCCTGAAGAAGCCTAATGGTGAAACGCGTAGACGCACAAGGGCTCATTGCATATAAATATACAGATGCACAGTATATGATGTTTTTACCCTTTTTTTGATTATTCTCTTTTGATTATGCACTTTATTATCACTTGCTGAGACCCCTTTCACACGGCCGCGACTTAAGACGCCCGATTTTGCCGCGATCTCAGGGAACGCCTGTGTAAACTTGAGGTCGATGGATCTCAACTCGCATCAAAGTCAGACCAAAGTAGTACAGCAACTACTTTTGAAGTTGCACATATATGAATGGTTATCATTGGAAAACAAAAATGTGATTATTTTAACTGCTTGACGACCGTATAACTTTGATATACGGCGCAAGGCGCAGGATCGGGTACCACCTAGTACGTGATCCTGCACCTCAGGGTCTGGGGCGCGCGCATGTGCGCCGCTGGTGTCCCGCTGTGATTATACACGGTGGGCGCTGTTTTCCGGGTACAGCAGACTCTGCCGGTGTCATTAGTACAGTGACCGTGCATATTTCTAGCACTGATCACTGTATTAGGACCCCTGGTCCCCAACAAAGCATCAAAAACGTCAGTAAGTGTCCAAATGTCCACCGCAAAATATCGCAGTCCTGCTATAAAGTCGCTGATCGCAGCCACTACTAGATATATAAAAAATTCCATAATTATATCCCATAGTTTGTAGACGCTATAACTTTTGCGCAAACCAATCAATATACGCTTATTGGGATTTTTTATCAAAAATATGTAGCAGAATACATATTGGCCTAAACTGATGAAGAAATAGAATTTTACATGGGTACAGCGTCGCCCGACTGCGCAATTGTCAGTTAAACGCAGTGCCATTTTGCAAAAAAATGGCCTGGTCATGAAGGGAGGGAGGGGGTAAATCTTCCGAACGTCAAGTGGTTAAAGGGGCGCGATTCTTTTTCTATACCCCCTGTATATATATATATAGTGATAGGTACGGCCTTGGAGGGAGTGGTATGTTTTTTCTTTGGTGTGAATCGGTAATGCCGCACACCGAGGAGTACAGAAACACCTGTGCCCAGCGATACGTACCAACGTGTGACCGACGAGCCGCAGAGTACCACCCACATCACAATACCGAACCACCGCATCTCATTGTAACAACCGAGACAGAGGCAGGAATGTGGATGTCGGCTGTCAGTGGAATCCACAATGTGACTTTCTCCCGGTTGTTACAATTCGATACTTTTATTACACACGGAATGTTATTATCACCATATACAGGTCTGACCCCAAAGTCTGCACACCCATCACCACAGCTCGCCCCACCACCCACATCCCCCCCCCCCCCCGGCACCCATACTACATGTGCCATCAACGATCACCACAAAGCAACCACCCACCACATCCCAACTCTACTTCAGTGTGTCCAAACACCACAGATCACCCCAACCCCAGAGCACCCCCATGTCGAGCCTCACCCCCAGAGCACCCCCATGTCGAGCCTCACCCCCAGAGCACCCCCATGTCGAGCCTCACCCCCAGAGCACCCCCATGTCGAGCCTCACCCCCAGAGCACCCCCATGTCGAGCCTCACCCCCAGAGCACCCCCATGTCGAGCCTCACCCCCAGAGCACCCCCATGTCACAACTCAACCCCTCACCGGCTCATTCCTGGCGCACCACGGCTCGCCCCATCTCCAACGCACCTTGACCCCAGGGCACCTACAGGCCTCAGATCTCCTCAGTCTCAAAACACCCACACGCCAGAGCTCCCCCAAACCGCTTCACACACACCTAATCCCAGAGAACCTACACATCACCCCTCATCATTGTCCCCCCACATATCACACTTTGCTCCAATTCATCACAGCTTGCTCTGCGCCCAACCGGCACACCGGGCACCAACCTCAGCGCGCCCAACCGGCACACCTCACTCCGACCCATTACAGCTTGCTCTGCACCCATCTGCCACCTTATCCCAGAGAACCCGCACACCACGGCCCGCCATGATCTTAAATGCACCCGAATGCCGCGGCTCGCCGCAACCCTCAATGCATCTGCACACCACGGCTCGCCCCAACCCACCCGCCACACCTTGACCGCAGAGCACCCACGCATCTCGCCCTGAGCCCAACGCACCCACACACCACGCGTCTTTCCAACCTCAGCGCACCCACATATCACACCTCACTCTGCACCCAGCGCGCCCCCGTGGCACACCTCGCTACCATTACAGCTTGCTCTGCACCCAACCTCGGCACGGCACACCAACTTGGCATGCCCATGCGGCACACCATGACACCAACCTCAGCGCGCCCGCATGGCACACCAACCTTGGCACACCAGGACACCAACCTCGGAGCAACTATGCGTCCACACCAGGACACCAAGACACCAACCTCAGCGCGCCCACGCGGCACACCAGGACACCAACCTCGGCACACCAGGACATCAACCTCGGCGCGCCCACGCGGCACACCAACCTTGGGACACCAACCTCGGAGCGCCCATGCGGCACACCAGGACACCAACCTCGGCGCGCCCACGCGGCACACCAGCCTCGGCACACCAGGACACCAACCTCGGCACGCCCACGCGACACACCAACCTCGGAGCGCCCATGGGGCACACCAGGACACCAACCTCGGCGCGCCCACGCGACACACCAACCTCGGAGCGCCCATGGGGCACACCAGGACACCAACCTCGGCGCGCCCACGCGACACACCAACCTCGGAGCGCCCATGGGGCACACCAGGACACCAACCTCGGCGCGCCCACGCGACACACCAACCTCGGAGCGCCCACGCGGCACACCAGCCTCGGCACACCAGGACACCAACCTCGGCGCGCCCACGCGACACACCAACCTCGGAGCGCCCATGGGGCACACCAGGACACCAACCTCGGAGCGCCCACGCGGCACACCAACCTCGGAGCGCCCATGGGGCACACCAGGACACCAACCTCGGCGCGCCCACGCGGCACACCAGCCTCGGCACACCAGGACACCAACCTTGGAGCGCCCATGCGGCACACTAGGACACCAACCTTGGCACCTTGGCACCGCCATGATCTTAATGCGCCTGGACACCTCAGCTCACCCCATTCTCAATGCTTCCGCTCGCCACACTTTGAACCCAGGACACCCACACATTTCTCCTCGCCCCGACCCCAACTCACCCACACACCACGCCTCTTTTCAACCTCAGCGCACCCACATATCACACCGCGCCCCGCCCCTCCCCCTGTACCCCCAGTCTCCTGGGTAACCCTGTCACAGACTGTCCCCCTCTAATACACCTCCAGCCCCTCCCCCCCCCACAGTGATGTCACACACAGGCCCCTCCCTCCCCGGCAGGCTCCTCCTCACCTCGGGCTCCACCACCTCATGGTAGGCGGGCGGTGGCTCGTAGCTCCTCCCCCCGCCGTACTCCAGCCCGGGCCGCTCGTTGGTCAGCAGCGCCACCGCCTCGTTGATGTCGTTGTTGGCGAGGCGCAGCGCCGTGCGGATGGCTGCCGGCTCCGAGAAGCCCATACACAGCAGGGTGGTCATGTGCTGCTCCTCCTCACTCTCCATCCCGGGCGATCCTCCTCCTCCGCCACTCACACCGCCCGCCTCACCCGAACCGCTCTGCGCGCCGCCATCACTCCGGCCAGCCTGCCCTGGCGACACGCCCACCGCCGCAGCCGCTCTAACGTGACAGCTCACGTGACCGGCCGCCATCTTGCGCTTGGCGGACAGCTGACAGCCGAGAGTGGGATGGGCGGCCATGATGGGGCTGGCGGAGCCAGAGCACGTCATGGCGTCACTGGAGGTGGGGCGGCGTGACAGGAGAGCCGCCATGCTGTGATTGGCCGCTGTTCTGTCAGATTAGGCGGCCCGTCAGAATGTGTAACGGAGGTGGCGTTCCGTCGCCGCCATCTTGCTACACCCCGCACTGCTCTATAGTAAGGATACACTGAATAGGGGGAAAGCGGACATCTTGTTACACCCACCGGAGTTTTGCATTTCACACTTATTTTTAACAGTAAAGTGCGTTTATATAGTAAAATACAGTACTTAGAACTCCGTGTGAATGTTTAGATGTTGAATTATAAAAGCAGCTAACTTCTGTCAGATTAGCAAACCTGTGAGACGAGGTTGCCACCTGTCCGGGATTCACCCGGACAGTACAGGTTTTAAATTCTGTGTCCGGTTTTCAATCCACCTGAAACCCAGACACATCAGTGGCAGCACCAGTCCTCCTATCCCCCTCTCCCCTCCCTTCGGCTTCCAGTGCTTTTAATTATATTGGTAGGGAGCACACCTCACAAATTTTTAAGATGGGAATGAGCGACACCTATCAGCAAAAGTATTCAGGCTTAGGACACACCCCTGGCCACGCCCCCTTAAAGGAGAATTGTACAAAAAACCAAGATTGATTAAACCCACAAGTGTTTTTTTTTAACCACTACTATTCCTTTATATCGGCTTTTGGAATTTACAAATGCAGCCATTTAGAAATCAGGTGAAAGGTTTAGTGCTGGAAAATACTTTCTAATGGATAAAAAGTGCATTTTATATACATCTATATAGATCAGATCAAAATGAGGGACAAATGAGGAGGAAAGAGGGACATTGCTCCAAATCAGGGACAGTTGAGAGCTATGGTAGGGAGGACACTTAACTGGGCTACAGGCTAACATGAGGGTATTATACTGGGGGACAGACAGATGTGGGGGGATTATACTGGGGGACAGACAGATGTGGGGGGATGATACTGGGGGACAGACAGATGTGGGGGGATGATACTGGGGGGACAGACTGAGGTGGGGGATTATACTGGGGGACAGACAGATGTGGGGGGATGATACTGGGGGACAGACAGATGTGGGGGGATGATACTGGGGGACAGACAGTTGTGGGGGGATTATACTGAGGGACAGACTGACCTGGGGGGATTATACTGGGGGACAGACAGACGTGGGGGGATTATACTGGGGGACAGACAGACGTGGGGGGATTATACTGGGGGACAGACAGACGTGGGGGGATTATACTGGGGTACAGACAGATGTGGGGGGGATTATACAGGGGGACAGACAGACGTGCGGGGATTATACTGGGGGACAGACAGACGTGGGGGGATTATACTGGGGGACAGACAGACATGGGGGGATTATACTGGGGGACAGACAGACGTGGGGGGATAATACTGGGTGACAGACTGACCTGGGAGGATTATACTGGGGGACAGACTGACCTGGGAGGATTATACTGGGGGACAGACTGACCTGGGA
Organism: Lithobates septentrionalis; assembly: GCA_037952835.1. Lineage (NCBI taxonomy): Eukaryota > Metazoa > Chordata > Amphibia > Anura > Ranidae > Lithobates > Lithobates septentrionalis. Next base: position 367,020 of record JBBDGP010003759.1, read on the forward strand.
GGATTATACTGGGGGACAGACAGACGTGGGGGGATTATACTGGGGGACAGACAGACGTGGGGGGATTATACTGGGGAACAGACAGACGTGGGGGGATTATACTGGGGGACAGACAGACGTGGGGGGATTATACTGGGTGACAGACTGACCTGGGAGGATTATACTGGGTGACAGACTGACCTGGGAGGATTATACTGGGGGACAGACTGACCTGGGAGGATTATACTGGGGGACAGACAGACGTGGGGGGATTATACTGGGGGACAGACAGACGTGGGGGGATTATACTGGGGGACAGACAGACGTGGGGGGATTATACTGGGGGACAGACAGACGTGGGGGGATTATACTGGGTGACAGACTGACCTGGGAGGATTATACTGGGTGACAGACTGACCTGGGAGGATTATACTGGGGGACAGACTGACCTGGGAGGATTATACTGGGGGACAGACAGACGTGGGGGGATTATACTGGGGGACAGACAGACCTGGGAGGATTATACTGGGGGACAGACAGACGTGGGGGGATTATACTGGGGGACAGACTGACCTGGGAGGATTATACTGGGGGACAGACAGACGTGGGGGGATTATACTGGGGGACAGACAGACGTGGGGGGATTATACTGGGGGACAGACAGACGTGGGGGGATTATACTGGGTGACAGACTGACCTGGGGGGATTATACTGGGTGACAGACTGACCTGGGGGGATTATACTGGGTGACAGACTGACCTGGGGTGATTATACTGGGGGACAGTCTGAACTGGGGGGGTACACTGGGGGGACAGCCTGACCTGGGAGGATTATACTGGGTGACAGACTGACCTGGGGGGATTATACTGGGGGACAGTCTGAACTGGGGGGATGCACTGGGGGATAGACTGACCTGGGGGGGGGGGGGGGTTCACCGGGGGACAAACTAACCTTGCTTGATTTAACTACGCTCCTTTAGCTTCTCCTATTATTAACACAATTTGGCCACACCCACTGTTCGTCACGGGACGCTACATGCGCCACAATCCAACTCAACATTGACCCAGGTCTTTTGCAATCCTATAGGGCAGTGATGGCGAACCTTGGCACTCCAGATGTTTTGGAACTACATTTCCCATGATGCTCAAGTACACTGCAGAGTGCATGAGCATCATCGTAAATGTAGTTCCAAAACATCTGGGGTGCCAAGGTTCTCCATCACTGCTATACTATATACTGCAAAAAAAAAATTTAATTGTCGCACGCTGCTAAAGTGTTCGGGTTTGGCTTGATGAAAAGGTGGCAACCCTAGAGATGAACAGGCTTGCCACTGCTTTTAAAATTCAACATCTAAACAGTCAGACAGAGTTCTAAGTACTGTATTTCACTATATAAACTCAGTTTACTTGTAAAAATAAGTGTAAAATGCAAAACTCCGGTGGGTGTAACAAGATGTCCGCTTGCCCCCCTTCTCAGTGTATCCTTACTGTAGAGGAGTGCGGGTTGTAGCAAGATCTCAGTGTTGAAACGTCACTTCCGTTACATAGTCTGACGGGTCGCCAAATCTGATGGTGTTCTGTCATATTCTCCAACCCGTCAGAAACTTTAAACATGTCACTTCCAGTTTATTTATTTTAAACCATGAGTAGTTGGAGATTTGGATGAATATCAACCAGGTTATGGCTCGTCTCGGAAGTGTGGGTGGAGTCTAGTGTCATGTGATTGGAGAGGAAGTCAGCCGCCATGTTGTGGTTGGCCAGATATCTGTCCATCTGGTGTTTCGTCAGATTAGGAGACCCGTCAGAATGTGTAACGGAAGTGACGGTCCGTCGCCTCCATCTTGCTACACCCTGCACTCCTCTATAGTAAGGATATACTGAGAAGGGGGAAAGCGGACATCTTGTTACACCCACTGGAGTTTTGAATTTTACGCTTATATTTAACAGTAAACTGAGGTTATATAGTGAAATACAATACTCAGAACTCCATCTGACTGGTTAGATGTTGAATTTTAAAAGCAGCAGCAAGCCTGCTGATCTCACAGGTTTGCTAATCTGACAGAAGTTAGCTGCTTTTAAAATTCAACATCTAAACATTCATATGGAGTTCTAAGTACTGTATTTCACTATATAACCTCAGTTTACTGTTAAAAATAAGTGTAAAATGCAAAACTCTGGTGGGTGTAACAAGATGTCTGCTTCCCCCTTCTCGGTGTATCCTTACTATGGAGGAGTGTGGGGTGTAGCAAGATGGCGGCGACGGAACGTCACTTCCGTTACACATTCTGACGGGTCGCCTAATCTGATGAAACACCGGAATGCGACACTGGCAGCCATGTTGTGATTGGCCAAATATCTGTCCATCCGGAATGTGACACTGGCAGCCATGTTGTGGTTGGCCAAATATCTGTCCATCCGGAATGTGACACTGGCAGCCATGTTGTGGTTGGCCTAATATCTGTCCATCTGGAATGTGACACTGGCAGCCATGTTGTGGTTGGCCAAATATCTGTCCATTAGGAATGTGACACTGGCAGCCATCTTGTGGTTGGCCAAATATCTGTCCATCAGGAATGTGACACTGGCAGCCATGATGTGGTTGGCCGAATATCTGTCCATCCGGAATGTGACACTGGCAGCCATGTTGTGGTTGGCCAAATATCTGTCCATCAGGAATGTGACACTGGCAGCCATGTTGTGGTTGGCCAAATATCTGTCCATCAGTAATGTGACACTGGCAGCCATGTTGTGGTTGGCCGAATATCTGTCCATCCGGAATGTGACACTGGCAGCCATGTTGTGGTTGGCCAAATATCTGTCCATCAGTAATGTGACACTGGCAGCCATGTTGTGGTTGGCCAAATATCTGTCCATCAGGAATGTGACACTGGCAGCTATGTTGTGGGTGGTCGGATTCCTGCCCAACAAGGAACTAATGCACTAGTCGCCCAACAAGGAACTAATGCACTAGTCGCCCAACAAGGAACTAATGCACTAGTCGCCCAACAAGGAACTAATGCACTAGTCGCGATAAATGACAGATCACATGAACAATCAGGACACAGGTGTTGTGGTTGGCCAGATATCCATCAAAGAATATTTATAGTGGAGGAGACCTAAGGCATATCACATTATTATTATTATACAGGATTTATATAGCGCCGACAGTTTACGCAGCGCTTTACAACATTAGGGCAGACAGTACAAGTACAATACAATTCAATACAGGAGGAATCAGAGGGCCCGGCTCGTTAGAGCTTACAATCTAGGAGGGTGGGTCAAGTTATACAAAAGGGTAATAGCTGTGGGGGATGAGCTAATGGAGAAAATAGTGCAGTTGTTAGATGGAGGCAGGATAGGCTTCTCTGAAGAGGAAAGTTTTCAGGGATCGCCTAAAAGTGGATAAATTTGGAGATAGTCTGAGACAGATTGGGGTAGGGAATTTCAGAGGATGGGCGAGGCTCGGGAGAAGTCCTGGAGGCGGATATGGGAGGAGGTGATGAGGGAGCTAGAGAGCAGGAGGTCTTGTGAGGAACGGAGATGGCGTTTAGGTTGGTATTTTGAGACTAGGCTAGTGATGTAGCTGGGGGAAGAGTTGTGGACGGCTTTGTAACTTATTGTTAGTATTTTGAATTTAATTCGTTGGGCGAGTGGCAGCCAATGGAGGGATTGGCAGAGAGGGGTAGCAGACACTGAGCGATTTGTAAGGTGGATGAGTCTGGCAGCAGCATTCATGATGGACTGAAGGGGGGAGGAGTCTATTTATAGGTAAGCCAATGAGGAGGGAGTTGCAGTAGTCGAGGCGAGAGATAACCAGGGAGTGAATCAGGAGCTTTGTGGTTCCATTGGTAAGAAAGGGACGTAGTTTGGAGATGTTGCGGGGGTTGAGGCGGCAAGCTTTGGAAAGTGATTGGATGTGGGGCTGAAAGAGTTCAGAATCCAGGGTAACACCTAGGACCCTGACATGCGGGGACGGGTGGATGGTTGTGCCATTGCTCTTGACAGAGAAGTCAGGGGAAGAGGCACGTGGGGGAGGAAATATTATAAGCTCGGTTTTGGACAAGTTGAGTTTGAGGAAGTGGTGTGACAACCATACAGAAATGTCTGTTAGTAAGTTAGTGATGGGTGAGGAGACTGATGGAGTGAGTTGAGGGGTGGAGAGAGAGATTTGTGTGTCGTCAACGTAGAAATGATAATGAAAGCCGTGAGAGGCTATCAGCTGACCCAGGGAGGAGGTGTAGATTGAAAATAAGAGGTCCAAGCACAGAACCTTGGGGGACCCCGACAGAGAAGGGAAGAGGAGTGGAGGAAGTAGAATTGTAAGTGACACTGAAGGTGCTTTGGGATAGGTAGGATGAGAGCCACTGAAGAGCGCAGTCACGGAGACCGAGGGAGTAAAGTTTTTCGAGGAGGAGGAGGTGGTCAACTGTGTCAAAGGCAGCTGAAAGATCCAGAAGTAGGAGTACAGAATAGTGTCCGTTGGTTTTTGCAGTTAGTAGGTCATTTGTGAGTTTTAAAAGAGCAGTTTCTGTGGAGTGTTGAGGGCGAAATCCAGATTGAAGTGGATTAAGATGGTTATTCTTAATGAGGTGGTCACTCAGTTGGTTGTAAACCAGGCGTTCAAGGAGTTTAGAGGAAAAGGGGAGCAAGGAGATAGGGCGTAGGTTGTTAAGATTGGTAGGGTCCAAGGACGGCTTTTTAAAGTGGGGTTCCACCCAAAAAAAAAAAACTACATGAAATATCCTAAAAAAAATACAAAAAAACATTTGGATATATATTTTTTTTTTACTCACCTCTAAATGCCTGTTGCTAGGGGGTCCCTCGTAGTCTGCCTCTTCCAGTGCCTGGGCTGGTGACATCACTTCCCCCTCGGCACAGGAAGGGCTCGGCTCTGCTCCCTCCCTCCTGTCAATCATCTGGGACCCATTACAGGTCCCAGGTGACTGAGCGGCCAATCACGGCACTCGTGAAGCCACAGCCCAGCGCCCACAGTTGCAATGCCGGCGCCGCTGAACGGAGGGGGAGACGAGCGAGGCTTCCATCCCCCGCATTGCTGGACCCTGGGACAGGTAAGTGTCCAATTAAAAGTCAGCAGCTGCAGTATTTGTAGCTGCTGACTTTTAATTTATTTTTTTTTGACTGGAACTCCTCTTTAACATAAATCATATCAGTGCACATCAGTGCAGCCTCACTGTGCCCATCAAATGCAGCTTTACGGTGCCCATGAATGCAGCCTCACTGTGCCCATCAATACACTCTCACTGTGCCCATCAATACACTCTCACTGTGCCCATCATTACAGCCTCAATGTGCCCATCAATGCAGCCTCACTGTGCCTATGAATGCAGCCTGACTACCCATGAATGTAGCCTCACTGCCCGTAAACGCAGCCTCACTGTGCCTGTGAACGCAGCCTCACTGTGCGCCATCAAATGCAGCTTTACTGTGCCCCATCAAATGCAGATTTACTGTGCGCCATCAAATGCAGCTTTACTGTGCCCCATCAAATGCAGCTTTACTGTGCCTCATCAAATGCAGCTTTACTGTGCCTCATCAAATGCAGCTTTACTGTGCCCCATCAAATGCAGCTTTACTGTGCCTCATCAAATGCAGCTTTACTGTGCCCCATCAAATGCAGCTTTACTGTGCCTCATCAAATGCAGCTTTACTGTGCCCCATCAAATGCAGCTTTACTGTGCCCCATCAAATGCAGATTTACTGTGCCCCATCAAATGCAGCTTTACTGTGCGCCATCAAATGCAGATTTACTGTGCCCCATCAAATGCAGCTTTACTGTGCGCCATCAAATGCAGCTTTACTGTGCGCCATCAAATGCAGCTTTACTGTGCCCCATCAAATGCAGCTTTACTGTGCCCCATCAAATGCAGCTTTACTGTGCGCCATCAAATGCAGATTTACTGTGCCCCATCAAATGCAGCTTTACTGTGCCCCATCAAATGCAGCTTTATTGTGCGCCATCAAATGCAGATTTACTGTGCCCCATCAAATGCAGCTTTACTGTGCGCCATCAAATGCAGATTTACTGTGCCCCATCAAATGCAGCTTTACTGTGCCCCATCAAATGCAGCTTTACTGTGCGCCATCAAATGCAGATTTACTGTGCCCCATCAATGCAGCCTCACTGTGCCCCATCAAATGTAGCTTTACTGTGCCCCATTAAATGCAGATTTACTGTGCGCCATCAAATGCAGCTTTACTGTGCGCCATCAAATGCAGCTTTACTGTGCCCCATCAAATGCAGCTTTACTGTGCGCCATCAAATGCAGATTTACTGTGCCCCATCAATGCAGCCTCACTGTGCCCCATCAAATGTAGCTTTACTGTGCCCCATTAAATGCAGATTTACTGTGCGCCATCAAATGCAGCTTTACTGTGCCCCATCAAATGCAGCTTTATGCCCCGTACACACGGTCGGATTTTCCGACGGAAAATGTGTGATAGGACCTTGTTGTTGGAAATTCCGACCGTGTGTAGGCTCCATCACACATTTTCCATCGGATTTTCCGACACACAAAGTTGGAGAGCAGGATATAAAATTTTCCGACAACAAAATCCGTTGTCGGAAATTCCGATCGTGTGTACACAAATCTGACGCACAAAGTGCCACACATGCTCAGAATAAATAAAGAGATGAAAGCTATTGGCCACTGCCCCGTTTATAGTCCCGACGTACGTGTTTTACGTCACCGCGTTCAGAACGATTTTGTTGTCGGAATGTCCGAACAAAGTCCGACCGTGTGTACGGGGCATTACTGTGCGCCATCAAATGCAGATTTACTGTGCCACATCAAATGCAGCCTCACTGTGCCCATCAATGCAGCCTCACTGTGCGCCATCAAATGCAGATTTACTGTGCCCCATCAAATGCAGATTTACTGTGCGCCATCAAATGCAGATTTACTGTGCGCCATCAAATGCAGATTTACTGTGCGCCATCAAATGCAGATTTACTGTGCGCCATCAAATGCAGATTTACTGTGCGCCATCAAATGCAGATTTACTGTGCCCCATCAAATGCAGCCTCACTGTGCCCCATCAAATGCAGATTTACTGTGCCCCATCAAATGCAGATTTACTGTGCCCCATCATCAATACAGACTCACCTGGATGATGGATCACACACACAGCGAGCATGTCCCGCTGTGTATCACGGAGCTGGGTCTGTGTTCGGCAGCGCGGTAAAACAAGGTCCCGCCCCCCTAGACCCGCTCGTTTCATAGGCGGAACACTGATTCAATCTATTATCACACGAGCCTGTCTAGGGTGGCGGGACCTTGTTACACTGCGCCGCCGAACACAGACCTAGCTCCGCGACACACAGCGGGACATGCCCGCTGTGTATGTGATACGCAAGAGGAGGTGGAGAAAGAGAGAGGGAGGGGAGCGCTGCAGCCTCAGCTCAGCTTAAATCAGTGCCAGGGCAGTCCGATCCTGCTGCTCTGTGTCCTCCGGCTGACAGCTTCCTGGCTGATCGCTTTAGCCATGAAACGGTCAGCCTGGTCCACCCCCCGCTCCTCACTCACCCTGCTCTAAATTTCACTCGCAAAATGCGAGCATTTGAATTTTTGAGGGCTGAACTATGCCATTAGAAAACATATAACCTGCTTTCCATGCGTTTTTGATGCAGAAAAAAACATACTGGACTGCATGTGGTGTGAATTGGCCCTTAGAAAAAAAGAGGGGGGAAATACACTGGACTGCATAAAAAACGCACTGGAACGCGTCAAAAACGCGCATGCAGAAAATGCATCTGGAATGCATCCGGACTCCATTTCTATGGTGTGAACTGGCCCTTGGAGTTAATAAAAGGTTTATTATGAATATGGGCTAGTTCACACCACCAAAACGCACTCCAGATCCGTTCCGGATGCGTTTCTGCATGCAAATTTTTGATGTGTTCCAATGCGTTTTTTGTGCATTTTGGATACGGTTCCAGATGTATTCCAGGTGCTTTGTTTCTTGTTTTTTTTCCCCACTATTCTAGGGTCCAGTGTGTTTTTGATGCGTTCCAGTGCATTCCAGTGCGTTTCAGTGCATTTTTGATGCGTTTTACTGCGTTCAGTCCAGTGCAGGAAAAATGCAGCATGTTCTACTTTTTTTTCCCTGGAACTGGAAAGCCCTGTGGTGTGAACTGGCCCTATATCTTATTTTAAGAAATGTAACTGTTTAATGTTTCTTTCTATGATCTACATCTGAATCAAATAGTAAATACAAAACACATCGATTCATTGTATTTCCTCTTTGATATTACAGTCTGTCATTTTGCACAGGATCCTGCATTTTGAGAGCTGCTCCAGCTGTGTAATACAAAGCAATTGCCGGCTGTCATTTTGACAGCCGGTAATTGCCAGTAATAATCACAGGAGGCGCTGCAGAAGAGGAACAGGAGCTGGACCTAACAACTTTATTGATTTTTTATAAGCTCGATCTCTTATGTTCTTCGAAATCCTCGAGTAATTAAAGTCATATACACGCTGATTCGCTGCATTCTATCACGGTTGTATTTCTGTCTCAGCCCAACGCCAGTAAGAAAATGCTGCGTACACGAGGCGCATTACGCCAGAAGATTCGCGGGAGGGATTTTTGCTGTTCTCAGTGTCGCTGACATCTCTCCATCCGATTTTTTTTCATCACGGTGTGACCGGGCCGGTCTCCATTTTCGCAGGCCGTAATTCAAGCGTACGCCATGGCCATGTTTATTTTTCCACAGTTAATGCTCAGGCGGCGTGATTGATGGCGGGCGCTTTCCTGGCATGTGTCAGAGGGTGACATCGGCTGATAATTCCGTCCAGAAAAAGCTTTTTGGAAAGTTGTGAAATAATGCGGCGTTTGGGGGCGATCCCTTCCAGCGCAGAGATCCAAATGTGCGATAAAAAAAGGAAGATTTATTTTCATAAATAAATGTTTCACTACATTCGATCTTGGCAAGGGGCTACAGAGCCCAGCATGCCATGGAGTCTAGTGTAGAGAAAAGCGAAAAAGAAAAGAGAAAACGATGAGCGTTATTGCCGCGTTTTTGCCACGTTTTTACCGCTAACGCCCATGCATTTTAATCGCATTTTTATAGCGTTTTTTAAGCGTTAGCGTCAGCAAACCTGACCATGTGACCATGTGACCATGCAGTCATGTGATCTTCCTCACAGTTTCTGGGTGTTTTTAACGCGGTTTTACCGCGGTTTTACAGCGTTTCCCATTCATTTCAATTGGGATTGACGTTTTTACAGCGCTATTTTATGCACCCCAAAGATGCTCCAAAAAAGCTGTTTGCAGGATTTTTTCCAATGCACAGCCAGCACAACGCCTCAGTGTGAAAGGTTACACTGAGATACATGGGGGGTGTTTTTCATGGGGTATCTAGGCGGTAATTTTAGCGCTAAAATGCCTGAAAAACGCCTCAGTGTGAAAGGGGCCTTAAGGATTAGACATTTGCGGTTTCGTTTCATTACAAATTAAAAATTCTGACAAATTTTATTTTTTGGGAAATTCAGTTGTATCCAAATTTCCTGAATTAGAGAAGTAGCGGATTTAAAGCGAATCCGAACAGAAAAAAAATTCAGGCGAAATTCAAATTCGGATCGTTTTCGAATCGTTTTAGAAAATTTTTGAATAGTTTTCAAATTCGAATTCGAAAACGTTTCGAATTCAAATATTTTTCGAATTCTAATCGTTTTCCAATTCCCAAAGAGGATAAAATAGAATAGAAAATAAAGGAATAGAATAGAAATTTTTTTTAAAAAAATTCTATTCTATTCCTTTATTTTCTATTCTATTTTATTCTCTTTGGGAATTGGAAAACGATTCGAATTCCAAAACTATTTGAAATTGATTCGAATTTGAAAAATTTGAATCGATTCGAAAACGAATAAACCAAACGAATTTCGAAAATGAATGAAACTAATTTAACGTTACAAACTTATGTAAATGACGAATCGAAACGAAACAAAACACATTTTTTTCGTTCTGCGCATGTCTATTAAGGATGCATAATTAAAGCCGAACTCCGGCCATGAGAAAAGCCCCTCCACCTGCTTCTGGGCATTCTTTAATTTTTTCTTTTAATTTAAAGTTTCTAATACCCTCCATATCTATCCTAAAGTGTAAGTCCACTTTGCAGGGAGATTTTAGAAAATCCCCTTATAGAATTCTGTGTAGTAGTTTAGAAGCAGATGAGGTGAGAGAGAGAGAGAGAGAGAGAGAGAGAGAGAGAGGGAGAGAGAGAGAGACCACTTTATTAGGTACACCCAGAGCCACTGATAGGGGAGGACCCCCAGTCCTTCTGTAGGGGGCCCGGGCACACTGGTGGGGGGCCCAAACAGCAGGGGGAATCAGTTTGGTCAGGCGGGGGGGCAATTACAGAAGGGTGCCCTGTGCAGTGCTCTGCAGCAGCTGAAAGATTGTTTCTACCCCTACTGCCGGCTTTCAGCTGCTGCAGGGAGAGACACAGACACAGGGCATTGTTCCTATAATTGCTTCCCCAACACCGATCACCTCCCTGTTCTGCCTGCCTCTGACCCCCCTCCGTGTGCCCCCTGTCTCTGTTACCCCTCCCTCCGTGACCCCCCCCTCCGTGTGCCCCCCATCTCTGTGACCCCCCTCCGTGTGCCCCCCTCCGTGACCCCCCTTCATGTACCCCTGTCTCTGTGACCCCCCTCCGTGTGCCCCCTCCTGACCCCCCTTCATGTACCCCCGTCTCTGTGACCCCCCCCCTCCGTGGGCCCCCCTGTCTCTGTGACGCCCCCCCCCCCCCTCCCCCGCAGTGCTGCAGGCTTCCCTGTCCTGTAAAAAAAGAAGAAATTGTAAAAAAATATATAATTAAACATTGTAATAAATCATTTTTAAAAATTGGCAATAAAATAATTGTAAAAACAATTAAAAAAAATATCATTATATTAAAAAAAAAAATAATTGTAAAAACAATTAAAAAAAATATAATTTTATTAAAAAAATTATAAAAAAGGTTAGTTCTCTGTTACGTTTGTGTCTGCTAATAATGATTTTAGTGTATTTTTAGTGAAAATATGGTCCTGATATATTCAGGGGAAGGGACCTGCCAGGTAGGCTGTACAGGGCCCTGGGTACACCTTGCTAGTAGCGGGTTGGACCCCCTTTTACCTTCATTCTTGGTGGCATAGATACAACAAGGAAACATTCCTCAGAGATTTTGCTCCATAGTGACATCTTGGCATCACGCAATTGCTGAAGATTTGTCGGCTGCACATCCATGATGCCAATCTCCCATTCCACCACATCCCAAAGGTGCTCTTTTGGATTGAGATCTGGTGCACTATGTTTCTGTGTGGAGACGGCCATCTTCGTAGAGGCAAGGCTTTGCATCCTCATAGCTGCCCCCCCCCCCCTCGATTAATTTTTCCTGCCTTTAGCCTGCTCTCGGGGCACTATTCCTTCTACTGACACCAACGATGGGGCACTATTCCTTCCACTGACACCAACGATGGGGCACTATTCCTTCCACTGACACCAACGATGGGGCACTATCCCTTCCACTGACACCAACGATGGGGCACTATTCCTCCCACTGACATCAACGATGGGGCACTATTCCTTCCACTGACACCAATGATTGGGGAACTATTCCTCACAATGACACCAATGATGGGGCACTATTCCTCCCACTGGCGATGGGGCACAATTCCTTCCACTGACACCAACAATGGGGCACTAGTCCACCAACTGACACCAATGATGGGGGACTATTCCTCCCACTGACACCAATAGTGGGCACTGATTTTTCCCACTGACACCACCAATGGGAGACTATTTCTTTCACTGATACCAATGATAGGGCACTATTCCTCCCACAGATACCAATGATGGGGCACTATTCTTCCCACTGACACCAATGATGGGGCATTTTTCCTCCCACTGATACCAATAATGGGGCACTATTCCTCCCACTGATTCCATTAATGGGACACTATTCCCCCCCACTGATAGCAACTATGGGGCACTACCCCCCCCCCCCCACTGACACCAATGATGGGGCACTATTCCTCCCACTGATACTAAAGATAGGCCACTATTCCTCCCACTGACATAAATGATGGGGCACTATTCCTCCCACTGATACCAATAATGGGGCACTATTCCTCTCACTGATACCAATAGTGGGGCACTATTCCCCCCCACTGATAGCAACTATGGGGCACTATTCCCCCCCACTGACACCAATGATGGGACACTATTCCTCCCACTGACACCAATGATGGGGCACTATTCCTCCCACTGACACCAATGATGGGGCACTATTCTTCCTAATACTGATGCAGAGACATTTTCTTCTCCCACTGGCCACATCCACCTCTCCCCTCTAAAGTTTGCAGAACAATAAACTGGCCCTTTGTTTTGAAGGTTTGGAGATCCCTGCCTTAGATGATCTCACACTGCAGAAATGCAGCTATGAAGCTACAGAACATCTCTAGATGTTCCTTATGATGAAGTTGGTAGTGGGGGGGGGGGGGGTTGGTATTATTTATAATACATACTGTATGTACATCATATGTATTTTTGATGTTGTGTTTAAATTCATTTTATTAGTAATTTTCTAAATAGGTAAGGGGGTTCAAAGCGCGCGGCCTCATTCACATCTGGCTGGATAGTTGCCGCGACACCACCTGTACAAAGCAATTAAAAGCTGATAGCGATCGCAGAAGTCCGTGGGTGTAGTTACACACGCGATTAGGGACAGACGATCGCCCCTTGGACCCAAACAGATTTGTACAGGCTGAGTGGCCTCAATTATCTTTATCTACCTGTAAATCCAACCACAGGAATGGGCCGGATTTTAGCTGCATCTGGCACTACTTTCCCATGTGAATGAGGCTTAAGGGTCACGTGACAAGAATTATCTTATTGCCGGAGACCTCTGACCTATGTTACATTTTTAGTTTTTGGCTTTAGATACACTTTAAATGCACATCGCGGGATCTCACCCTGCCTATTTGTATCTGAACACCAGGTGGCAGTGTTGCACTGCATACAATTTATTTTGCTAATTTTTGGCCACTTTGTTTCACATCTGTGAATCTTTTGTTCATATTTTACAAGAAGCAGCCCAGATAGAGCTCAAAAACTATTAAAAAGGCATTAAATGTAACAGCCTCCCTTAGACAAACGCAATCACGTCTTCCAAACACACTCCAGCTGTTTCCCTTCCTCCGAGGCAATTTATTCCTTATAATCCGAGCAGTAAGGAGTTATGAATCACCCGTAAATTTATGAAATAGAAATCAAGGACAGCTAGTAAAACCAATCAGTGAACTCCTATTGCTATACACTGCCTGGGAAACACTGTGAATGAACTAGAATGAAAAGGGCCTGTCAGCTGGCTTCAGTATGACTTTTAGCGCAACTAGATTCAGCAGGCCTTTCACAGTGCTGCTGGGAGTACTACAGAATCCTGTGCTGCACAATGACCTTTGCTAAGATCTGCATTAGCTGGGGCTGGAGCCAGGGCCAGGACAAGGGGTGGGCAGGAGGGACGGCTGCCCTGGGTGCAATGTTTTTTTGCAGGGATGTGGGTACCCCCCGACCCTAACCCTAAAGGAAAGGGGGGAAGGGAGCAGTTTGGAATCTTTGCCCTGGGCCCTGGATGGCCTTGTCCCACCACTGGTTGGAGCTTTGGAATATACTAGCTGAATTTTCACAGGTTTCGGGCCATTCGGGTTGAAGAGGACCTCGGCAAGCAAAGGAATTCAGTATCTGGGGACACATGAGGAAGCTAGGAGAAGAATTAAAGCTGAACTCCAGGCAGACAAAAATTATCTTTAATACACCATTGCATGCAATGTAAGTAACTGAGCTTGACCTGGTGTCAGCCTATAGCAATCATATAGTGACAAGGAGCATGCCGATAGGAGGAGAGAGCAAAGTAACAGAGAGATGAGCCCATCACCGTGCTGTTTCTCCTTTCATTTTCAAGGCTGGGGGTGGGTCTAGGACAGTGATGGCGAACCTTGGCACCCCAGATGTTTTGGAACTACATTTCCCATGATGCTCAACTACACTGCAGAGTGCATGAGCATCATGGGAAATGTAGTTCCAAAACAACCGGGGTGCCAAGGTTTGCCATCACTGGACTAGGACAACCTGGACTCAGAAGAAGTGGGTTTAATGATGTTGGACATCAGACTGAGGACATCTAGTGGTGGAAAATAATTACTGCAGGAGGGAGAGCTCTGGACTCATGTTCAGTGTAAATTTTGGCTGTTCGGAGTTTGGCTGAATTAATAGGATATTTGGCTATTTGTCAAGACTTGAACCTCTGGCTGCGCACTCATGTCCCCCCCTTCCTGGCCGGCCAGGCTGCATTAGAAGACCTTATCTCTGTGCAGGTGCCTCCTGTAATAAAGACCGCTCACTGCTTCTCTCTCCCCTTGTGCAGGGGGACTGGTCTTGTCTCCGCCCACTCCTGCAATTTCCTGCAGGCAGCCTGTAGTGGGTGGGGCCTGCTTTGCCCCTCCCACAGCTCTGCTCTCTGCACAGGCTATGTGCAGCCCAGTGATGGTGATTCTGCTGCTTTTACAAGGTAATATCTGGATTTGCATAGGCATTTGGGGCACACAAAGTCGATTTATATCCTTTGTGGCTATTGAGGAATATGTTTAACCACTTGCCGGCCGCGCTATAGCCGAACGACCTGGTGCTCTCTGCGATCGCTGGACATGTGCAATTCATTTCATTCCGAATTCGTTTTTCGACTAAATTCGTTAATTCGGAAATATTTGAATTAACGAAAACCTGTTTAACAAATTTTCCTGAAAACGAAAATTCGGAAATTCAAAAATTTGAAAATTAGAAATTTCAATATCAGTGCCCATCAGTCCTGCCTATCAGTGTCAATCTGTGCTCTCAATCAGTGCCCATCAAAAATTCAAAATCCGAAAATTCGAAAAGCCAATAATCGGAAAATAAGAACGAAAAATCAAAAAATGTGAAAATCAGAAATAATAACTAACTAATAATAATAACTATTACTAACAATTAAATTATAGGTATTGGAAGTTCCTTTCAACTTTGGCTGTTAGGGAACGCAACGAATACGAATTTATCCGAAGTTACGAATTATCTGAAATAATGAAGGCCGCATCTAAATGAATGGCACATGATTAATTAATAATAATAATAAATAATAAAAACGTTTTATTATTATTTATTATTGTTAATTTGTTACGTTCTATT
The DNA here is from genome assembly GCA_037952835.1 of Lithobates septentrionalis. Lineage (NCBI taxonomy): Eukaryota > Metazoa > Chordata > Amphibia > Anura > Ranidae > Lithobates > Lithobates septentrionalis. The sequence continues at coordinate 382,217 of JBBDGP010003759.1, forward strand.
CGTTTAGATGCGGCATTCATTATTTCGGATAATTCGTAACTTCGGATAAATTCGTATTCGTTACGTTCACTAACAGCCAAATTTGAAAGGAACTTCCAATACCTATAATTTAATTGTTAGTAATAGTTATTATTATTAGTTAGTTATTATTTTGGATTTTCGAATTTTCGTTCTTTTTTTCGAATTTCGGAATTTCCAAATTTTCGAATTTCGGATTTTCGAAGTTCGGACTTTTGAATTTCGATCATAACAAATGATCCGAAAAAAAGGAAAAAAAAAAAAGAAATGAAAACGAACAAATTTTTGGGTAGTGCACATGTCTAGTGATTGCTGTTTCCTTCAGACACAACTGACCAATCACAGTGGCCCTTTACTACGTGATCAGCTGGGTCCAATCACAGCTGATCACAATGTAAACACACCTTCCGGTTATCGCCATTCCTTTCCTCACGCTGTTACAGCGCGAGTTGAGGAGAGCCGGTAACCGGCAAGTGTCAAACGGGACATCTACAACGATAATCAGTGTCCTGGTGATCAGTGCAGCCCCTAGAATGCCCATCAGTGCTCTCAATCAGTGCTCATCAGTGTTGCCAATCAGTGCCCATCAGTGTCGCCTATCAGTGCCCATCAGTCCTGCCTATCAGTGCCACCTATCAGTGCCCTTCAGTGCTGCCTATCAGTGCCAATCTGTGCTCTCAAACAGTGCCCATCGGTGTTGCCAATCAGTGTCCATCAGTGCCACCTATCAGTGCCCTTCAGTTCTGCCTATCAGTGCCCATCAGTCCTGCCTGACAGTGCCACCTATCAGTGCCCTTCAGTTCTGCCTATCAGTGCCATCAGTGCCACATATCAGTGCAGCCTCATCAGTGCCCACCAGTGCCTCCTCATAAGCGCTGCCTTATCAGTGCCACCTATCGGTGCCCTTTAGTGCTGCCTATCAGTGCCCATCAGTCCCGCCTGACAGTGCCACCTATCAGTGCCCATCAGTGCCGCCAATCAGTGCCACATATCATTGCAGCCTCACCAGTGCCTCCCTCATAAGTGCCACCTTATCAGTGCCCATCAGTGCAGCCTATCAGTGCCCATCAGTGCAGCATCATCAGTGCCCATCAGTGAGGGAAAAATAATACCTGTTTGCAAAATGTTATAATAAACAATAAAAAAAGTTTTATTTTATTTTTTTTTCAATATTTTCTGGCTTTTTTCATTAGTTTAGCAAAAAATAAAAAACCCAGTGCTGATTAAATAGCACCAAAAGAAAGCGCTATTTATTTGAAAAAAATGCTAAAAAATGTAGGTACCGCGTCGCATGACCGCACGATTGTCATTCAAAGTGTGACAGCGCTGAAAGCTGAAGATTGGCCTGGGCAGGAAGGGGGTAAAAGTGCCCGGTATTGAAGTGGTTAAATGAAAGTTTACGTTCCGGAAGTTCAGCCTTTTTATAAAGCTTTTATCCTCTATGAAGCCTTCGTATGATATAATGATCATCACAGGGGGAGCGCAGAGCAAACACAACGGTTGTCTTCAGATCCCCCGCATTAAATGGCGTCACGCCCCTTCCTTCTGACCTGACCGTAGTGCGTCTCTGACCTCCAGCTGTTGGGCTCATTCCCTCTGATAACCGTTTATCTGGCTAAGCCTTGAAAATAAAGTTGACTGCAGAAATTCTCCTCTCCAACTATCTGAGGCTATCGCCTCCTCGCAGCCCGGACAGGAAGTGGTTCCCGCGCGCACATTGGGTAGCGATAGGGCACGGCGCTCCGCACAATGCTGGCGCTCACATAAAAGGCACCTCTGGTCCACCGGTCGCATGAAATCAGCTATGATTTTTGGCTCGGGAAGGGCTGAGGACGAAGGGGCCTTATCTCTCGCTATTTCCTAAAGATATTTAGCAGGGCCAGGCGCAGATAACGGGATCGGCCCACGCCAACACGGCCTGATTAGTCACGGAGTGAAAGTCAGCAGCTCACGTCGGGAAAAACAGACTATGGCAGATGTCATCCTGACCTTGTCACCCCCACTGAGTGCAGGAAAAATAAAAGAGAAATTTTCACAGAATGATGTGACCTTCTTTAGGGGCAATGAACGTCTTCTGCATCGTCATACTGTGAAGTTGACTGCTCACCACAAATAGTCAGTGCTGACTTACCTGCCCCGATAGATTAGAATTTGCTTTTCAGCAAGTCTTCCAGGTACTCTGCCTAACAACACAGCCAAGTCCTTGACCACCAGTGCAGTTAAGCAGTACAGCATGGTCAAGAACACGCCCCCCAGCCTGCTGATTGGACACTGAAGATGAAGCAGCAGGCTTCACCATCGTAGTCCTCTTCTGTCCTGTAACCATGTTTAAGAACTTGGGGTAGACCAGTCATTGCCCACCAGGGTTCCATGGAAACCAAAGATTCCTCCAGGGTTTGCCAGAGGTTCATTAAGCTGTGGTTGACTAAACTCCCATCTGATGGTGCCTACATAGTTCTGGTACCAATGCCACTTGGAGGAACCAGTGGCATGGGACCCATGGAGCTTTTTTATTCCCTTATCAGGTTTGTAATTACCGACACAAATGATCATGCAAGTAGTTTGTAAGTCTTCTCATTGACAACCACCGTAAAGAGCATTATTTCCACCGACCACCAATGTAAGGAGCATTCCTCCCACTGACCACCAATGTAAGGAGCATTCCTCCCACTGACCACCAATGTAAGGAGCATTCTTCTCATTGACTATCAATGTAAAGAGCATTCTTCCCACTGACCTCCTATGTAAGGGGCATTCTTCCTACTGACCACCAATGTAAGGGGCATTCTTCTCATTGACTATCAATGTAAAGAGCATTTTTCCCACTGACCTCCAATGTAGGGGCATTCTTCCTACTGACCACCAATGTAAGGGGCATTCTTCTCATTGACTATCAATGTAAAGAGCATTCTTCCCACTGACCTCCAATGTAAGGAGCATTCTTCCTACTGACCACCAATGTAAGGGGCATTCTTCTCATTGACTATCAATGTAAAGGGCATTCTTCCCACTGACCTCTAATGTAAGGGGCATTCTTCTCATTGACTATCAATGTAAAGAGCATTCTTCCCACTGACCTCCAAAGTAAGGGGCATTCTTCCTACTGACCACCAATGTAAGGGGCATTCTTCTCATTGACTATCAATGTAAAGAGCATTCTTCCCACTGACCTCCAATGTAGGGGCATTCTTCCTACTGACCACCAATGTAAGGGGCATTCTTCTAATTGACTATCAATGTAAAGAGCATTCTTCCCACTGACCTCCAATGTAAGGGGCATTCTTCCTACTGACCACCAATGTAAGGAACATTCTTCTCATTGACCATCAAGATCTATGGCATTGGTTATCAACTCCTGTCCTCAGGACCCACCATCAGGCCAGGTTGGCAAGATAACTAAAATACATCACAGGTGATATAAGTTGTTGCTCAGTAATTGCAGTATTCTTGTCTGCATCTCCCCCAAGGTAATACTTAAAATCTGGTCTGTTAGTGGGTCCTGAGGACAGGAGATGAGAACCACTGATCTATGGTAAAGAGGATTTGGCAGCAGCAGAACACTGGAGCAGGAGGCAATAAGTAGGGGAGGACCTAAATACTCTCCCAGCAGCCAGCAGATCCCAGTAATCAGTTTCTACCTGATGCTGGCTGTTGGGAGAGTATTAGGTCCTCCCCTACTAAGTGCCTCTTGCTGGGAGGCACCCACTGGTGGACACTGGAATTACAACGCTGCACCCTAGGGAACCACAGTGCCACCAGTAGGTGATCAAGCTTCTGAGACTTACTTTGTTAAGTTGTAATTTATAAATGTGTCAACAAATAGCAACCACGACCACCACAGTATTCGGTATAAAGTTCTTCTTAGAGTTTTGCGATTACGTGCATGGCTCATTGCTTTTCCCAAAAGTCTGCACAGAGCTTAAAGCCAAGTTGCATACACCCTCTGCAGTAGGAATTTAAACATTGGAGAGATGCTTCCAGTTTCTACAAAAGACTTGGAGGGGTGCTGAGGCTGCAGCTTTTCTTACTACAGCCCTAAATGCTTATCAGCTCAGGCCAGTTAGCATTAGAATGTACTGCAAGGCTGGGATCAATATCTCCAAAAGAGAAGCAGGCAGTCTGCTTTCGGTAGATTTAGCAAAAATCCATGTAAAGTATATAGGAGGGCATGGCTGTTTCTCAACAAAACCTTATAGTCTATAAACACTTGTGCGACTTTAAAATCGTGTGATTTCCATCGACTTTACAGTGCTACTTGATGCATAATTTTGACGCAATCTTGATGCGACTTTGAATTAGTGCGACTTTGTTGCCACTTTGTCTTTGACATATGTGATTGTTTGTGCCCTACAAAGTCACACACAAGTCGCATGTATATCATGCAAGTGCGACTTTTTCATGGAACGTTTGAGGGTTTACATTGAAGTCTATGGCCCTTAGGTCACATGAAAGTAGGACCAAAGTAGTGCAAGAACTATTTTAAAGTCGTTGCGACCTTAAGTCGCACATATATGAACGGTACTCGTTGGGAAACATGGGGTGCGGCTTGTCAGGCGACATTGGGGTCCGAAAGTCGCATGACAAGTCGCACAAGTATAAATCGGGCCATATTTTGTCGATTAATCTCATCTCTCACTCTCTCGAAAGGCAGCAATAAAAACCTGACAAGGGTCCCAACCATTCCCCATTCTATCCAATGCCAAACAAGTTTTGGCTTTCTATACAGTTTAGCCCTATGGGTACTGTAATGGTTAAAACCCCAAAGACCACCCAAAGTGCACCAGTGTGGTTTGCTGCCCCCTGTCTGCGAGTCCCTGTTAGGGATGAGCTTCGAGTTTAAGTCGAACATGTTCGACTCAAACATCGGCTGTTCGCTTGTTCGCCAGTTCGCCGAACAGCGAACAATTTGGGGTGTTTGTGGCAAATTCGAAAGCCGCGGAACACCATTTAAAAGTCTATGGAAAAAATCAAAAGTGATAATTTTAAAGGCTTATATGCAAGTTATTGTCATAAAAAGTGTTTGGGGACCCGGGTCCTGCCCCAGGGGACATGGATCAATGCAAAAAAAAGTTTTAAAAACGGCCGTTTTTTCGGGAGCAGTGATTTTAATAATGTTTAAAGTGAAACAATAAAAGTGTAATATTCCTTTAAATTTCGTACCTGGGGGGTGTCTATAGTATGCCTGTAAAGGGGCGCATGTTTCCCCGTGTTTAGAACAGTCTGACAGCAAAATGACATTTCAAAGGAAAAAAAGACATTTAAAACTACCCGCGGCTATTAATGAATTGCCGGTCCGACAATACACATAAAAGTTCATTGATAAAAACGGCATGGGAATTCCCCACAGGGGAACCCCGAACCAAAATTTAAAAAAAAAAATGGTGTGGGGGGGTCCCCCTAAATTCCATACCAGGCCCTTCAGGTCTGGTATGGATATTAAGGGGAACCCGCGCCAAAATTTAAAAAAAAAAATGGTGTGGGGTCCCCCCAAAAATCCATACCAGACCCTTATCCGAGCACACAACCTGGCAGGCCGCAGGAAAAGAGGGAGGGGGGACGAGAGAGCGCCCCTCCCTCCTGAACCGTACCAGGCCGCATGCCCTCAACATTGGGAGGGTGCTTTGGGGTAGCCCCCCAAAACACCTTGTCCCCATGTTGATGGGGACAAGGGCCTCATCCCCACAACCCTTGCCCTGTGGTTGTGGGGGTCTGCGGGCGGGGGGGCTTATCAGAATCTGGAAGCCCCCTTTAACAAGGGGACCCCCAGATCCCACCCTCCCTGTGTGAAATGGTAAGGGGGTACAAAAGTACCCCTACCATTTCACAAAAAACTGTCAAAAATGTTAAAAATGACAAGAGACAGTTTTTGACAAGTCCTTTATTTAAAGTCTTCTTTTTTCCATCTTCTATCTTCTTTCTTCTATCTTCCTTCAGTTTCTTCCTCCATCTTCTTCTTCTTCTTCTGGTTTTTCTGGTTCTTCCTCCGGTGTTCTCGTCCGGCATCTTCCTTTCACAAGCACCTGGTCATTATATAAAGCTGGACTCCAGCCATAGCACAGTTGTACCGGCTCCTCTTCTCAACTGAAATGGCTTTCCCTGATTTCCCCGCACACTGTGAGCTTCTCACAAAGAAACTACAGCAAGTCAGACAGGGCCCACCTTATTCCCTGGCTGGAGGACATCCAGCATCATCTAGCCCTTTCCTCCATAGCCTGGCCATTCCCGGTACACCCCTTTCATTCATTGGATTTCAGCTCCTTCAATCGTGGAGGCTCAGCACCACATGCGGGCGTTATCTATGTACTGTAAATGCAGCTTGCCTAGGAAAGCCCACTTCTGCATACTGACTGACACTCCTTGCTGCCCCCCCCCCCCCCCCCCACTAGCCATGATTTACCTGCATTGCATAGAGAGCACAGAGACTCAAAGTGTGTGTTTTTTTTTTGCCCCAGCCTTGTCTGAGGGTAATGCCGCGTACACACGGGCGGACTTTTCGACAAAATTTCAAGAAATATGATACAGCGCTGCGCTAAAACAAACTAAGGAAGCAGCCAACACACCCGTAGACTCAGGGAGAAAAAAACAACTAAAAAATGCACAGTGTGGCGCTATTATGTGAATACAATATGAAAAAACTAAACATGAATTAATCAAATCATAAACATCTCATGTGAGCACTTGTGACAGTGACTAGTGAAAGAATAATACATATGTGTGTTTAGATGAATTAAACATCAAAGACAAAATCAAATATAGAGTCCATAACACCAAAAAGAAAAAGTCCGTGATAGCAGTGTATAAATGGTATACAGGTGTTTTTCTTGTATATGCAGGAAGATCAATTAGACCCGGTAGCCTGGTAGATGAATGGACCATAAACGACCAGAGGTGCACAGAAATTTGAAAACGGTGCCAGGACCATCACCAGAAGATATGGAGGCTTACCAGAAGTAGTGGCCTGAAATAGCGTATGCTAAGACAGGTCAAGAAGGCTTGGTGACCAACTGGTCTAGATGTATTGTCTGGTTAGATGTCATCACCACACCAACGGAGGGAAGGGGGGAAGCAATCAGCACGATTTCCTCAATAATAATCACACCACCCAGCCAAGCGAAAGATTCGTGTACCATGTGAGGGATGAAAACACTCACATAGTGTAATAACGTATTAACTTGGATTTATTAAAAATAGCAATAAAAAACAAACTCACATTTTATGCAGATCAAACAGGCATGTAAATCGTATAGCGGTAGTTGTGAGGGGTCCACCCGACATGTTTCAACTAAAAAAGTCGTCTTCTGGGGTGTCCGACGGTCTTTCCGACGGAGTTTCGACGGAGCTACGGCGGACTTTCTAACGACCAGACTTGCCTACACACGATCACACCAAAGTCCGATGGATTCGTACGTGATGGCGTACACCGGACTAAAATAAGGAAGTTCATAGCCAGTAGCCAATAGCTGCCCTAGCGTCGTTTTTTGTCTGTCGGACTAGCATACAGACGAGCCGACTTTTCGACCGGAATCGAGTCCGTCGGAAAGATTTGAAGCCTGTTCCAAATCCAAAGTCTGTCAGATTTTTGACCGAAAAAGTCCGCCGCAGGTCCGATGAAGCCCACACACGGTTGAATTGTCCACCGGACCAGTCCGGTCGAAGTGTCCGCTCGTGTGTACGCGGCATGAGATCGTTGTTGATCTCTAATGCAACATGTATATTTAATGTCCCACACATGGGATAATAATGTAGATAACATATTTTGTTTATTTATATGGCTAATTATTGTTGTTTCTTCTCTTTTGTAGAAGTATTTTTATGATTACTTACAGTGCCTTGAAAAAGTATTTATACCCCTTGAAATTTCCCACATTTTGTCATGTTACAACCAAAAATGTAAAATGTATTTTATTGGGATTTTATGTGATAGACCAACACAAAGTGGCACATAATTGTGAAGTGGAAAGTAAATGATAAATGGTTTTCAACATTTTTTACAAATAAATATGTGAAAAGTGTGGGGGTACATTTGTATTCAGCCCCCTTTACTCTGATACCCCTAACTAAAATCTAGTGGAACCAATTGCCCTCAGAAGTCAACTAATTAGTAAATAGAGTTCAACTGTGTGTCATTTAATCTCAGTATAAATACAGCTGTTCTGTGAAGCCCTCAGAGGTTTGTTAGAGATTCTTCGTGAACAAATAGCATCATGAAGGCCAAGGAACACACCAGACAGGTCAGTAATAAAGTTGTGGAGAAGTATAAAGCAGGGTTAGGTTATAAAATAATATCCCAAGCTTTGAACATCTCACAAAGCTCTGTTCAATCCATCATCCGAAAATGGAAAGAGTATGGCACAACTGCAAACCTACCAAGACATGACCGTCCACCTAAACTGACCGGCCGGGCAAGGAGAACATTCATCAGAGAAGAAGCCAAGAGGTCCATGGTAACTCTGGAGGAGCTGCAGAGATCCACAGCTCAGGTGGGAGAATCTGTCCACAGGACAACTATTAGTCGTGCTCTCCACAAATCTGCCCTTTATGGAAGAGTGACAAGAAGAAAGACATTGGTGAAAGAAAGCCATAAGAAGTCCTGTTTGCAGTTTGTGAGAAGCCATGTGGAGGACACAGCAAACATGTGGAAGAAGGTGATCTGGTCATATGAGACCAAAATTGAACTTTTTGACCTAAAAGCAAAACGTTATGTGTGGCAGGAAACTAACACTGCACATCACCCTGAACACACCATCCCCACCGTGAAACATGGTGGTGGCAGCATCATGTGGTGGGGATGCTTTTCTTCAGCAGGGACAGGGAAGCTGGTCAGAGTTGATGGGAAGATGGATGGAGACAAATACAGGACAATCTTAGAAGAAAACCTGTTAGAGTCTGCAAAAGACTTGAGACCGGGGCGGAGGTTCACCTTCCAGCAGGACAACGACCCTAAACATACAGCCAGAGCTACAATGGAATGGTTTACATCAAAGCATATTCATGTGTTAGAATGGCCCAGTCACAGTCCAGACCTAAATCACATTGAGAATCTGTGGCAAGACTTGAAAATTGCTGATCACAGACGCTCTCCATCCAATCTGACAGAGCTTGAGATATTTTGTAAAGAAGAATGGGCAAAAATGTCCCTCTCTAGATGTACAAAGCTGGCAGAGACATCCCCAAAAAGACTTGCAGCTGTAATTGCAGTGAAAGGCGGTTCTACAAAGTATTGACTCCGGGGGGCGCCATACAAATGTACCCCCCACACTTTTTACAGATTTGTTTGTAAAAAAGTTTGAAAACCATTTATCATTTTCCTTCCACTTCACAATTATGTGCCACTTTGTGTTGGTCTATCACATAAAATCCCAATAAAATACATTTACGTTTTTGATTGTAACATGACAACATGTGGAAAATTTCAAGGGGTATGAATACTTTTTTCAAGGCACTGTATGTATTCCTTTGTGTGCAAAAATCCTTGTTGGTCCTGAAGAAGCGGTGAATCCATGAAACGCGTAGACCTTTTCCAGGGACACACATCAAATCTGTGATTAAATTCCTCTGCAGCAGCTCTTTTATATATGCTATATTAGGATTTTAAATGTATATTTAAATAAATTCAAATTTTTTTTTATACATATACTAGAGTTTATTGTGTGCAGTGGTTATCAGTGGTATATTTAAAGTCCCACTTAGTTTGCTTGGTTGTAATCTTAGCAGGGGTTCCCTGAGACCTGAAAATTACTGCAAGTGTTCCTTTGGGGTTACAAAATTGAGAAAGGCTGCTCTATAACAACAACGGATCTCAAAATCAAACACCAATAAGCAATATGTGAAAATGTAAACCTTCACAAAGGTATTCAATAAAAGTAACCAGTTATTACATATGAAGGATGTGTCCGGTTATTAGTTGCATGCCTTCCCATCACAATTGCATGTGTACTGTGTGTTCTCCAACCAAGAAGGATCGTACATTACCAGATTTTCTTGGAAAACCCCCATCACAGCACAGCGCTCGGTATTCTACATAAATGATATACTGTATGTCCAAGTCCATCTGCATCAAGAATCTCTGCAGGGATTAATATTCATATTGAACATTGTTTCCATTAGGATATTCTGAATATCTATAAAATGGATTAATATCATATGAACTTTCACATATGTTATCTATACAGGAATCCCAAGCACTGCGCTCTGAAGGGGTATTCTAAGAAAAGCTTGAATATGACGTCCTGATTGGAATACAAACAGTGCAAATATAATTGTGGTGAAAAGAACATTACAGATAACTGGATATATCCTCCATAGGAGCTTTGACTGATGTCATTTATGTAGAATACAGAGCACTGAGCTGTGAAGGGGTATTCTGAAAAAAGCGGGTAATGTACTTTCCTGGCACCAACATGGCAGCATACACGTGTAGTATGCTTCCATGGATTGGCCCAAAAGAAAGCGAAAAGCATTTGATACAGTTTCTCATTATCATGGAACCAATATGACAGAATACTGTTGCCATGGATCGGTCCAGGAAAGAAAATTAAGGTAAGTATTTGTTGTAATTTTCCATCCTGCAACCAACATGACAGAATACCGTTGCCATGGATCGGTCCAGGAAAGAAAATTAAGGTAAGTATTTGATGTAATTTTCCATCCTGGAACCAACATGACAGAATACTGTTGCCATGGATCGGTCCAGGAAAGAAAATTAAGGTAAGTATTTGATGTAATTTTCCATTTTCCTGGCACCAACACAGCAGAATACTACCACATCTATATTTCCATGGATTTGTCCCAAGTAAAGGAAAATTAAGGTAAGTATTTGATGTAATTTTCCATTTTCCTGGCACCAACACAGCAGAATACTACCACATCTATATTTCCATGGATTTGTCCCAAGTAAAGGAAAATTAAGGTAAGTATTTGATGTAATTTTCCATTTTCCTGGCACCAACACAGCAGAATACTACCACATCTATATTTCCATGGATTTGTCCCAAGTAAAGGAAAATTAAGGTAAGTATTTGATGTCATTTTCCATTTTCCTGGCACCAACACAACAGAATACTACCACATCTATATTTCCATGGATTTGTCCCAAGTAAAGGAAAATTAAGGTAAGTATTTGATGTAATTTTCCATTTTCCTGGCACCAACACAACAGAATACTACCACATCTATATTTCCATGGATTTGTCCCAAGTAAAGGAAAATTAAGGTAAGTATTTGATGTAATTTTCCATTTTCCTGGCACCAACACAGCAGAATACTACCACATCTATATTTCCATGGATTTGTCCCAAGTAAAGGAAAATTAAGGTAAGTATTTGATGTAATTTTCCATTTTCCTGGCACCAACACAGCAGAATACTACCACATCTATATTTCCATGGATTTGTCCCAAGTAAAGGAAAATTAAGGTAAGTATTTGATGTCATTTTCCATTTTCCTGGCACCAACACAGCAGAATACTACCACATCTATATTTCCATGGATTTGTCCCAAGTAAAGGAAAATTAAGGTAAGTATTTGATGTCATTTTCCATTTTCCTGGCACCAACACAGCAGAATACTACCACATCTATATTTCCATGGATTTGTCCCAAGTAAAGGAAAATTAAGGTAAGTATTTGATGTCATTTTCCATTTTCCTGGCACCAACACAGCAGAATACTACCACATCTATATTTCCATGGATTTGTCCCAAGTAAAGGAAAATTAAGGTAAGTATTTGATGTCATTTTCCATTTTCCTGGCACCAACACAGCAGAATACTACCACATCTATATTTCCATGGATTTGTCCCAAGTAAAGGAAAATTAAGGTAAGTATTTGATGTCATTTTCCATTTTCCTGGCACCAACACAGCAGAATACTACCACATCTATATTTCCATGGATTTGTCCCAAGTAAAGGAAAATTAAGGTAAGTATTTGATGTCATTTTCCATTTTCCTGGCACCAACACAGCAGAATACTACCACATCTATATTTCCATGGATTTGTCCCAAGTAAAGGAAAATTAAGGTAAGTATTTGATGTAAGTTTCCATTTTCCTGGCACCAACACAGCAGAATACTACCACATCTATATTTCCATGGATTTGTCCCAAGTAAAGGAAAATTAAGGTAAGTATTTGATGTAAGTTTCCATTTTCCTGGCACCAACACAGCAGAATACTACCACATCTATATTTTCATGGATTCATCCCAAGTGAAGGAAAATGATGTTAAGTATTTGATGCAATTTTCTTGGCACCAACATGGTTGAATACTACCACATGTATACTGCCATGAATTGGTCTGAGGTGATCCACATTGCTACACCAGTCGGGGATGCTGTTGCTGATGTCAGTAAGACCGGCGCAGGTTGGGGAGTTTTGTCTATCCCCTAATACACGGAAGTATGGGGTATTTTTTTTATTAAGACCCTGATTGGTAGGGGAAAGCTGAATAAGTATGTGAAGGCACTTTATGGTGGCAACTACCAAACAGAAATATTACTTCCCATAGCTGTGACCCCATACAGAGCCCTGTGAAAGGAACCCCTCTCCATGGTAGATCCTCTTGGAGAAGATTTGGGTAAGAAACTTGGACCTCAGACTTGTGATCTGGCTGTCAGGATTTCTACTTTCCTTCATCGTTTACATCTTTGCTGATTTTTACTAGACGGGATTTACTGCCAGCAGTAAAAGTCTGAACAGTATTACTAAAATTCACACTATCCCAAATATTTGTCTTCAGAGGAGCCGAGAGTGAGAGAGAGACAGAGGGCTTCTGAGGACGAGCCATCATTAAAGCGGTTGTATTGCCCGCTTGGTGATTTTTACCTACAGCCCTATAATAAGGCTTACCTGTAGGTAGAAAGAATATCTCCTAAACCTGCATGGTTGAGGAGATATTGACCCTGGATGCAGCTGCTGACTTCAGTGCCCGTGCTGGAACTTGTCGGAACGGAGGGCTCCAGACGTCATCGCGGCTCCGGCCAATCCCAGCGCGAGAGCCAGCGATCCCGGGAAGAAAAGCTGAGGGAATATTGCAGCTCCCTCAGCGGTGACCGGGCGAGCTGCGGGAGCTTCGTTCTAAGGTAAGTATTTCATAATGTGCTAGCACATTATGCTACTTTAACCACATGCCGACTGCCGCATGTAGATATACGTCGACAGAATGGCACGGACAGGCAAATGTGCGTACAGCTACGTCCTTTTAAATTTGCCGCTGTGTGGTCACGTGCGCGCCAGCAGCGCGTGCGACCCCGCCGCGAGCTCCATGATCGTGCCTGCGGGAACCACGGACTCGATGTCTGCCGGTGTCCCGCGATCGTGTCACGGAGCTGAAGAACGGGGAGATGTCAGTGTAAACTCACTGTTCTTCCTAGTGACATGTCACTGATTGTCTGTTCCCTCTCATTGGGAACAGCGATCAGTGACGTGTCACTCGTAGCCACGCCCCCTAACAGTTAGAATCACTCCCTAGGACACACTTAACCCCTTCCTAGCCCCCTAGTGGTTAACCCTTTCACTGCCAGTCACATTTACACAGTAATTAATGCATTTTTAATCGCACTGATCGCTGTATAAATGTGAATGGTCCCAAAATAGCACCAAAAGTGTCCGATGTGTCCGCCATAATGCTGCAGTCACGATAAAAATCGCAGATCTCCACCATTACTAGTAAAAAAAAAAATATTAATAAAAATTACATAAATCTATCCCCTATTTTGTAGACGCCATAACTTTTGGGCAAACCAATCAATAAACGCTTATTGTGATTTTTTTTACCAAAAATATGTAAAAGAATACGTATCGGCCTAAACTGAGGAAAAAATATATATTTTTATGTATTTTTTGGGGATATTTATTATAGTAAAAAGTAAAAAATATTGCTTTTTTTTCAAAATTGTCGCTCTTTTTTTGTTTATAGCGCAAAAAATAAAAACCGCAGAGGTGATCAAATACCACCAAAAGAAATCTCTATTTGTGGGGAAAAAAAAGGACGTCAATTTTGTTTGGAAGCCACTTCGCACGACCGCCCAATTGTAAGTTAAAGCGACGCAGTGCCGTATAGCAAAAAGTGCTCTGGTCTTTGGCCAGCCAAATGGTCCGGGGCTGAAGTGGTTAAGGACAGGCTGAGCCAAACCTTCCAACTTTGAAACTTGAGAAAGAGGGATACCTTGGGGCGGCAACAAAGTAGAGCACCCAATATTGTCCTTAGGTGGCGCTTTAAAATTGCGGCTAAAGCTGCGTTTTGCAAACGTGTTTAGGTGGGTTAAGCCGCATCAAGCATTTGAGCGTTCATTTATTCCATTGGCCACAATATTGATTTATTCTACCCATTGGAATGAATGAACGCTCAAGCGCTAAACGCAGGGGAGGCATTTTTCAGGCACGTTATAGGTGCTATTTTTAGCCCTTTAGCATCTGAAAAACGCCTCCAGTGTGTACGGGGCATTAGTGTGCAAGGACACAAAGAGGTTGATTTACTAAAACTGGAGAGTGCAAAATCTGGTGCAGCTCTGCATAGAAACCAATCGGCTTCCAGGTTTTAGCCCTTTTTCACACTGGACACGGCTTTGAAATTGTGCAACTTCATCTGAAATCACAATAATAAGAAGAGGCGGCAAGACTGTAATCCTTGAAGTGTCATTTATTGGTACATTAGAGTGACAAAAAAACAATAAAGCTGACGCATTTCGGCAATAGCCTTAGTCGTAGCTAGTTTGAAACAGATATGGCAAGATATATATATACTCATATACACATATACAAGCTCCACCTCTACATAATTGGCCTATCAGGTTATTGTCACAGAAAATTAGCATATTTATTTGGTACCACCAATCATTCAAGTGGTTGGTGACTACACCTGTTTTCAGCCAGCAAGAGAAAGGGGAGAGGAAAGGAAGACAATATAAAAATTGTTGAGCCTAAAGAGAAGTATGTAAAAATGCTCAACAATTTTTATATTGTCTTCCTTTCCTCTCCCCTTTCTCTTGCTGGCTGAAAACGGGTGTAGTCACCAACCACTTGAATGATTGGTGGTACCAAATAAATATGCTAATTTTCTGTGACGATAACCTGATAGGCCAATTATGTAGAGGTGGAGCTTGTATATGTGTGACAGTATGACGATATATATATCTTGCCATATCTGTTTCAAACTAGCTACGACTAAAGCTATTTCCGAAACGCGTCAGCATTATTGTTTTATTGTCACTCTGATGTACCAATAAACAACACTTCAAGGATTACAGTCTTGCCAGCTCTTCTTACTACTGTTGCATTGGAGTGTGTTGGGATACATCGAGCCTTGGCACCTGTGAGTGGACCTGGTGTATGGATTGGGTTGTCTCTGCAGAGAGCGCTGTTACCTTTCTTCTTTTCCATGACAGATGTCTATTGAAGTCGCGCCCAAAATCAAAAAAAGTAGTGCAGGAACTACTTTTGCAAATCGGTGCGGCGCCGCAAAGTCGGCGTTGCACCGATTGGAATGGTGCCATTGCCGGCAATAGGCTGCGGCTCGTCGTGCGATCTAACGGTCAAACAAGGGCTTATTGTCAGAGCGTGTAATTGAACAAGCTGAAGTTAGAAGCTGATTGGCTGCCATGCGCAGCTGCACCAGATTTTGCACTCTCCAGTTTTAGTAAATCTAACTAACATAGAGGGGTATTTAGAGGCAGAAAAAAAAAAAACGCCAAAAGCCCGTGGAAGCGGCCCAGTGTGCATGAGGCCTCAAAAGAAAAAAAGAAAATCTGTCTGTAGTTGTAGGACGTGTAGCCCATACAGATGTGAGTATTAGCTGATGGAGAACATGTTCTTACTCCAATAAAAGAATGTTATGTATACATTGGAGAGATAATAAACCCTGCAAGTGTCAGTTGTCACAGGCGGTGTCACTTATCGATTTGACACGGAACAAAGCGGAGTCAGCTGGGAGCGCTGTGAGAGCGGCTTAGAGGTTTTTCCCGTCAGTCAGCGTTCTAATCTTCGCAGAAAATGTTTGACATACAAAGCGCCGTATCTTGTGTTACAGCGATCGCACTCCGCCTTTATCTGCAGCACTTCACTGCGTACATTTCTGTCTTATCACATCCTGATAATTACAGCTTATAATGAGGCCGCACAATCACCCGCGGCTGGAAGGTGACCCGTCTCCGAGTATTCCGACACTTAGGATGGCTCTGCGTACACATGTACCTCCTCTCCTTACACAGACTCTGGTGTCATTGTAAACCCTTCTATAGTGTCAAACAACAGGGCTGTTCATCAGATCTGACCTCCGGCCTTCCCTTCAGTCTCACACAGTTGTACCGGCTCCTCTTCTGGACTAGAATGTCTAAAGCCTCGTACACACGATAGGATTGTTGGCCAACAAAACCGTGGAATTTTGTCCGAAGGGCGTTGGCCAGGGGCAGACTGATAACTCATGGAGCCCCCTAGAAATAGGAGATTATGGGGCCACACAGTATACACATACACAGTATACAATCACACAGTATACACATACATGTACACACAGTATACACAGACAGATGTAAAAAAAAAACACAGATTTATACATACTGTCCCTGGTTTTACTGAGGCTGGTAACCCTGATGGGGCCCCCTAGTGGCCCAGGGCCCTCGGGCAGTGCCCGCGTTGCTCAATGATCAGTCCGCTGCTGGCGTTGGCCCAAACTTGTCTTGCATACACATGGCCACACAATTGTCGGCCAACAATCACGAACGTAGTGACGTACTACGTGGTTTTTCAGCTCTTTAGCGCCACCCTTTGGGCTCCTTCTGCTAATTTCGTGTTAGTAGAAGTTTGGTGAGTGTTGATTCGCGCTTTTCATTTCGCACTTTTCATTTTGCGCTTTTCAGTTTGTTTCTGAACGGCTGTTCGTCAACCAGCCATGTTGTGGAATCGGAGGAGATAACGTGTTATTTATTATTGGCCTTGGAGTTATTGCTTTGACATTATTTTTTTGGTTGAATAATAATGATTTGATTTGGTATATTTGCTATATTTTTGGATGCATAGAATGCACTTTTTGGTTAAGTTCTATTGGCAGATAACATGTCTAATTTTATTTGTTTTCTTTTTTAATGCACAATAACAAAAGTTGTGGAGAATAATACTTGGCTATGTGTTTTACTTCAAATGACAGTTTGGGAGTCGGCAGTTACATTTTAAAAAAATACAATGTAAAATTGACAAGGAACACCAACATAGTTGTATCTTTGATCTTAAAAACTACGGGATAATGGTGTTGTGGTAACTTGCACCAAAAAAAAAATAAAAAAAAGCATAATAATATTATTCTTGATATCACTAGAAAAAAAAAGCCTTTGAAAATTAGTTTGCAATAACTCCATCAGTATCACCAGCAAAGCAGCTTCATTATTATCCCATTAAAGAAGAAGAGAATTGTGCGCTGCATTTCCAGATTTCCTAATTTGCCGCGTCACGAATGTTAATTCTCCATAATTTACAAGACCGGCCGCTTCCGGCTCGTCCTTGCTTCCGAGCATGCGTGTTTGTACTTTGGACTTTTGTCCGACGGACTTGTGTACACACGCTCGGAAAATCCGACAACAAACATTTTTCAGTGAAAAGTTTGAAAACCTGCCATCCAACATTTGGCCACGGAAAATATGACAACAATTGTCCGATGGAGCGTACACAAGGTCGGATTTTCCGCCAACATCGAACGTTTCCCATTGGAAAATCCGATCGTGTGTACGAGGCTTTACTCTGATTTCACTGCACACTGTGATCTTCTCACAAAGTGTATCAGAAGCTGCAGCTTCAGATAGAGACTGCCTCATTTCCTGGCTGGAGGAAGTCCAGCATCATCTATCCCAGGGGTATTGAATTAAAATTCCCGGAGGTCCGGATTGCATGTTTGATTCTTAAAGCGGAGATCCACCCAAAAATGGAACTTCTGCTTTAAGGCCCTGTTCACAATGCGTTGTGAATTTAGCGCGATTTTGACCCGACTGCGTTGCGATCTTCTTTGCGAATTCATTACCTGTTTGTTGCGAATTTACTGCGATTCTATTTGAATGAGTTGTCATTTTGGGAGGTGACGGCCATTTCTGTCTGGCCAATGGAACCCAAATTTCCTGTTCTCTTCCTGGTTTTTGTGGAGAGTGTGGAGGAGGAGCTGGAGGTGACGAATTTGCACATATGTGAACCATCAATGCGATTCAAGAAAGATTTACATTGATGTCTATGGAGACTAAATTCGCAACGCAACGCAGGAAACTCGCACAAGACCCTTTTTTTTAAATCGCATTGCATTTGTAGAGGAATCGCAAAGCATGTAAGTGAACGACCCTCATTGAAAACAATGACTTTATGACATGCGCATTTAAAGTGTTTTTGACACATTTGCATTCGTTATGAATTTGCATCGGTGTGAACCGGGCCTAAGTGATGGGGACCCCCTGACATGCTACACTTGGCATGTCATTTTTTTTTTTTGGGGGGGGATTGGATACCCTCTTATTAGAAGACACGTCACAGGTCCCAGAAGATCGCCCGGCCAATCACAGCGCGCAACGTGGCTCGTGGGTGCCCGGCCGTGAAGCCACCGCCAGGTGCCCACAGTAAGAATGCCGGTGTTTCGTCAGATTAGGCGACCCGTCAGAATGTGTAACGGAAGTGACGTTCTGTCGCCGCCATCTTGCTACACCCCACACTCCTCCATAGTAAGGATACACCGAGAAGGGGGAAAGCGGACATCTTGTTACACCCACCGGAGTTTTGCATTTTACACTTATTTTATAATGTTTGGGGGTTCTAAGTAATTTTCTAGCAAAGAAAAAAAACAATTTTAACCACTTGCCGACCGGGCCATAGCCAAAAGACGGCTGCATCGCGGTCGGCTAGTTCTGGGTGGACGTCCGTGGGACGTCATTCCAGAATGTTGCTCCCACGCGCTCCCTGAGGGCGCGCACCCGGGAACATCCGTGACTGCCGGGTCCAGAGGACCTGGCGCATCACGGATCACGGTAAATAGCCACTGATTGCGGCCGTTTACCACGCGATCATTCCGTCAAATGACGGAGCGATCACATGTAAACAAACCGGCGTCACGTCATGATGCCGTTTCCTCCCTCCCCTCTGTGTTTAGTGCCCACAGCGCTGCTCAATGTCAGCAATACTCTGCAACACTGCAATAATCTGCAAAACTGCAATACTCTGCAAAACTGCAAAACTGTGCAATACTCTGTCAATACTCTGCAAAACTGTGCAATACTCTGCAGCACTGTGCAAAACTCTGTCAATACTCTGCAACACTGCAAAACTCTGCCAATACTCTGCCAATACTCTGCCAATACTCGCCAATACTCGCCAATACTCGCCAATACTCTGCCAATACTTGCCAATACTCTGCCAATACTCGCCAATACTCTGCCAATACTCGCCAATACTCTGCCAATACTCTGCAATAAATTTTACCAGAAACAACAAATTTTTTTTTTAATCGAATTTTCAGTCTTTTTTGATTTATAGCGCAAAAAATAAACCCAGCGGTGATTAAATACCACCAAAAGAAAGCTCTATTTGTGGGAAAAAAAGGACAAAAATTTAATATGGGTACAGTGTACCCAAAGCTGAGAGAGCACCGAAAGCTGAAAATTGGTCTGGTTAGGAAGGGGGTTTAAGTGCCCAGTGGTCAAGTGGTTAACTTGTAAACACCGAGTCTGAAAAATAGTCCCGGTCCTTAATAGGGATGAGCTTCGTGTTCGAGTCGAACCCATGTTCGACTCGAACATCGGCTGTTCGACCGTCCGTCGAATTGCGAACGATATGGGCCGTTCGCGCCAAATTCGTGTGGCGCGTCACGGCCCATAATTCACTGCGGCATCGCAGTGCATTGCTGGCTGATGATTGGCCAAGCATGCACTATGACCCGCATGCTTGGCCAATCACAGCGCCGTCAGTAGAGAGAGCTGTAATTGGCCAAAGCCAGGGTGGCTTTGGCCAATTATGGCTCAGGGGATTTAGTACACACCCCACACTATATAAGGCCGCCTGCACGGCGGCCCTGTGTAGTGTGTGTTCCGGTGTGCTGAGAGATAGAGAGAGAGAGAGACAGTGTCATTTGATTTGAGTTAGATAGATTAGGCAGAACAGTCAGTCAGTTAGCTGCACTTACAGTGTATTGTGTATATATATATGCATCCCAGGTGTTGCATATATATATATACACTGTATTCAGTTTAGCTAGATCCGTTCCTGTTATCTTCTATCTAGACTATTTAGTGCAGTGTGTCCTGCTCACAGTGTTCAGCTAGATCCGTTCCTGCTATTTACATTCAGTGCAGTGCGTCCTGCTCACAGTGTTCAGCTAGATCCGTTCCTGCTATTTACATTCAGTGCAGTGCGTCCTGCTCACAGTGTTCAGCTAGATCCGTTCCTGCTATTTACATTCAGTGCAGTGCGTCCTGCTCACAGTGTTCAGCTAGATCCGTTCCTGCTATTTACATTCAGTGCAGTGCGTCCTGCTCACAGTGTTCAGCTAGATCCGTTCCTGCTATTTACATTCAGTGCAGTGCGTCCTGCTCACAGTGTTCAGCTAGATCCGTTCCTGCTATTTACATTCAGTGCAGTGCGTCCTGCTCACAGTGTTCAGCTAGATCCGTTCCTGCTATTTACATTCAGTGCAGTGCGTCCTGCTCACAGTGTTCAGCTAGATCCGTTCCTGCTATTTACATTCAGTGCAGTGCGTCCTGCTCACAGTGTTCAGCTAGATCCGTTCCTGCTATTTACATTCAGTGCAGTGCGTCCTGCTCACAGTGTTCAGCTAGATCCGTTCCTGCTATTTACATTCAGTGCAGTGCGTCCTGCTCACAGTGTTCAGCTAGATCCGTTCCTGCTATTTACATTCAGTGCAGTGCGTCCTGCTCACAGTGTTCAGCTAGATCCGTTCCTGCTATTTACATTCAGTGCAGTGCGTCCTGCTCACAGTGTTCAGCTAGATCCGTTCCTGCTATTTACATTCAGTGCAGTGCGTCCTGCTCACAGTGTTCAGCTAGATCCGTTCCTGCTATTTACATTCAGTGCAGTGCGTCCTGCTCACAGTGTTCAGCTAGATCCGTTCCTGCTATTTACATTCAGTGCAGTGCGTCCTGCTCACAGTGTTCAGCTAGATCCGTTCCTGCTATTTACATTCAGTGCAGTGCGTCCTGCTCACAGTGTTCAGCTAGATCCGTTCCTGCTATTTACATTCAGTGCAGTGCGTCCTGCTCACAGTGTTCAGCTAGATCCGTTCCTGCTATTTACATTCAGTGCAGTGCGTCCTGCTCACAGTGTTCAGCTAGATCCGTTCCTGCTATTTACATTCAGTGCAGTGCGTCCTGCTCACAGTGTTCAGCTAGATCCGTTCCTGCTATTTACATTCAGTGCAGTGCGTCCTGCTCACAGTGTTCAGCTAGATCCGTTCCTGCTATTTACATTCAGTGCAGTGCGTCCTGCTCACAGTGTTCAGCTAGATCCGTTCCTGCTATTTACATTCAGTGCAGTGCGTCCTGCTCACAGTGTTCAGCTAGATCCGTTCCTGCTATTTACATTCAGTGCAGTGCGTCCTGCTCACAGTGTTCAGCTAGATCCGTTCCTGCTATTTACATTCAGTGCAGTGCGTCCTGCTCACAGTGTTCAGCTAGATCCGTTCCTGCTATTTACATTCAGTGCAGTGCGTCCTGCTCACAGTGTTCAGCTAGATCCGTTCCTGTTATCTTCCTACTGACAGGCAGGCTTGTCTGGTTACAGTATATAAAGCTACCTGAAGAAAATTACAGGTGTTCTTTTTGATCCTATTAGTACCACGGTCAGGCAGCTAGACTATTTACATTTAGTACAGTGTGTCCTGCTCACAGTGTTCAGCTAGATCCGTTCCTGTTATCTTCCTACTGACAGGCAGGCTTGTCTGGTTACAGTATATAAAGCTACCTGAAGAAAATTACAGGTGTTCTATCCCAGCTTAGTGCAGCTACAGGCCATTAGTATGTCTGGAAGGCCAAGAAGGAGAGGCAGACAGTCACAAGCCAATAAGAGAGGGCAAGCAGGCTCTGTGTCTAGTGCTGGTCGTGGAGACGGTGCATCCTCATCAGCACGTGGCCATGGGACACGCTTGGCCTTTTTTTCGGCAGCTGGCCGTGTTGAGCCGCAACATGCGGAAGACTTGGTCGAGTGGATGACCAAGCCGTCCTCATCCTCCTCATCCTCTCTCACCCATGCCCAGGGTGCTTTGTCTGGCAAAGCAGCGGCCTCTTCCCTCAGCTCAATGTCATCAGTGACTCCTTCCCTAGCTCCACCATGTCCTCATGAGGATTCCCTCGAACTGTTTGACCACAGTGTTGGGTACATGCTCCAGGAGGATGCCCAGCGTTTGGAAGGCTCTGATGATGATACTGAGCTCGATGAAGGCAGTAACATGAGCACGGACAGAGGGGGTGCCCAAGAAGGACAGCAATCTGGCAGTCATGCTCCCCCTGCTGCAGCATACTGCCAGGTTTGCTCCAGTGATGAGGAGGGAGGGGATGATGAGGTCACTGACTCAACGTGGGTGCCTGATAGGAGAGAGGAGGAGGAGGAGGCGGCACATCACCAACGAGGCAGGATGCCCTCCAGGGGCCAGCCTAAGGGCAGCACATTGACTGCATCACACCCCAAAGCTCCACATGTGCAGGGCGCTGCAGTCTCTGCGCGTTATTCAAAAAGTTCTTTGGTGTGGGCCTTTTTTGAGACGAGTGCATCA
Source organism: Lithobates septentrionalis (assembly GCA_037952835.1). Lineage (NCBI taxonomy): Eukaryota > Metazoa > Chordata > Amphibia > Anura > Ranidae > Lithobates > Lithobates septentrionalis. The sequence goes on from JBBDGP010003759.1 coordinate 404,976, forward strand.
GATCGCACCGCTGCTATTTGCAACATATGTCTCAAGCGTATCTCGCGTGGCCAAAACATCTCCCGCTTGGGTACCACATGCTTGACCAGACATATGTTGACCTGCCATGCAGTTCGTTGGCAAGCGTATCTGAAAGACCCACACCAAAGAACAAAGAGGATCTCTCCTTGCTCCTCATCAGCTGAGATTTCCAACCCCACTAGACCTTCAGTCCTCTCTGAGACCTGCAGTGAGAGGAATGAAGGTGTAGAATTAGGTGTGTCACAGCCAAGTACTTGTGGGCAATCTGCTTTGGGTACACCGACGTCAGATTGTACCAGGCAAATTTCCCTGCCCCAGCTGCTGCACCGCCGAAAGAAGTTTGCTCCCAGCCATCCACATGCCCAGCGGTTGAATGCTAGCTTGGCAAAATTGCTAGCACTTCAACTGCTGCCTTTTCAGTTGGTAGACTCTGCCCCCTTCCGTGAGTTTGTGGAATGTGCGGTTCCTCAGTGGCAGGTACCCAAACGCCACTTTTTCTCACGGAAGGCGATTCCGGCTCTCTACCGGCATGTGGAAGGCAATGTCCATGCCTCGCTGGACAGGGCGGTCAGCGGTAAGGTGCATATTACCGCTGACTCATGGTCCAGCAGGCATGGACAGGGACGTTACTTAAGTTTCACGGCGCATTGGGTGACTCTGCTGGCAGCTGGGAAGGATGCAGGACAAGGTGCAGTAGTGTTGGAGGTTGTTCCGCCACCACGCCTCCAAAATGCTGATTGTGACACACCTCTCTCCTCCACCCCCTCCTCTTCTTCTTCCTCCATGGCCTCTTCCTCGGAACCAGCGGTGCTCCGTAGGCGTTCAAGGGGCTACGCAAGTACGCAGGCCAAAAGATGCCATGCGGTGCTTGAGCTGGTGTGCTTGGGGGACAGGAGCCACACTGGGGCAGAGGTTCTGTCAGCTCTGCAGGGGCAGGTTCAGAGGTGGTTGACGCCACGCCAACTTAAGGCAGGAATGGTGGTTTGCGACAATGGCACCAACCTCCTCTCTGCCCTCCGACAGGGACAACTGACCCATGTGCCCTGTTTGGCTCACGTCCTTAACTTGGTGGTGCAGCGGTTCTTGGGCAGGTACCCGGGCTTACAGGATGTCCTGAGGCAGGCCAGGAAAGTCTGTGTGCATTTCCGCCGGTCATATAATGCCAGTGCTCGGCTGACGGACCTCCAAAAGGAGTTTAACCTGCCCAAGAACCGCCTAATCTGTGACATGCCCACCAGGTGGAACTCGACGTTGGCCATGCTGCAGCGGCTGCACACGCAGCAGAGGGCCATCAATGAGTACCTGTGCGACTATGGCACCAGGACAGGGTCAGGGGACCTTGGTTTTTTTTCCCCACGCCAGTGGGCCATGATCAGGGATGCATGCACTGTCCTGTCACCATTCGAGGAGGCCACGAGGATGGTGAGCACTGACAGTGCATGCATCAGTGACACTGTCCCCCTTGTCCACCTGTTGGAGCACACGCTGCGTGGAATAATGGACAGGGCACTTGAGGCAGAACAGAGGCAGGAAGAGGAGGACTTCCTTAGCTCTCAAGGCCCCCTTTATCCAGACAGTGTTCCTGCGTGCCCGCCGATCACACAGGAAGAGGACGAGGAGGAGGAGGAGGAGGAGGAGGAAGATTGTGTCAGTATGGAGGTGGAGCCTGGCACTCAGCATCAGCAGTCTTTAAGGGATCAGTCCCAAGGAACACATGGACTTGTACGTGGCTGGGAGGAGGTGGCTGCGGACGTTGTTGTCCTTAGTGACCCAGAGGACTCCGGACCGAATGCCTCAGCAAACCTACGCTGCATGGCCTCCCTGATCCTGCAAAGCCTGCGTAAGGATCCTCGTATTCGTGGTATCAAGGAGAAGGACCAATACTGGCTGGCAACCCTCCTTGATCCACGTTACAAGGGTAAGGTTGCGGACCTTATCTTGCCATCGCAGAGGGAGCAGAGGATGAAACATCTTCGGGAGGCCTTGCAGAAAGGTCTGTGCAACGCGTTCCCAGAGACTGGGAGGTTACAAACTCCTGTTTCTGGACAACGTGTTGCTGAGGCTTCGGTCAGTCAAAGAAGGAGCGGTGGAGAAGGTGGCCGTCTGACCGATGCGTTCAGACAATTTTTTGGTCCGCAGCCCCAAGGTATGATCGGTTCCAGCAACCATCGCCAGCGTCTGTTTTACATGGTGCAGGAATACCTAGGGGCAAGATCAGACTTGGACACCTTTCCCACCGAAAATCCTCTGGGTTACTGGGTCTTGAGGATGGATCACTGGCCAGAGCTTGCACAGTATGCAATTGAGCTACTGGCCTGTCCTGCATCCAGCGTTCTTTCGGAACGTACATTCAGTGCTGCTGGAGGCGTGGTAACCGATCACAGGGTGCGTCTGTCCACTGACTCGGTCGATCGGCTGACCTTCATAAAAATGAATCAGTCTTGGATCACCACCAGCTACCAAGCACCTGATGCTGATGTAACTGAATAATTTTTTTCAGATCCCTTCAAAGACTGCCTATGCTGATGCTGAGTGATTATCCCTGAGTAATTATCCTCTTCCTCCTCAATCATCACGCTGATAGCTTGTAAGAACATTTTTGGTTCTGGGCGCCACCACCAGTGCCTAAGGCACAATTTTTCAGCCCCTGTATAACAGGGGCGTGTAATTACAATTTTTGATGTAATACTTTGCAGCACGGCTCGTTCCTGCATTCCAACTAGAGTGTCTGTGAGGGGTTGCAGTGTTGTGGCACCAGCACCAGTGCCTAAGGCCCAATTTTTCTGCCCCTGTCTAACAGGGGCGTGTAATTACAATTTTTGATGCAATACTTTGCAGCAGTGCTCGTTCCTGCGTTCCAACTAGAGTGTCTGTGAGGGGTTGCAGTGTTGTGGCACCAGCACCAGTGCCTAAGGCCCAATTTTTCTGCCCCTGTCTAACAGGGGCGTGTAATTACAATTTTTGATGCAATACTTTGCAGCAGTGCTCGTTCCTGCGTTCCAACTAGAGTGTCTGTGAGGGGTTGCAGTGTTGTGGCACCAGCACCAGTGCCTAAGGCCCAATTTTTCTGCCCCTGTCTAACAGGGGCGTGTAATTACAATTTTTGATGCAATACTTTGCAGCAGTGCTCGTTCCTGCGTTCCAACTAGAGTGTCTGTGAGGGGTTGCAGTGTTGTGGCACCAGCACCAGTGCCTAAGGCCCAATTTTTCTGCCCCTGTCTAACAGGGGCGTGTAATTACAATTTTTGATGCAATACTTTGCAGCAGTGCTCGTTCCTGCGTTCCAACTAGAGTGTCTGTGAGGGGTTGCAGTGTTGTGGCACCAGCACCAGTGCCTAAGGCCCAATTTTTCTGCCCCTGTCTAACAGGGGCGTGTAATTACAATTTTTGATGCAATACTTTGCAGCAGTGCTCGTTCCTGCGTTCCAACTAGAGTGTCTGTGAGGGGTTGCAGTGTTGTGGCACCAGCACCAGTGCCTAAGGCCCAATTTTTCTGCCCCTGTCTAACAGGGGCGTGTAATTACAATTTTTGATGCAATACTTTGCAGCAGTGCTCGTTCCTGCGTTCCAACTAGAGTGTCTGTGAGGGGTTGCAGTGTTGTGGCACCAGCACCAGTGCCTAAGGCCTAATTTTTCAGCTCCTGTTCAACAGGGGCATGTAATTACAATTCTTGATCTAATATTTCACAGCAGGGCCCTGTGAGGGCTTACAGTGTTTTGGCCACAGCAACACCTAAGGCCCAAATTTCTGCTGAGTATATAGGGCAGGACCCTACTTTCAAACATCTAACTTACAAACGACTCCTACTTGCAAACGGAAGGAGACAACAGGAAGTGAGATGAAATCTACCCATAGGAAGGGAAATTCTCTCATGTAAGAGTTAATATGGGAAAACAATTTCTCCTTTCCACTGATGCTTTCCAATCCTTGTTCCACAAAAAAACCCAAATTTTCAAAAAACATTTTTCATTGGGACAAAAAAGTGAGGTGAAATCTTCTGAAGAGGAGGAAAGACGCAAAACAAATGTCACAGGGGTGATAACCCTTCCCTATGTTTTCCAAAAAGCTTAGAAAAGATTTTTTGGCTGGAGCTAAACACATTAAAAATGTTCAAAATTACAAAGAGATTCTACTTAACAACAAACCTACAGTCCCTGTCTTGTTTGCACCGCCTGTATACTGCTGTTCAGAGTATATAGGGACCTTTCCTTATTTTAATTTGGGTGCGGGGTTCCCCTTAATATCCATACAAGACCCAAAGGGCCTGGTAATGGACTGGGGGGTACCCATGCCGTTTGTCTCACTGATTTTCATCCATATTGGCAGGACCCGACATGACATTAAACCCGCAAGCAGTTTTAAATGAGATTTTTTCCTTTAAAAATGACATTTGGTGCAGGGACTGTTCTAAACATGGGAAACACGCGTCACTTTACAGGCATACTATAGACACCCCCCAGGTACGATATTTAAAGGAATATTTCACTTTTTTTTTTTTACTTTAAGCATCATTAAAATCACTGCTCCCGAAAAAACGGCCGTTTTTAAAAGTTTTTTTTGCATTGATACATGTCCCCTGGGGTAGGACCCGGGTCCCCAAACCCTTTTTAGGACAATACCATGCAAATTAGCCTTTAAAATGAGCACTTTTGATTTCGAACGTTCGAGTCCCATAGACGTCAATGGGGTTCTAACGTTCGTGCGAACTTGCGGTCCGTTCGCGGGTTCTGGTGCGAACCGAACCGGGGGGTGTTCGGCTCATCCCTAGTCCTTAAGTGGTTAATTGATAAAGGAATGTTATCACCTTTTTTTTTTATCAGCAGCCTGTGTTGGCACTCTGGTATCACAATGTATTATCCAGATGTGACCATTTCACGTCACTTGGACTCTGCTCCATGCTTCCTACATCCTCCACCTGCAGCAGCATGGCAGTTAATAAAGGACACCCACAGAGGACTTCATTGTCACAGGAGCTGGGCCAGCTTGGTCCTCTCCATAAAACTTGTCTAAAAGCAGAAACAAACACCTGATTGGTCTCTCTAAGTAACTCTTGGCTCCCATTGCCCATTGGCTGGCGGTGATTGCTCTTTTTAAGAGTTCTTTATTTTCTCCAGTACAACCCGATCTCTGCCTTATGTTTGTAATAGGATTATACATCTTTATTCATTTAACCTCGTCAGCGGGGGGCCAATGGCGGACCAACAGGAGGATGTCAGTTTTAAATGGAACCCACGTGGTTCTTGGCCAGCGGCAGATGGTGGGGGTCTCCTGGCGGAGAGATGGAAGCGTTTAGTGGGGCCACTAAAGAGACATCAGTACCTGACACGTAATTAGGGCCAATACATCATCGGCAGCGCAGATCTTCACCCGTATCTGCTTCCTCCATACTCTGCATCAGATCGCTGACGTGATGGGCAGGTGCCGAGTCCGCCGATAATGAGGATATGAAATGTAACATTGTCTCCTGTAAACAGATACATTTGTTTTCAGTGCTGAGGGCGTGCTGAAAAGAAATGTCAATGTCACTTTAACCGCTTGCCGACCGCGCAATGTAGTTTTACTTCTACGGTGCGGGCCGGCTGGGCAGAATCACATATACTGTATACAGTGCCTTGAAAAAGTATTCACACCCCTTGAAATTTTCCACATTTTGTCAGGTTACAACCAAAAACATAAATGTATTTTATTGGGATTTTATGTGATAGACCAACACAAAGTGGCTCATAATTGTGAAGTGGAAGGAAAATGATAAATGTTTTTCCACATTTTTTTTACAAATAAATATGTGAAAAGTGTGGGGGGTGCATTTGTATTCATCCCCCTTTACTCTGATACCCCGAACTAAAATCTAGTGCAGTGATGGCGAACCTTGGCACCCCAGATGTTTTGGAACTACATTTCCCATGATGCTCAACTACACTGCAGAGTGCATGAGCATCATGGGAAATGTAGTTCCAAAACATCTGGGGTGCCAAGGTTCGCCATCACTGATCTAGTGGAACCAATTGCCTTCAGAAGTCACCTAATTAGTAAATAGAGTCCAACTGTGAGTCATTTAATCTCAGTATAATTACCGCTGTTCTGGGAAGCCCTCAGAGGTTTGTTAGAGAACCTTAGTGATCAAACAGCATCATGAAGGTCAAGGAATACACCAGACAGGTCAGGGATAAAGTTGGAGAAGTTTAAAGCTGCGTTAGGGTATAAAAAAATCTCCCAAGCTTTGAGCATCTCACAGAGCTCTGTTCAATCCATCATCCGAAAATGGAAAGGAGTATGGCACAACTGCAAACCTACCAAGACATGGCCGTCCACCTAAACTGACCGGCCGGGCAAGGAGAGCATTCATCAGAGAAGCAGCCAAGAGGTCCATGGTAACTCTGGAGGAGCTGCAGAGATCCACAGCTCAGGTGGGAGAATCTGTCCACAGGACAACTATTATTCGTGTTCTCCACAAATCTGACCTTTATGGAGGAGTGACAAGAAGAAAGACATTGGAGAAAGAAAACCATAAGAAGTCCTGTTTGCAGTTTGTGAGAAGCCATGTGGAGGACACAGCAAACATGTGGAAGAAGGTGCTCTGGTCAGATGAGACCAAAATTGAACATTTTGGCCTAAAAGCAAAATGCTATGTATGGGGGAAAACTAACACTGCACATCACCCTGAACACACCATCCCCACCGTGAAACATGGTGGTGGCAGCATCATGCTGTGGGGATGCTTTTCTTCAGCAGGGACAGGGAAGCTGGTCAGAGTTGATGGGAAGATGGATGGAGCCAAATACAGGACAATCTTAGAAGAAAACCTGTTAGAGTCTGCAAAAGACTTGAGACTGGAGTGGAGGTTCACCTTCCAGCAGGACAACGACCCGAAACATACAACCAGAGCTACAATGGAATGGTTTAGATCAAAGCATATTCATGTGTTAGAATGGCCCAGTCACAGTCCAGACCTAAATCCAATTGAGAATCTGTGGCAAGACTTGAAAATTGCTCTTCACAGATGCTCTCCATCCAATCTGACAGAGCTTGAGATATTTTGCAAAGAAGAAGAATGGGCAAAAATGTCCCTCTCTAGATGTGCAAAGCTGGTAGAGACATCCCCAAAAAGACTTGCAGCTGTAATTGCAGAGAAAGGCGGTTCTACAAAGTATTGACTCAGGGGGGCGCCATACAAATGTACCCCCCACACTTTTCACATATTTATTTGTAAAAAATGTTGAAAACCATTTATCATTTTCCTTCCACTTCACAATTATGTGCCACTTTGTGTTGGTCCATCACATAAAATCCCAATAAAATACATTTACGTTTTTTTGATTGTAACATGACAAAATGTGGAAAATTTCAAGGGGTATGAATACTTTTTTCAGGGCACTATATACATGATTTCGCATTTCCGGGTAGGGGTCGTGGGGACACACCTGGCTGTGCTGTCACTGGCTCCAGCACTGCAGCTCATGCCAATCACCGATTTCGGGACAATGATTTATGTCCAGGACCCCCCCGATTGTCAGAGAGATTAACAGGAGAGAGCTATATAAACAACACAAAGCTCTCTTCTGACAGCGGTGAAAAGCAGGGCACATCCCTTAGTAAAAGCACCTCACAGTAAACACTTTACACATTTAACCCCTTGATCGCCCCCAGATGTTCACCCCTTCCCAGCCAGTGTCATTATTACATTGAAAGTGTATAGTATTAGCACTGATCACTGTATTAGTGTCACTGGAGAAGTCAGTGGCAGTTACCTCGCCCCTAATGACGTCTATATGACGAAACGCATTGGGTGGAGCTGCATCACGTGACGTCGCTTCGTCGCCACGCACAGAGGTCGGCCATCTTGTCGTTTGGAAACATTACCCTGTGTTTAATGTTCTGCATGCAAGATTTTATCAGATGTTTGGGGAGCGCAATCTTTGGATTTTAATAAATCGGATGCTTTCGAGCGCTGCACAATAAAGTCTCCCCATTGAGTTTTGAATCGCACACTGAGATTCGGTTTGCGGAGGAGTTCCTTATATCGAGAGGAGTGTTGCTACCAGGTGTTCTTTGGCATTTGGGAGCCACGTGAAGCGCATTTGACTACTATACACATAGCGGTCCACCCCTGATGGTAAGGGTCTGTGTGTGCATTGCTGTTGGTGGAGGACACATCCTGGCACTTTAGTTTGGAATCTGCACCTGTTGGAATCTCCACTTTGAATCTCTATTAGAGCTAATAATATATATTACTAAGGACTATTTTTCATGCTTCTAAAGCGCTGCACCTCTATATACAATATACAGTTATTTGCTACCAGTAAATTCCGTGCTTGCTGCTTGCATTGCTGCTATTGTAAGCACGGGTTAAGAAGTGTGTTGTATGTAAGTTACCACAAAGTGTCAGTTAGTGTCAGATTGACCGCCGTACGATCACAGTCCCACTGTAAGTCGCTGATTACTGCCGTCACTAGTTTAAAAAATATATAAATCTCAGTATATATTCCATAATTTGTAGACGCTATAACTTTCATGCAAACCAATCAATATACACTTATTGGTATTTTTTTTTTTTTACCAAAGACTTGTAGTAGAATACAATTTGGACAAAATTTATGAAGAGATTAATTTTTTTTACAATTTTTTTACTGGATATGTTTTATTGCAGAAAGTAAAAAATATTGTTTTTTTTTTTCAAAATGTATGCTTTTCTATGCTTTGTTTTAGTTTATAGCGCAAAAAAAAACAAACAAACAAAAAACCACTGTGGTGATCAAATACCACCAAAAGAAAGCTCTATTTGTGGGAAAAAAATGATATAAATTTCATTTATGTACAGCGTCGCATGACCGCGCAATTGCCAGTTAAAGTAACGCAGTGCTGAATAGCAAAAAAATTACTTGATCATGAAGGGGGGTAAAACCTACCGGAGCTGGTTAAAGTGTATGTAGATCTATTGAAACTACTTACTGCATACAAGCATTAAAGTGATATTAAATCCTCCTAAAAGAAAAACAAAACAAAAGTAAATGTAGCTGAATTCCTTATATCACCATTTCTGTTCCACTTTTCCTCCTATTGACACCAATGATGGGGCACTATTCCTCCCACTGACACCAATGATGGGGCACTATTCCTCCCACTGAAACCAATGATGGGGCACTATTCCTCCCACTGATACCAATGATGGGGCACTATTCCTCCCACTGACACCAATGATGGGGCACTATTCCTCCCACTGACACCAATGATGGGGCACTATTCCTCCCACTGACAGCAATGATGGGGCACTATTCCTTCCATTGATACCAATGATGGGGCACTATTCCTCCCATTGACACAAATGATGGGGCACTATTCTTTCCACTGATACCGAGGAGTGAGGTTGAAAGAGAAACCAGAGCAAGGACCTCTCCAATAGGGTCCTGCCTCTTTCACAAGAAAAAAGGACTGTTGCGGTACCATAAGGAAAAGACTTTGTTTAAAAGTATATAAATTTATTTCAAAGATAATAAAAAGTCCTACAGGGGACATATATTGTACATATTCATGATTTAACATACACAAACAATAGTAATTGTTTACAGCATTGTTCACACCAAGTTGGTATAGCTAATGCCCACACAGATACATGGACAGAGGTTATATAGTGTGATACTTGTAGACGTGACCTCTACGGTTTCGCGGTCACAGCCGCTTCTTCAGGAGGCGTCTGATAGTATGTGGTCTATGAAGATGAAAAACAGTACAGTATCAACATGACAAACAAAGTACATAAGTAGTTTTCAGAGGGTACAATATTTGATATTGGAGAACATATTTAAAATTTGAAGTTTAAAAATTGCACTCACCAAACTATAACCTTGAAGGTTCTCTGGAGCGATACTGTGAGACGCACTCAAGAGGCGTTCCCCCGGGGGCGGGCCAGGGAGGCAGATCGGGGTAATACTATTGTAAAAAATTCAATAGGATAAGATTTTAAAGAATTCAAACGGTGTGTTCTATTTAAAGGATCACCCGGAAGTGCCAAGGTTTGAGTGAAGAAAGGTGAAGATGGAGAAGGTAAGTGCCAAAAAAACTAGAAGGAAGGGATAGGAAAGGGGGAGGGGAGGGGGGGGGAAGGAAAAAAGGGGGGAGAGAACAAGAAAAGGGGGGAGGAGAAGGAAAGAAACAAGGTTGGATCGGAGGGAGTGGGGCAGAATGGGGAGGTGGGGGAGGGAGAGAGGGGGGGAGGACGGAGAGAAAGGGGAGGGAAAAGACAGAAGGGGGGGGAAGGGGGAAAAAGGGGATTGGAAAGAAAGGAGGGAAGGAGAGAAGGGGGAAGGGGGAAGGAGAGAGGAAAAGGGAAGAGGGAAGAGGGATGGGGGGGGAAGGAAAAAGTGGGATGTGGGAAGGGGGAGGGGGGGGGAAAGGGGGGGGGAGAAATGAAGGGAGTGGAATGAAGCAGATATCCCAATATACCTGGTAAGGAAATTGAGAAGCACACAGAACTGGCAAAAGGGGAATTAATGGTAGCAAGGAAATTTTTACCTATCGTTGCTGTAGTAAAAACCCAGACTTAGAGGCTGCTGGTACCCAGAATGACGTGACTAGTGCAGTCAGTGGCCAAAACGCCACACCACACCGTCACATGGAGTCACTGTAAGGAATGTAGATCAATAGGGGAAGTATTAAAAAATGATTTGAGGAGTAAACACAGGTCGCAAGATATTCTGTGCCAGGCAGGGGGGGGGAGATACCATACAGGAGTAATGGGAATCCCCGTCCTGCATGGAGGACATTGCATGAGTACTCACAGAGGCTCCAGATGGCGTCGGTGCGGTGCTGGGTGTCCGTCTGAGACGGTGAGCAGCTGAGTCTGGGCATCTTAAATGCCTCCAACCCGGAAGTTCGACGGCGGAAACGACCGCCGCGAATACTTCCGGGTCCGGTCCTCCACTGTTGCGCAGGCGCGGGAGAATCGGCCGGCGCAGGCGCACAGCTCAAAGATGATCAGTGCCTGAGCATTGATCAGAACGAAGCAGCAGCTGAGCTCCACATAGCCCCGCCCGCCGCCGGAGGAGCGCAAGCCCGCCACGGGGGGAGAATTAACTCCTCACATCCCCCCAGAGCAGAGTGGCCAGTGCAATTTTGATAGTGACTCAAATACAGATAATGTTAATCAGGAAGTAAACTGGGAGGGGGGAGCGATGCATAGTCTCCAACGGCGGGAGCACCAAGGGACCCACAGTTAAGGAGGCACGCATCGTGGCCCGTTCCAGGACAGTGTACAAAAAAAATACAATCTAAGTATACATAACTTTAATTAATAAAGCAAGCAATCTACTGGAATTTTGGAGTCAGCCACAGGAAAGAAACATTAAAGGATAACAGGTTTTTTAATATAGTGAAACCACTATATATAAAGAGTCCACTAGTATACAGTCATAGGGAAGAGACCTGAAGTCTAGTAGAGTAAAGTCCAAAAGTTTTTTTGTGTGTGATATTTTGTATGGTTTTTTATGTGGTTTGATCACGGCAGGGGCTGGGGGGAAAAAAAAAAAAAAGAAAAAAAAAAGAAAAAAAAAAAAAAAAAACAGGTTATAACAAAGTTATTCAAGGAAGTATTTATATGAATGTGCCTCATTGATGCCGGGAGGAACACATGCATTAAGTCGATCAATCCAAAGGGATTCACGTTTTAAAATTTTGCGGTCCCAATTGCCCCCGCGGGGGTCTTCAGGGACAACGTCTAACACAGTAAACCGAATATAATCCAGATTGAAGCGATGGTGAATGCCAATATGGCGGCCTACAGTGGTAAGCTTGCCATTTGTAGAGGCGTATAAGTGGTCCCCCAGTCTCTGCCGTAACTCTCTGATTGTTTTCCCCACATAAAAGGCGCTGCAGGCGCAAGTCATGAGGTAAATTACTCCACGCGTGCCACAATGGGCTGAATGTTTGGGGAAAAACATTTCACCATTGGGGAGTAAAAAGTGTTGTCCTTCTTGAATCCAGGGGCAATGTGGGCAGTTGCCACATTTGTAAGTGCCCCTGGGTTCCGACGGACCAGAGGAAGGAATCCTATAATGACTGTGTGTTAATCTATCCCTCAAAGAGGTAGCCCTTCTAAAGACCAAGTCAGGGGTGGGTTTAATGTATTTTTTGAGGGTGTGGTGGTCGGTCAGGATATGCCAATGGTTGGACAGTATTTTTCGTAATTGCTGGTGGTGGGTAGAGAATTTAGTAATGATCTTAGTCGTATAGGGTTGTTTAGGACGTGGAGGGCCATATAGTAGTGTTTGTCGGTCTAAAGCTAGGGCCTTGTTGAATGCTTTTCTCAGCACGGTACGTTTATAGCCTCTAGCCAACAGTCGTGTGCGAAGAGCATTGGCCTGTTTGTGGAAATGCCCGTCCTCTGTGCAGTTCCTTCTCAGTCTAAGGTACTGAGCAAAAGGAATACTGCGAACCAGAGGACGGGGATGAAGACTGGAGGCGTGTAACAAGGTGTTACCCGCGGTAGGTTTGCGATAGAGGTCAGTGGTTAAGTGACCAGTGGAATCCTTGGTGATCAATACGTCCAGAAATGGGATACTTAATCTATCATAAGAGAAAGTAAAATGAAGATTAAAAGAGTTAATGTTTAGCTCTGCAATGAAGGTCTGCAAAAGTTGCTCTGTGCCTGTCCAGATGACCAAGAGGTCATCAATGAACCTGAACCATCCTAGAACATGGTCTAGGAATGGTTCCATAAGGTCATCACTGAAGACCGCCCGTTCCCAACCGCCAAGGTATAAGTTCGCGTATGAAGGGGCACAAGACGTGCCTATTGCAACGCCTTTGTCATGTTGATACTGTACTGTTTTTCATCTTCATAGACCACATACTATCAGACGCCTCCTGAAGAAGCGGCTGTGACCGCGAAACCGTAGAGGTCACGTCTGCAAGTATCACACTATATAATCTCTGTCCATGTATCTGTGTGGGCATTAGCTATACCAACTTGGTGTCAACAATGCTGTAAACAATTACTATTGTTTGTGTATGTTAAATCATGAATATGTACAATATATGTCCCCTGTAGGACTTTTTATTATCTTTGAAATAAATTTATATACTTTTAAACAAAGTCTTTTCCTTATGGTACCGCAACAGTCCTTTTTTCTTGTGAAAGAGGCAGGACCCTATTGGAGAGGTCCTTGCTCTGGTTTCTCTTTCAACCTCACTCCTCGGTCTTATTCATATCTAGGATGATTGTATTTTTACCCCCTTTTGTAAATCACGTGGCACACTTGTAAATTTCCATTAATACCAATGATGGGGCACTATTCCTCCCACTGATACCAATGATGGGACACTATTCCTCCCACTGACACCAATGATGGGACACTATTCCTCCCACTGACACCAATGATGGGGCACTATTCCTCCCACTGATACCAATGATGGGGCACTATTCCTCCCACTAACACCAATGATGGGACACTATTCCTCCCACTGACACCAATGATGGGGCACTATTCCTCTCACTGATACCAATGATGGGGCACTATTCCTCTCACTGACACCAATGATGGGGCACTAATCCTGTCACTGACACCAATGATGGGGCACTATTCCTCTCACTGATACCAATGATGAGGCATTATTTCTCTCACTGATACCAATGATGGGGCACCATTCCTCCCACTAACACCAATGATGGGGCACTATTCCTCCCACTGACACCAATGGTGGGACATTATTCCTCTCACTGATACCAATGATGGGGCACTATTCCTCCCACTAACACCAATGATGGGGCACTATTGATCTTTTATTAAAAAGAATCAAGCAACCAATTTTATACAAAAGTAAAAAACAAAACCAAAGTACAAAACTTCAACATAAATCCAAGGAATACACATCCATGTTCAGAATATATACAATATATACATAATCCACTACCAAAACTATTTACATAAAGCAGCAGAGAGGGCCTAAGAGGCACAACCCATCACCTATGTACGCAGCCATTTATCAAAAAATAAATCCAAATAATAATAATCTAGGGTGATAAGAGACAGACAGCCACACCCGGGAAAGAGACTCCTGGCAGTCAGGGAGGCTTGAAACCCCTCCACGCCTTCAACCAAGCCCCCTGACTCCGCTTGTCTCTCTCAAGCACCCGAATCTTCTCCACCTCATGCAAAATGTCATACACCACCACCTGAACAGGAAGGATTTTACGCCGAATGCAGACCTGACACCGTGCGTTCCAAGTGAAATAACGGACTACTAGGCTAACTAGAAAAAGTGTATCTAAACAAAAAAGCCCACCAGTATTGAATGCTCCGTACACCCACTCAGCATAACCCAGCCTGGAGAGGAAAGGAACACCGAGGGCCCGCCCCACCTGTTTGTACACCTCTATGTTAAAAGGGCAATGAAGCAGAAAATGGTCCATAGTCTCCTCCTCACCTGCACACTCCTCCCGAGGACAGCTACGATCCACCCCACTGCGGAATTTCAAATTGCCCCTAACATAGAGTCTCCCATGGAAGCACAACCAGGCCAGATCCCTGAATTTAGGGGGTACTCTGTCCAAATTAATAAGTCTTAACCCTGCCCTCAAAACTGGGCCTGGGCAATCCCTTAAGGCCAGTGGGTCATGAAAGACTTCGCTCAAGACTCGACTCATAAGGACTTTCCTCGGAACCGATCTGAGATCTTCAGCCGACAATCGCCACTGCCGTAGTAACTTCAGGCACGGAGCGACATAGGCTGGTAGCTGACCACGATGACCCCTGAGATTCTTCACTTGGCCACCTTCTTCCCAAAGTCGTAGAAAAGGCCTAAACCAAGATCTAAATATGCCTGCCCATCCAGGAGGTTCCACTGCAAGCATATTACCAATATTAAACTTGAGAAAAAGCAGTGAAAAGAAAAGAACTGGGTTGACCATACCTAAGCCACCCTCCCTCCTGGATAGATAGGTGACATTCCTCTTGATGGGGTTCAGTCTGTTCCCCCACAACATCTGGAAGAACACACTACTGACCCTAGCATAGAGAGACACTGGCAAGATGCAGACAAAGCTGACATACAAGAAGATCGGAATCAGGTAAGTCTTAATCAGATCAACCCTTTCCCTCATAGATAACTTCCATCTCTTCCAGCTGACCACCTTAGTATTGGCAATTTCCAGTCTGCCTTCCCAGTTTTTGAGGCCATAATCGCCAGGTCCAAATTCAATGCCTAAAATCTTAATTCTTTCCTGGGGCACTGGAAAGGTGTTCGGGAGATCAAACCCCTCACCTTCCTTTCCCATCCAGAAAACTTCACTCTTTTCCTGATTGATCTTGGAGCCTGATGCTTCAGAATACCGTGATGTCAGAGAGACCACCTCCTCTGCTTCATCCGCCCCAGTGACAATCACCGACACATCGTCCGCATAGGCAACAACCCTCAAAGGCGGCTCACCCGGAAGCCCCACTGGCACCCCACACAACATGCCGCTCTCTAGCCTCCTGATGAAGGGGTCGATTGCAAACACATAGAGCAGGGGACTCAGGGGACAACCCTGGCGCACCCCGGAGCCAACCCCAAAGGACTGCCCAACCCAACCATTAACAAGAGGAAAGCTCTCTGCCCCCTCATACAAGACTTTTAACCAATCGACAAAACCACCCGGCAGACCGTACTTACTAAGGAGCAACCACAGGTACTCATGGTTAACACGATCAAAAGCCTTTGCCTGATCCAATGTCAGCAAATACTTTCCCCAGCCTGCAGCCCTGCACCGCTCCAAGGCCTCCCGGACAGCTAAAACTGCTGTGAAGGTGCACCTACCCTGGACCGAACAGTGCTGATGGCGAGAAAGCAAAGACTCTGCTACTGACGATAGGCGCCAGAAAATGATCTTTGCCAGTATCTTTCTATCGACATTAAGAAGGCTGATGGGGCGCCAATTCTCAACCATCGAAGGATCTTTACCCTTTGAAAGAAGAATCACAGCTGAGTGCCTCATGGAAGAGGGAAGTACCCCCTCAGCAAGGCAACTGTTAAAAACCTCTACCAAATGTGGGGCCAGAATAGACTTAAAAGCTTTGTAAAACTCAGCCGTCAAGCCATCCGGTCCAGGTGACTTTTTGATGGCAAGCTGTTCAATTGCCCTTATCACCTCTTCAACTGTGATCTCCTCTGTCAAATTCATCAATGGGACATCTTCATCATTTAGACCTGGAGTAGAGTCCAAAAAGCTTTCCATCTTGTCACGGTCAAGCTCTTTCCTCCCAAGAAGGTCAGCATAAAAGGACCTCACGACCTCCAGAATCCCTGACCTGGACTTTGTCAAGGAACCTGTACTGTCCTTAAGGCCAACGATCGTTTTAACAGCTACACCTTGTTTGCAGTTCTGGTAAGGGTCAGGCGAGTGGTACTTCCCATAGTCCCTCTCCAGAACCAAAGAGGCATGCCGGTCATATTGACACTTCCTGAGAAGGAGTTTCACTTCGGAGATTGCCCCAGGATCTCCTCCTCTCGAGACAAGAATATCCAGCTTCCTCCGTAAACGTTGGTAGGTCATGTATTTATTAAACTGCTTTCTATTGGCTAGGCCCCTGAAGAATCCAGCGATCCTCTTTTTGGTCAGCTCCCACCACTCAGCCTTGCTGCTACAAAAGTCCAGGATGGTCACCTGTGCCTGAAAGAATTCCTCAAAGGATTGTCTAACATGTTCTTCCTTGAGTAGAGTCGAATTCAATCTCCAGATGCCCTTGCCCCTCTGAGGGGCGTCTGAAGCATTCAGGACCACAGATAGCATACAGTGATCAGAGAACTCTACTGCCTGCACCACTGGGGGTGAGAAAGCAGAGGTCTCCTTCAAAAAAAACCTATCTATTCTACTCTGACTATTACCTCGATGAAAGGTGAACCCAGTGTCATCCGGGAGGTGCTTAATGTGCACATCCACAAGACCAGCATCCCTAACCATACTATTTAAAAAAACGCTATCATATCCCAGCCTGTCCTTGAAGTCCTTCCTGTCCTTGGGCCTAGTTACTGTATTAAAGTCACCTCCAAAGACCACTTGCCGGGATGTAAAAAGAAATGGCTTGATCCTTGTAAAAAGGCATTTCCTGTCCCACTTTGTGTGCGGTCCATAAACATTAATTAGGCGCAGGTCCTGCCCTCCCACAAGGACGTCTAAGACCATACATCTCCCAATCTCCACCTCAATAACCCGCCGGACAGTTACCATGCCGGTTTTAAACAACACCGCCACACCGCCGTAAGGCTCGGCCGCAAGAGACCAGTAAGATGGACCATACCTCCACTCTCTCTTGGCCATATGAATATCTGCCAAGGAGGTGAGCCTAGTCTCTTGCAAAAATAAAATTTCAGCATCTAATTGGCTGAACAAAAAGAAGGCCATAGAACGAGCTCTTACTGACTTAATGCTGGCGACATTTATTGTCACCACTTTTAACGGAGGGGGAACCGCCATTTGGGTTATTGGGTGGATTGCTTCTTAGCTCCCCTCTGCTGCTCATCACCAGAAGCCTCTCTCTTTCTTGAGGCCGCCTCAAATCTATTTCGGAATCAGAACTTCGCTCCGAAGAAGCTCCAGATGAAGAGATATCCCAATTAGAGGACCTATAACGGTTGGAGACAGGCACTGGAGCCTGTTCTGTCCTCACCACCTGCTTCTTCCGCTTCCCAACCTTCCTTCTCTGTTCCAGGTACTGCAGGTCAGCTTCAGAGATGCCCTCATCTCCTGTTTTTTTCTTTGGAGTCTCTACAGAAGACTCCTTTACAGAGGAAGAAGCGACCTTTTTAGTACCCACTACCACTCCTGGTGGGGGGGGTGCTCCCTTTGAGTCAGACTTAGGAGGGGTAGACTCCTGGGGGGGAACTGACTCAGGGGGCACAGACTTGGAAGGTTCTGACACAAGAGAAGGGGATACAGTAGGCTGGGGGGACACAGAGACAGATACAGAAGGAATACTTACAGACACAGGAGGGGTGGCCACAGGAACTGGGGAGGGATCCTGAGCAGGACCAGGGGAGACGGTCACCCCAGAGGAGGATGGTACACCAGGGGCCTCACCCTCCATCCTGTCCAGCCTTGACATGTCATCAATTACCTCCTTCTCCATATTGTGCCAGGCTTCAGGACACCTGCTGTAGGGGTGGCCAAGGCGCAGGCACAGGTTGCACCTGATCATCTCGGTGCAGTCCTTAGCCATATGACCCTGACCCCGACACACTGAACATATCAAGGCTGAACAGGAAGAGCTCAAATGCCCCTTTTCTCCACAGCGGTGACACAGCTTCGGCTGACCAGGGTAGAAAATAGTCATCCTATCCCTCCCTATAAAAGCTGAGGAGGGCAGGTGACGGACAACATTCCCATCCCTGGCCAACCTGACTGTAACCGACCAACCCCCAGTCCAGATGTTACGCTCATCAAGGATTTTGCTGGGCTTAGTCAAAACCTCACCATAGTTCCTTAACCAGACCTCTAGGTCCCGAGCAGGAACACTCTCATTAGTGAGTATGATGGTTATCTTTTTCACCGTTGACCTTTGCGAAACCGCAACTGGGGCCAGACCTTCCCATTCAGGTCTTGACCTGCACCGAGCCTCATATCGCTCCCAGAACAGGTCAAGACCCTCTGGCCTGGTGAAACTAATGGTATAATCCCGTGTCCCAGCTACATGTATTAGAGCATACAGGTCATTTGCCCCAAAACCCATCTCTAAAATCAAATCCACCACTGCACGCCGTGCTGGAGGGATCGCACCACCTTCCCATTTGAGAATTACCACATTTCTTCTCGGACCCCCAGCAGAAGCCAGAGACCCAAGACCAGATCCCGGGGTGCCCAAAGTGGTAGGCTGCAGGGGGAAACCCCGCTTGGGGGCGGAGCTACCAGGAGCAGAGCGTACCACCTGAGCAAACGTGGGTTTATCAGGGCCAAGGCCCCACACTGAAGTTACAGCAGTCTGTACATTACTATTATTATTCACTACTTGAACGGAGTTGGTAGGACTGTCCATCACACTTGTACTGGGACCAGTGTTCATCACACTTGTACTGGGATGATTTTTATCAGTCACACAAATATCCACATTCTTATCAGGAATAGTCACAGTTTCTGCTGCAATGCCAGCTGTCTCCTGAAGCTGTGCTGTAGAGTCTTCAGCAGGTTTGGGGCAAACAGCTTCAGATTCAGCTAAATGGGGGTTAATAGGCTCTGCTGAATGTTGCAGTTCATCTGCAGGAATGTCATTTTTTAAATGCAAACTTTGCTGTACTGCAGCATCAGCCGGTACAGCATTGCTACACATAGGACTAGCAGCCTGATTGTCACTGGGTACATTGTCAGTATCAGTCACAAAAACTGTTTTATGCACCACATGGGGCTTGACGGGCTTTACCTTGTCAGGCACATTATCTGTTATGTCCTCCTCATGGAACACCAGCTGATCACCCCGCAAAGGAGACTCCATTGCCTGGATTACCTTGAGCATGCCTCCTGAGTCCTGGGAAGGCATGGGGCTGCTTACCTCTCCCTGAGGGGACAGGGGGTCTGAACTGGGGGTCTCCTCCTCCACCTCCATCTTTGTCATCCTGGCAAACCTTCTGTCATTGCAGAATTTTTCTTTGAAGGGCCCATCTCTGCCTTCCATCATGGCCACAATGGTCTCCTGGTGTTCCACCCGGACCTTGGCCAGTTGGATCTCCGGATCCATGGATCCACGTTTCTGGCTATGTAAGCCCTCACGCTGCCTTCTCAAGCGCTTCACCTCGGCTCTGAGCTTGTACAGCTTGTCTCTTTCTCTATTCAGGGCTTTAATCCCGGCCACCACTCGCTCCTGAATTGCCTCTGAGCCTTCATCCTTACCAGGGGCAGAAAGATCACAAGCCATGGTTTGTACAGAGGAAGGCATGTCACCCGATGGCCCAGGAGATGGCTGAGAGCTTCCAGCAGGAGAGGCCCTGCTGTCCTCCATGGCTTCCCCAGAAAGGGGCCAGGAGAGCTGGGATAGATTTCCTCACCAGTCCCCTCTCACACGGATCTGCAGCAGCTCCAGACAGACAGCCTCCTCCTGACACACCTGTGCTCCAATGATGGGTGGGGCACTATTCCTCCCACTGACACCAATGGTGGGACACTATTCCTCCAACTAACACCAATGATGGGGCACTATTCCTCCCACTAATACCAACAATGGGACACTATTCCTCCCACTGACACCAATGATGGGACACTATTCCTCCCTCTGACACCAATGGGGCACTATTCCTCCTCCTACTGACTGCAGGTACTATGTAATTATTTTACTCCCACTGACCACCAATCTTGAGTTTACTGCCACTGACTCCGGGACATTTTCTACTCCCAATGGCCACAGTCTGCCCCCCCCCCCACCCACAAAAATAAAAATAACGTGTGAAAGACAGTAAACTGGCCCTTGGATTAGAAGGCTCGGAGACTCCTGCCCTGAAATGCCGTGTTGGAGAATGGCTGCTTCCTGCAGAGCCCGATCACACAGGTGTCTTCCTTCAATATAAACTTCCTTTAATGCGATATTTATACCAAGAATGACAAAATGGTACAATAATGACACAATAAAGCGATTATTTATTCCTTCATGGCGGGATAAATATTAACAAGCCTGAAGAGATGGAAGTCGCCCCGTAACAAAACATCATTAATGTGCGCCCTCAGCGATGGCGTCCGATCTCGTTAGGCGGCATCTGAAGTGAGAAGTCGCAGGCCGGGACGCCGTTCAGCGCTAAGTAAATAGAATTACGATGAGGGATGGGGAGGCCTAAGTGAAAGCGCCATTTATTAATCTGCTGTACTGCTGGTTCTCCGTTCCCATCATTAATATTTATGGAGAAGAAGAAGAAAACTTTATTCCAGTGACGTCTTCTCTCCGGAATCATTAAGGATCGACTCATATCTGCGTGCTACTGTAATACATGCGCGTTTTTCTGCGTGTTAGCGCCCGCTGTGTTAGGGCAGCCCCCATGTACCAAACTGCACCAAGGGCATGTACCAATTTACCATGTATTGTGATGGGCTGCAAGGCATGTGCGTTTGCAAGATGCATCAGGGTGCCATTGGAAATGAATAGCACTGTAGTGCTCCAAAAAGTAAAACACGTGTTTCATGCGATGTGGGAATGCACATATTATATTATTGCTAAATTCCATTTATTTTTTATTTTTATCAATTTAATTTTATACGTGTTTCATGCGATGTGGGAATGCACATATTTCATGCGATGTGGGAATGCACATATTATATTATTGCTAAATTCCATTTATTTTTTATTTTTATCAATGTTTCATGCGATGTGGGAATGCACATATTGTATTATTGCTAAATTCCATTTATTTTTTATTTTTATCAATTTAATTTTATAAATAAATAAAAGAAATAAAATAAAATGTAAGTTCATTTATTAAATAAATACATTTCATGTATGTATTTATTATTGTTAAAATTCATATTATTATTCATTAATAATTAATTAATTAAATACATTAATTTTATTGAATAAATATACGTATTCCTTAAATAAATATATTCATAAAATAAATAATTCCAATTCCATTAAATACATACATTCCATGTATTTATTTTTTTTTTTAAATTTTTTATTTAGTGGTATGCGACATACAATGAAATGATAACTTCACAGAAAATGTTGTTCAAACAAAATAGCTTACATATGAGCACAAGATAGTGGTATCTGAACCCATGTATTTATTTAACATTATTTATTATTGCTAAATTCCATTTATTTTTTATTTTTATAAATTTAATTTAATAAATAAATAAAATAAATAAAATAAAATGTAAGTTCATTTATTAAATAAATATATTCCATGTATGTATTTATTATTGTTAAATTTCATATTATTAATCATTAATAATTCATACAATAATTTAATTTAATAAATATATTCATTAAATAAATATATTTATATACATTAATTTCATTTATTCAATATATTCATTAAATAAATATATTTATATACATTAATTTCATTTAATCAATATATTCATTAAATAAATATATTCATATACATTAATTTCATTAAATAAATATATTCATTAATTAAATAATTCCAATTCCATTAAATACATAAATTCAATTTATTTATTTCATATTATTTATTATTGCTAAATTCATATTATTAATAAAATTCCATACTACTGCTCGTTCCTGCAGCGCACAAATGTGAACAGAGCTTCAGGTAACTGTCTCCTAGCTATAGAGGAACTGCAGTCTGCTCACATAATTTATAATAAAAACATCTTTGCCATTCTGAAGCTTCCCTCCAACCACTTTGCATATTATTTTATATATACTGTGATTCTGTACTTGCCAAATATGCTGCAGAAATCTCCCATCACTGAGTCTGGCTGCAGCCATTTTAACTGCGGGCAGCTGAAGCTGCTGCCTGTTCATTTCCTGGATCTACATAGACACACAGAGGCACACCTCCAGGTTCTGTGGCTGATTAAAGTGGTAATTACACTCACTTGATGCCTTATCTGTATTACATCAGCCTCAGAACCTGCGTAATTAATATGTGTCCTGGATTAAAGGGATGATGTGGCAACCCTATCCGTAACGCGTCTGTTCTTACAACATAAGAGCATGAACTGTGTGGTGTGTTAATGCACATGCAATAATGTGCGTTGTGTCAAGGCAGCTCATGTATTTATGAATGGGCTGCTAATGCACCACAAGAAATAAAAATCAAGCATTACTCTTTTTTTTTTTTTACAATGTAGCATACTGTATATCAAGGCAGGCAAGATCTAGGCGGGTTCTGGGAGGGCTGTGCCCCCCAATGCCCTGCTGACCTCCTATACTTTCACCTGCTGACCCCTGTACACTGCCCTACTGACCCCCTGTACACTGCTCCCCTAACCCCCGTTACACTGCCCTACTGACCCCTTGTACACTGCCCTACTGACCCCCTGTACACTGCCCCCCTGTACACTGCCCTACTGACCTTCTGTACACTGCTCCACTGTACACTGCCCTACTGACCCCCTGTATGCTGCCCTACTGACCCCCTGTACACTGCCCCCCTGACCCCCTGTACACTGCCCCCCTGACCCCCTGTACACTGCCCTACTGACCCCTTGTACACTGCTCCCCTAACCCCTGTTACACTGCCCTACTGACCCCTTGTACACTGCCCTACTGACCCCCTGTACACTGCCCTACTGACCCCCTGTACACTGCCCCCCTGACCCCCTGTACACTGCCCTACTGACCTTCTGTACACTGCTCCCCTGTGCACTGCCCTACTGACCCCCTCTACGCTGCCCTACTGACCCCCTGTACACTGCCCCCTGACCCCCTGTACACTGCCCCCCTGACCCCCTGTACACTGCCCTACTGACCTTCTGTACACTGTCCCCCCTGTACACTGCCCTACTGACCCCCTGTACACTGCCCTGCTGAGCCCCTGTACACTGCCCCCTGACCCCCTGTACACTGCCCTACTGATCCCCTGTACACTGCCCCCTGACCTCCTGTACACTGCCCCACTGACCCCCTGTTCACTGCCCTACTGACCCCCTGTACACTGCTCTACTGACCCCCTGTACACTGCCCTACTGACCTTCTGTACACTGCCCTACTGACCCCCTGTACACTGCCCTAC
This sequence comes from Lithobates septentrionalis, assembly GCA_037952835.1. NCBI lineage: Eukaryota > Metazoa > Chordata > Amphibia > Anura > Ranidae > Lithobates > Lithobates septentrionalis. The sequence continues at coordinate 428,644 of JBBDGP010003759.1, forward strand.
TGACCCCCTGTACACTGCCCTACTGACCTTCTGTACATTGCCCTACTGACCCCCTGTACATTGCCCCACTGACCCCCTGTTCACTGCCCCACTGACCCCCTGTACACTGCCCCACTGACCCCCTGTTCACTGCCATACTGACCCCCTGTTCACTGCCATACTGACCCCCTGTACACTGCCCTACCGACCCCCTGTACACTGCCCTACTGACCCCCTGTACACTGCCCCCTGACCTTCTGTACACTGCCCCCCTGTACACTGACCCCCTGTACACTGCCCCACTGACCCCCTTTTCACTGCCATACTGACCCCCTGTACACTGCCCCACTGACCCCCTGTACACTGCTCCACTGACCCCCTGTACACTGCCCCACTTACCCCCTGTACACTGCCCTACTTACCCCCTGTACACTGTCCTGCTGACTTCCTATGCTTTCAACTGCTGACCCCCTGTTTACTGCCCCACTGTGCACAGCCCCACTGACCCCCTGTACACTGCCCCACTGACCCCACTGACCCCACTATACACTGCCCCCTGTACACTGCCCTGCTGACCTCCCATCCTTTGCCCCCCTGACATTCTTTTCTGCACTCCCACATCAGACAGGCTAGATCTGGTCCTATTGTACATGCGTTGTGGTGCACTGCAGTGCGTTGGACTGTATTGTACAATGCGATAAAGTGCCATTCACAATGAACAGCAAAGCAACACACATAAAGATTGTGTGTTGCCATGCATTGTGGCAATGCATATAAGTGTGTGGTGTCACAATGCAGAAGTATGAATGGGCCTTTCTGGCCTGCCTGGCTTGTTAATCTGCAATGCAATGTATATGCTGCATAACCTAATCCCCCCGCTATCCAACAAAGAAAACACGCCCTACTGCAAATTACCTGGGAGACTGGGAGCCAATGCTCTGACCCTAATGCCTTTGGAATATAGCAATAATCCTCTAATATAATAAATCCGGCTCCTCGCTAACATCCATTGCATCAATTACTTGTTGGCTACATGGCAGGATACGGCAGTAACATTCTAACGCGTTTCGGTTGAAGCCTTACTCATAGCATATGAGTAAGCATTTATGCTATGAGTAAGGCTTCCTCTGAAATGCGTCAGCATGTTACTACTATATACTGCCCTGTAGCTAATAAAGAATTGATGCAATGGATGTTACCGAGTAGACGGCTTCATTATATTAGAGCAGTGGTCTCCAAACTGCAGGCCCGGGGGCCGAATGTGGCCCTTTGCTTGCTTTTATCTGGCCCCTGGGGTACTGTTCCATCCACTGAAACCACAAATGGGGGCCCAATTCTTTGCAATGACACCAACGGTGGGGCCCAATGACACCAACGATGGGGCACAATTCCTCTCAATGACACCAGCGATGGGGCACAATTCTTACCAATGACACCAACTACGGAGCCCAGTGACACCAATGATGGGACACAATTCCTCTCAATGACACCAGCGATGGGGCACAATTCCTCTCAATGACGCCAGCGATGGGGCATTGTTTACTCCAACTGATGCTGGGACTTTTATATTCCCGATGGCCACAGTCCGGCCCCCCTAAAGTCTGAAGGACACTACACCGTCCCTTTGTTTACAAAGTTTGCAGACCCCTGTATTAGAGGGTGCTGATGTTCTACCAGCCAGCCTCCACATCGCTATCGTGTCTTGTAGTGAGATAGTGGCTGGCCAGTGCAACACAGCAGCAGACGCGGCATACAAAGTGCGTTGTCTTGTCCTGTCAAACTCGCCAATTGGGACCGCGACACAACCGCAAGCCAAATCCTAGGCTTGTGGTTGGTGCTCATTAGTTCCATTCAAAATTGCGACCTCTAGGAATTTCGGAGGTGGCTATCTAGTTTCCTAACACATAGGAGAAAAGTTGGCGCTTGTATCAGCCTCCGTGTCGATCCACCTGACTATTGCATACCTAAAAGGAAAGGGGACTATTGGGAAGAACAATTACAAATAAATGACTATAAAGAGTCCATAATAGTCCATAGTATGGCACTTGAAGGCAGCCCAGTGGAGATAAGAAGCAAACTCTTGAAGACTGGAAGAAAGAAGCACAAAGGCGCCACTCTAAGTGCAGTATGTTATAATGAACAAATGCAGAATATGTACTCACAAGAGTAGCTGAAAAGCAGGCATGTAAATTATGGGGGGACGAACCGTCCGGGAGGGAGTCCATCTGTGGCTGCCGCTGGTGTGGTGGAACGGGTTGCACCAGTGGTAGCCGACGTTTCCTGGACTTCAAGCACACAGGAGGCCAGGGAATGACGTCACTTCCGGTAAGGACGGTGGACCAATAGGCAACGCGTTTACGGAGCATGCGCTCCTTCTTCAAGCCTCTGAGGCTTGAAGAAGGAGCGCATGCTCCGTGAACGCGTCGAGGTCCAGGAAACGTCGGCTACCACCGGTGCAACCCTCCCGGACGGTTCCTCCCCCATAATTTACAAGCCTGCTTTTCATCTACTCTTGTGAGTGCATATGAGGCATTTGCTCATTAAAACTGATTAAGATACTGCACTTAGAGTGGCAGCTTTGTGCTTCTTCCTTCCTATCTAGTCTTCTAAGTGCCTGGAGGCTGCTTCTGAAAAGCGGTCCATTATGGAGCGCTTTTCAGAGACTGCTGCCCTAACATAGTTTTATTTCCATTCATCCTTCCAGAAGATCTGTTATTTTATTTCTATTTAAATGATATGAGGGTCTGAGTCGGAGCTCACCCAGGGCTTCCCCCTGTCCCCATGTGCTCAGGTATGGCGGTTTGTCGCTTCAGTGCCATGCAATGCATTGTGGGGCGGCTTGGTTTGTACGTAAAGAAAAATCAAATTAAAGGCCTATGAAATAATAAAAAAAAAATATGAATACTATGATAGCAAGTCATACAGTGACCAGAATTCAATATCTTTCATGACGGCCCTTTCTCAGCCACTGTCCTTCTCTTTATAAGATCAATGGTTATCCGTGACTCTGTCTTTCTGCTGTGCAGCACCTAGGGGGCGCTGTTGTCTTATATAACGTTGTTTCTCGCTGTCTGCCACCATGGGTTAAGTGATGGGTTTGATACCCGCTCTTCTATTAGCATCCCTGTCACAAGTGATTACTGAATCCAAAATGACCCCAATTAGTAAATACCGTGATAACAGAGGACATTGATTGGCCGCGACACTTTCCATGCCCCCCCCTCCTCCCCGCGCGCTTGACCTTCGCCATGGCCGGCACAGCGCCAGACTCTGTACTTTCTACACTGCAAAGGCAATCAGGGCTTATTATATAACCCTTCGTAATAAACAGAGTCAATAGAAGAGCTCAATGGACCCCGTAGGAAAAAGCGAAGAAGAGGGGACGCTACATTGTCACCCGCGTGTACCCTGGGCGGCCCCAGGCTGGGCCTCCGCAGTATATTTTTAATGTGCATGCATGCTAAGTAATGTGTTACACTTCCAGGTATTTATTTATTGTCCCTCATTTTGGTCTGATCTATATAGTTGTATATAAAATGCACTTTTTATCTTTCAAAAAGTGTTTCCCAGTGATAAACCTTTCATCCGATTTCTAAATTGCTGCATTTGTAAATTTTAAAAGCCAATATAAAGGAATAGTAGTGGTAAAAAAAAAAGCACTTGTGGATTTAATGAAACTTTTTTTTTGGGTTAATTCTCCTTTAAGGGGGAGTGGCAGGGGGCGTGTCTTATGCCTACCTATGTTTGCTAGTAGGTGTCCCTCATTCCCATCTGGAAATGTTGGGAGGTATGATCTTTGTTCAGCCGTCGTTCATGGTCTTCATCTACTTCCTGGGCTGAGATGCCGGCTCACAGATCATGTAAATCCCGGCAGGGCCGGTGCTACCACTAGGCAAACTAGGCAGCCGCCTAGGGCGCACTGCTGCCTAGGGGCGCCCAGCCGCTGGTTTCCCTCTGCCTCTGCAGGCTGCAGCATGTAACCAACTCGGTCCAACCGGTAATGTAATTAGAGGTGCGACGCAGCACTGGAGCCAGCGCTAGAGGAAGCACAGCCGATGCTTCCTGTATAATGGCGCCTTCTGTCACATGGGCAGGGCAAAGGGGGTGGGGTCAGGGGTGGAGCCAATGGGGCGGCAAAATTAGGTTTCGCCTAGGGTGTCAAAAATCCTTGCGCCGGTCCTGAATCCCGGTGTCTGTGCAGTTCTTCGCTGTGTTCACAAATGTCTGACACAGATCAGCCCATTCTGACCCCAAGCTGAAAATTGTGGATGCCGCTCAGGCTGTAGGAATCCCAATTAATAAAGCCGACCACTGTGAGTGCAGACCAGGCCAGAGCTCGTCCCGGCTCCAGACAGCAATGTACAGGGAAGAAGATGTCCATACGAGTCGCAGAGATGTGCGGCCCATATGGACATTTTCTTCCCCAATCAGATCAGCTCATATTACTCTGATCTTGTGACTTGCTACAAAGTTACGATGTTGCAGTCTGATCGCTGGGGAGGGGAGACTGAGGAAATGCTTCTTCCTGCCTGCAGCAGACTGATGACATCATCTCAGCCTAGGCAGAATCAGTGACTGAAGCTCAAGGATGGTGTGATAGCGATAAAAGGATTTTTTTTTTAATCTACTTTTGATATATATTGTCACATGCCAGCAATTCATTCACGCAGGCTTGTGAAGTTACTAAACCCAGGACTCTGCATTCACTATATCTGGTCTCCCACAGTACACAGAACATGGAAATGCAATTATTTTAGTAAATATAAACTGCTAAATACCTTTTCTCATCAGCAGTATATAGCAGTCTTGTGACTTCTCTCAGTGTCTGGTTAAAGCTTGTAGGAGGAGTTTTCATTCTCCCCTGACTGTCCTATGAGGCTGCAGTACCCCCTGACTCTCCGTCTGGACGGTGCTGATTGGCCCTGTGCTGATCACATGCACCCTCCCAAGTAAAAAAAAAAAAACTTTCTAGCAATACACACCAAACTGAGCACGTTTCAGCTTATTCCCAAGGCTCTGTTCTATCAGCAGATGTATTGGGGACAGTTGAAAAAGGGGAGGATCAAAGAAGACAGGATCAAGCAGCCTTTTTACACAATGCAGAGGATTAACCCCTTAGGTTCCACAGTGAGTATAACAAGCATGCTTTACTGATTTTACAGACTAAATTTACTGTTGGGGGTTTAGTAACACTTTAAGGCCCCTTTTACACTTATACGACTTCAAAGTCGCACGATTTTACCGCGATTTCGCGGCCGCGATTTTGCAGCGATTTTACCGCGATTTTACCGTGATTTGGGAGCAGTACTACTTTGCCACGTTTTTGGCATTAACAAATGAAAACATACAGTAGTTGGTATGAATCATAAGGGGTAACTCCACGGCAAGTTTTAAATAAAAAAACTGGCGTGGGTTCCCCCCAGGGGCATACCAGGCCCTTAGGTCTGGTATGGATTGTAAGGGGAACCCCCTACGCCGAAAAATCGGCGTGGGGGTCCCCCCAAAATCCATACCAGACCCTTATCCGAGCACGCAGCCCGGCCGGTCAGGAATGGGGGTGGGGACGAGCTAGCGCCCCCCCCTCCTGGACCGTACCAGGCCGCATGCCCTCAACATGGGGGGTGGGTGCTTTGGGGCATGGGGGGCGCCCTGCGGCCCCCCACCCCAAAGCACCTTGTTCCCATGTTGATGAGGACAAGGGCCTCTTCCCGACAACCCTGGCCGTTGGTTGTCGGGGTCTGCGGGCGGGGGGCTTATCGGAATCTGGGAGCCCCCTTTAATAAGGGGGCCCCCAGATCCCGGCCCCCCACCCTATGTAAATAAGTATGGGGTACATGGTACCCCTACCCATTCACCTAGGGGAAAAAGCGTCAATAAAAAACACAGTACACAGGTTTTTAAAATAATTTATTAGGCAGCTCCGGGATCTTCTTCAAACTTCGGGGGTCCTCTTCCGACTTCGGGGGTCTCTCCGGCATCTTCTCACGGTGTCCGCATCTTCTGCCTTCTCCACCGCTATCTTCTGGCGCTCTTTTGCCAGCGGTGGTCCGGCCCTCTGGATCGTCTTCTTCCCTCTTCTCTTCCAGAGATGTTGACATGACGCTCTCTCCAGCCAGAATGGTCTCTGTGCGCTCCGCAACTGACTTATATAGGCGGTGACCCCGCCCCCTTATGCCGTCACAGTCCCTGGGCATGCTGGGACTGTGACGTTTTAGGAGGCGTGGTCACCGGGTGATGACCACGCCCCCTTATGACGGCACAGTCCCAGCATGCCCCGGGACAGTGACCTCATAAGGGGGCGGGGTCACCGCCTATATAAGTCCGTTGCGGAGCGTTCAGAGACCATTCCAGAGACCATTCCAGCTGGAGAGAGCGTCGTGTCAACATCTCTGGAAGAAAAGAAGAAGGCAGAAGGCAGAAGTCCGGACCACCGCTAGCAATTGAGCTGCAGAAGATAGCGGAGGAGCCGGCAGAAGATGCGGACACCGGGAGGAGACGGCGGAGAGACCCCCGAAGTTGGAAGAGGATCCCCGAAGTCGGAAGAAGATCCCGGAGCTGCCTAATAAATTATTTTAAAAATCTGTGTACTGTGTTTTTTATTGACGCTTTACCATGTACCCCATACTCATTCACATAGGGTGGGGGGCCGGGATCTGGGGGCTCCCTTATTAAAGGGGGCTCCCGGATTCCGATAAGCCCCCGTCCGCAGACCCCGACAACCAACGCCCAGGGTTGTCGGGAAGAGGCCCTTGTCCTCATCAACATGGGGACAAGGTGCTTTGGGGTGGGGGGGCCCGGCAGGGTGCCCCCCATGCCCTAAAGCACCCACCCCCCATGTTGAGGGCATGCGGCCTGGTACGGTCCAGGAGGGGGGGGGGGCGCTCGCTCGCTCGTCCCCACCCCTATTCCTGACCGGCCGGGCTGCGTGCTCGGATAAGGGTCTGGTATGGATTTTGGGGGGACCCCCACGCCGATTTTTCGGCGTAGGGGGTTCCCCTTACAATCCATACCAGACCTAAGGGCCTGGTATGCCCCTGGGGGGGAACCCACGCCGTTTTTTTCATTTAAAACTTGGCGCGGCGTTCCCCCTCTGGATTTATACCAGACAGCTGTCAGCACTGCCTGTCGCTCATCGGGAAAGGAAAGAAAAGTTTTCCTTTCCCGAATAGCGAGGCCAGGCTTGTGCTTACAAAGTCGTACTGAAGTCGTGTCTATATTATTCAGGCACGACTTGCATGCTACTTCAGGGTTTAACATTGAGGTCTATGGAGTACAACTCGCATAGAAGTTGGACCAAAGTAGTGCAGGGACTACTTTCAAGTCGGCACGACTTAAAGTCGTGCCAATATGAATGGTAGTCATTGCAAATCATGGAGAATGACTTGTCATACGATTTTGCAGTACAAAATCGTGGGACAAGTCGTATAAGTGTGAAAGGGGCCTAAAGGTCCACTTTGCTCACATATGGTCTTCCATCTTCATGCTCCCTGGGTTGGTCTTCCATCTTCATGCTCCCTGGGTTGGTCTTCCATCTTCATGCTCCCTGGGTTGGTCTTCCATCTTCATGCTCCCTGGGTTGGTCTTCCATCTTCATGTTCCCTGGGTTGGTCTTCCATCTTCATGCTCCCTGGGTTGGTCTTCCATCTTCATGCTCCTTGGGTTGGTCTTCCATCTTCATGCTCCCTGGGTTGGTCTTCCATCTTCATGCTCCCTGGGTTGGTCTTCCATCTTCATGCTCCTTGGGTTGGTCTTCCATCTTCATGCTCCCTGGGTTGGTCTTCCATCTTCATGCTCCCTGGGTTGGTCTTCCATCTTCATGCTCCCTGGGTTGGTCTTCCATCTTCATGCTCCCTGGTTTGGTCTTCCATCTTCATGCTCCCTGGGTTTTTCTTCCATCTTCATGCTCCCTGGGTTGGTCTTCCATCTTCATGCTCCCTGGGTTGGTCTTCCATCTTCATGCTCCCTGGGTTGGTCTTCCATCTTCATGTTCCCTGGGTTGGTCTTCCATCTTCATGCTCCTTGGGTTGGTCTTCCATCTTCATGCTCCCTGGGTTGGTCTTCCATCTTCATGCTCCCTGGGTTGGTCTTCCATCTTCATGCTCCCTGGGTTGGTCTTCCATCTTCATGCTCCCTGGTTTGGTCTTCCATCTTCATGCTCCCTGGGTTGGTCTTCCATCTTCATGCTCCCCGGGATTAGTCACTAGTCACCTTACATTTTTGGTGCTACTTCCACTGAGGCAATCTTGTCTCTTGCAGCCTGGAAATACTTTGTAGCCAAAATGCATACTCACCAAAAGGGGTTCTGGTGATGACCAGGCACTCCTAGGTCCTACATCTTAGTGTAACTTTTCAACAGCATACCAGCAGAAGGACTCTCCTCTGCCTTTTCCAACAGTTCTTGTAGGTGTTTTAGGCGGGGGGCCTGGCTGTTCTACAGTAGCAAAGTTGATCTGGATCCTGCTCCCGCTGCTGGTAATTTGGGCCTATTTCCCCCCAGTCACAGCATGCACAGCCAGGCACATGACATTTTCATTATTCTTCCTTTGGCTCAAAGATCAGTCTAGGAGTTTTATTTTTTTTATTTTTATTGGAACAGTAACTTGGATAGGGATGTGGAGCATGGGATACCCCAGAACTGAAGAGATACACAACTTGAGGGCTGCTAGGCTTCTGGCTACTGTACAAAATGCCAGCTGTATTGCACAACCTCACTTCCGGCTGCACTGTACTCCCTTGGCTGTCTTGTACAAATCCTGGCTGTACTGCACAAATTCTATCAGTATTGCACACTCCTGCCTGTTATGCACAACTCCTGGCTGCACTGCACTTGCATAGGAGACTGAACCACCCCACAGTCACTCCTCACCTATATAGCAGGATCCTTTACTCACTCAGTCCCAGAATGGTAGGGCTTCCTCCCACCAACTCCCTTCTGGCTCTGCTCAGTCTCTGGACAAAGCTCTCTTTGGTAGGTCCCACAAGCCAAAGGCTGGGACCTTGATGTTTCAACGGCACCTCAGATTCCTCTCTGTCTCTCTGCCCCAGGGGCAGAGCTCCTGTACAGGGGTCTCCTCCTGAAGTACTGACCCCAGGAATTTTGCACCTTGGCTGCCAGGCCTCAGAATATTTACGTAAAAAGTGAAATTATGTGCAGCATATGTATACAAACCAATGTACACTCTGCAATGACCACAAGAACTAATAATAATGAAAATGAGATGTGAAGTTCACACCCAAACTAAAGTCCATGTGCCACCATACAAAAGTTGTTTTAAAACATAAACATAGCAGTCTTTAAATAAACGGTGAAAAAAAATTGTGCAATTAGAAGTGGGATTCCATGTGACATCAATGTTGAGGTGAGGACACAGAGAATAGAACCACCACCGGTTAGTGAGGAGGCTTACCGGAGTGAGAGGACTCAAATGGGCACATGCTCAGTCAGTCAACAAGGCTTATGGTGCAACCACCGAAATATGGGACCTCCACGTCTGAGTTCCAGATCAAGTTGTAAGGCAATCCAATTGGTCAAGAGATGTCACCAAGAAGCGGTCTTCAGAAGCAGCCAACTTGTCAAACCAAATCCTCTCAAGTGTTCAAAATAGAAAATACTCCACATAGTGTGAATCCGTATAAACGTAAAATTTATTGAAAGAAAATTCGAAACACTCACATTTAGGAAGTGGATCAAGCGCTTAAAATTGAAGTTTGTGGGTAACGCAATGACATCAGCAGGGTTCGTCCCAGCACGTTTCGTCTAAAGAGACATCATCTGGGGAATATCTCAGAATATTTATGGGCTCTCACTCCACCTTCTGGGCACACCTCCCCAGGGATTTCCTGGCGTTCCATAAATATTCAGGCTGCCTGTCCTGCTCTCCCTCCCACTACACTTCTAGAAGTCTCTAGAAGACAGGGGGGAGTAGCAGAAAAGCAGCCTGTGAGACACCGAGCAGCCCTAAGTCATCAACCACTGCTCCACTGTTTTACAGATCAAAATTTACCCAGCAGCCTACTCTGAACTAGGAGGGTGCTACACCATTTTTCCAAGTGATTGAAGAACTACTCATAGGAGGAATGTCCTGTGGCAGTTCAACTCTTTAGGAAACCAGGTCCTTCTAAACTGTAGCTTGGACAGCGGTGGGTGAAGAGCGCTTCAATATGTGGTCAATGAGTCTTTCAAATGTGAAGATTACAGATCTTTATCAGTAGAGTAGATGGAAATGTGGCCAATGCATTTCGGGGATTTAGGACATCCTTTTCATAAGGGCTGGAGGCTCAAACAATGGTTCCTTTTATTGCGTATATAGTAAAACCTTGGTTTGAGAGTAACTTGGTTTGAAAGCATTTTACAAGACAAGCAAAATTTTTAAATACATTTTCACTTGATATACAAGCGATGTCTTGATATACAAGTAGCGTCATGTCACAACTGAGTATAAAAGAGAAGAGAGGCGCCTCTAATTGTAACAATATGGTTACATTTAATGAAGGTACAACATTTAGCAACATACTGCTACACTTAGAGGCGCCTCTCTTCTCTTTTATACTCTGGAGCTCCTGCTGGATTTTGCTTCTAATCCCCTTGTGGAGGCTTCCATTTGTAGATGGACATTTTATGGTTACACAACCTGGTCACATTGCTAGAATCTTTTTATATGGACTATAAACTGAAGGACTTATGAATAAATGGTTGTGGAACTAATGATTTGAGTTTCCATTATTTCTTATGGGGAAATTTGCTTTGATATACAAGTTCTTTGGATTACAAACATGTTTCTGGAACGAATTATGCTCACAATCCAAGGTTTTACTGTAATCCGAATCACCTGTAACATCTCAATCACTTTCAAATAAGTCCTGGATGGATGTAGGGGTCAAATTCACCACATCCCCTCAGATGCATAACAACAAAGGTAGGAAAAATTGGGACTTTTCAGGTGCTATTTATGTTTTATCACAAGTTACGTGATAGTTTTCGTTTTTGGGATTGTATTTGAGATGTGCAAAGGGACATCACACAAAGACTTATAGATATATATAATTTAATTAAAGTGTTATTAAACCCACAACAGTGAAATCAGTCTGTATATGCAGTAAAGCATCGGTTCTCAACCCTGTCCTCAAGTATCCCTGTATTCCCAAAACAGTCCATGTTTTTGGAATTTCTCTTAGATAAAATCGCTGTCCAAAATACCAAGCCATTGACTCTGATTTAAAGCACCTGTGCAAAATAGAGGAAAACCTGCAATCATGGCCTGTTGGGGGTACTTGAGGACAGTGTTGAGAACCACTGCAGTAAAGCATGCCCGTTATACCCACCGTGGAACCTAAGGGGTTAATCCTTCACCTTGTGTAAAAAGGTTGTTTGATCCTGTCTTCTCTGATCCTCCCTTTCTTTTACTGTCCCCAATCCATATGCCGATATAACAGAGCCTTGGGGGCACTCTGCGCATGCTCAGTTTGGTGGGTATTGCTAGAGATATTTTTTTTTGAGGATGGCGTATGTGATCGGCACAGGGCCAGTCAGCACTGTCCAGACAGAGGGTCAGAGAATCATGCAGCCTCATAGGACAGTCAGAGGAGAATGAAAACTCCTCCTACAAGCTTTAGGGCTGGGTTTACACTAGTGCGAATTAGATGCTGAATTCCACCGCATCCGATTTGCATGACAAGAGATTGTGACTGGCTCTCAATGGAGCCGGTTCACGCATCTCCGTGGCGGCCGCGGAGCGAATTGCACAGGGGTCCTGTGCGTCTTTGGCTCCGTTTCAAAATTTGGGCCCGATTCGCCGGTGATGTCTCTGGCCCACTCACAAGTAAATATCACCTAAACGGCGCACGTTTAGAATATATTTACTGTACCTGTAGGTAAACCTTATTATAGGCTTACCTATAGGTAAAAATCAACCATGGAAGTTTATTCCCACTTTAGGTAATGACAGATATAGATAACAAATTTAATGATATTAGAAAATGTAATAAGAATACTCTGCCACGGAGTCCCGCTCGCTTTTCGTGGCGTGGCACAAATAATCAGGCCAGACACAGTGGCGGCCGCTCATGCAGGGCGCAGGGGCGCCGCCCCCCCAATCCATGTGTCCGGCCCCTAATATACATGCAGGGCCTTGGACACACGGATTCCAATTTTTTTTTTGACGATTAAAACCTGAGGATGTAATTGGCTTCAAAAAGGGTGGGCTTGGGGCGCAGAGCACTGCACCCAGAGCCCACCCAATTGTGTGACATTGCCAAAATAATATTCGCTAAAGAATTCCTGTTTCTCCTCCCGGGGAATCGGGAAGTAGGTCCTGAGACCTGATTGGCCACAAGTCCATAGTCCTGCTTGGCCAGGAGGAGAAGAGACCACCAGGACTCGGGAGGAGATGCGGGGGGGGGGGGGAGTCACCAAAGCCGTGACCTGGATGGGGTAAGTGCGGGGCTGGTGGGGGGGAGCAGGATTGGCTGGCTGGCTGGCTGGCTGGGGGGGGGTGACTGGGGAGCCCCCCCCCCCCAAGAAAATTGAGGCCACTGACCAGAGGCGGCTCTAGGCTTTGTGAGGCCTTAGGCAAAACTTACACATGAGGCCCCACGGACTGGGACGCTCCGTGATAAGGCCGCTATTCCTCAGGCTGCGGGCAGTATCTGATTTGTCCGTCAGCTCCTAAGCCACAAAGTCCCAGTGGGGGTAGGCGGAGCCGCCGGCGTCAACTTCAGTGATTGAGAACAGGCAAATTAGGCGGCCGCGAGGCCCCTGTGAGTGCGAGGCCTTAGGCGACCGCCTAATTCGCCTAATTAGAGAGCCGCCTCTGCCACTGACCAGACACATGCTTGGTAGCAGCTCTAAAGGCGAGACTGAGTATTCCAAGTTATTAGCTGTGAACTTGTGTGTAAAAAAATTGGCCAACTCCCATTACAAGCATCAATATGACCGTTTAAGGACTTTGGTATGAAGTCAGCTAAGGTAACCAGGATATGGGAGGCTTTCTTTCTTAGATATTGTGAGACAACTTTAATAAGAAAATATGAAATATGAAATTTCTCTATCAACTTATGAGTTATGAATCTCAACCACCTTGTCTATCTATGTCTTGTATGTTCTTACTGTGATGTTTGTAACCTCTCCAAATTGACATGCGAATACAAATATTGAACAAGTCAAAGGCTGTAGGATGGAGTGAAGTTGCTGTTCTCCTCCACTTTACCTGTTTCCCTGAGGCAATGCGGGAGACCAAGACCCCAGACATCGGAGGTCATCAACCTCAGTCCTTACCACTGCCCTACAGAAAGGGGTGCTGGCGAACCCCCATGAACATGTCGGCGGTGTCTCCAGCTATGTTACCAATAAAGATATGCGGGAGACCAAGACCCCAGACATCGGAGGTCATCAACCTCAGTCCTTACCACTGCCCTACAGAAAGGGGTGCTGGCAAACCCCCAGGAACATGTCGGAGGTGTCTCCAGCTATGTTACCAATAAAGATATGCGGGGGGCCAAGACCCCAGACATCGGAGGTCATCAACTTCAGTCCTTACCACTGCCCTACAGAAAGGGGTGCTGGCAAACCCCCAGGAACATGTCGGAGGTGTCTCCAGCTATGTTACCAATAAAGATATGCGGGAGGCCAAGACCCCAGACATCGGAGGTCATCAACTTCAGTCCTTACCACTGCCCTACAGAAAGGGGTGCTGGCAAACCCCCAGGAACATGTCGGAGGTGTCTCCAGCTATGTTACCAATAAAGATATGCGGGAGGCCAAGACCCCAGACATCGGAGGTCATCAACCTCAGTCCTTACCACTGCCCTACAGAAAGGGGTGCTGGCAAACCCCCAGGAACATGTCGGAGGTGTCTCCAGCTATGTTACCAATAAAGATATGGATTCTTCAACCTTGAAAGTCATTTGACCTTTTATTGCCATACTCCTCACCCACCAATACTCTCTCTTTGTCTTGCTTCCTTCTCCTCTTAGGGGTTTCTTAGGGGTTTGCTCTATCTGTCCTCTTGTCTCTGATTGATCTCCTGACTCTTCACCTTTAGCTTTCCGCTTTGACCCAGCTATTGGTTATTTTTTGGTATAATTCTGCTGTTCGTGAGCCGGCAGTAGGAACATGTAGCACCCATATTATTTATTGGAAGATATCTGCTGGTCCCTACACAATAGCTTTCCAAAGCTGGGCATGCGCTGGTGGAATTCCATTTGAACTTGCGTTCGGAATTCTCAAAATTTGATCATCAGAGCATTTCAGCTTGCCATCAATGAGTCAACTTTTTTTTTTATTTGAAAGCCTTTAAAACTTCATCCAGACCTGCTATTTGAATGGAATCCCAGAAAGATTAAATGGTTTATTTTGTGCCCAGAACACGCACGTTACAATATGTACAGTTTTTTCCCCAGAAATCACATTCACAGCTAGAGTTTTGTTCAGATAAGAAATGAGAAAAATTTCCATTCTTTCCCTACAAATTTTCTCATTACTACAGTAAAAAAAAATAGTAGATTTGAACCCGCTGTTGTTATTATACAGGATTTATATGGCACTGACAGTTTGCGCAACTCTTTGCAACATGAGGGCAGACAGTACAATTACAATACAATTCAATACAGGAGGGATCAGAGGGCCCTGCTCGTCGTTAGAGCTTACAATCTAACAGGGAGGGTCAAGTGATACATAAGGTCATAACTGTGGGGGGGTGAGCTGATGGAGAAAATAAAAGTACAGTTTTTAGGTGGTGACAGGTTAGGCTTCTCTGAAGAGAAGGGTTTTCAGGGATTTTCTGAAAGTGGACAGAGTAGGAGATAGTTGGACAGATTGGGGTATGGGTTTCATAAATGAAAATTTTCAAACAAAATTCTACAGGTGTATGCAGTAAAGCATGCTTGTTATTCTACACAATGCAGAGGATTAATCGAAGGGGTTAATCCTCTGCATTTTGTAAAAAGGCTGTTTGATCCTGTATCCTCTGATCCTCCCCTTCTTTTACTGTCCCCAATCCATCTGCTGATATAACAGAGCCTTGGGGGCACTCTGCACATGTTCAGTTTTGTGTGTATTGCTAGAGATTTTTTTTTTTGGGAGAGTGCATGTGATCAGCACAGGGCCAATGAGCACTGTCCAGACAGAGGGTCAGGGGTCATGCAGCCTCATAGGACATTTCAGAGGAGAATGAAAACTCCTCCTTAAAGCTTTAACCAGACATTGATAGAAGCCACTTGTCAGGGCTGGGCTCAGCCCTTCCTTCTCTAAGCTGGCCGCTCAGTTGTCGGCTAATTGCCAGCTCCCATCTCTCTCCACAGTTACTCAGCTGTTGATGATATCCTGCTCTTCAGTCCTGCCTACCTAATCCATCCAAGAAAGAGGAGCTCTGCCTTCGCATTGGTCACATCACAAGAAACTATCGCCTGCTATCCTGTTTAAAGACTGGCTTTGCTGACATGCCTTCTGGCTCCAGATCCTCCTTGCCGTTCCACTACTTTGATCCCTGACTTCTGGCTTGGCTGACTATCCATTCCGGTTACTGAACTTTGGCTATGTTTTGACTACGTTTGTTCTTTTTACTTTTATTATTAAACAAGTGTGATTTAACTGTACTTCTGTCTCGGTCTGATTTCATGGTTTTATGACAACATGAATATAATAGAATAGGGTTGAGTTACCAAAGGCAAAATAGAATGGGCACTTTTGCAAGTGCAGTTGCTCCAGAGCTTAGTAAATGAGGGGAAGCTTCACTTTACAAAGAATACCCAATCACATGCAAGGGAAATAAAACAATACAGTATTTTTGGATGATGGAATTCAGCAGAGCTCCCCCTCATTTACTAAGCTCTGGTGCAACTGCACTTGCAGAGAACAGTCTATTTGCCTTTAGTAAATCAACCCCTGTGATTTATAAAATGCACAGATGTGAACACAGGCATAGAAAAAAAAAGTAGGGTGACATCCACTTTAAATGAACCATAGGCACCCATCCAGCAATGAAAAACTCTATTAATGGAGGAGGTGGATCTTACATTCATACACCCATATTCGTTCCACGAATAGAGGAAAGAAAAGGGGGGGGGGGTGGCAGGCATAGTCAGCCTTTTTACAGGTCCAGCCCATTGCATTAACCTCTTCAGCATGGGAAGATTACTTCTGCCGGGGTGTGGGGGGAGGGTGGGCAGAGAAATTTGGATGTCAAATAAAGATCAACCAGCAGCACAAGGGACACTTCACATTAAATGTGATGATTTTTTTAAACTAAGCTTTTAAGCTTTAAAGTGGTTGTAAACCCGAAAAAAAAACCAAAAAACAAAAAACCCTCTAAGACAAAGGCATAATGAGCTAGTATAGTGTCATCCCCTGATGAAGTCACTTGACCGTGACGACACGCGTAGGGACATAGAGGCACCAGAAGTGACGCAGGCGAGCTCGGCGCTCATGGTTTGATAACTACATTTTACTTTGTGAATGTGATTACCTTGTATCTACCCTTTTTGCCTAATAAATCAAGTTGTTTTAAAAATACTGCACCATCCTGGAATCCCTCTCTTCCTCCCCTTGCCATCTTATACTTACCTGAATTGCGGGAGTTACACATTTATGTGTGGAAACGATAAGTGGCATTAGATCGAAAAGGAGCAGACCTTCATTTCCACATTCGAAATACACAAGTATAGGAGTTTTGACTACCGCCAAGAACCATCTGTGATTAATATACACATGCTGTTACCCCACAGCCTTGCGATAAGAGGCCTTCCATCACTGACGGAAGAAGTCACCTTATTTTGGGTTATTACTTAGCACTACAAATCTAAATTGGTTGCACATAGAGGTATAGATTATCACCAATAGTTTTTCATAAGTTATTTATGTAATACGTTTGGTATATATTGATATCTGCTTCACCGACAAGTCTTTGCTTATTGTTTATGTGGATTTATCAGGTGCGTTCATTATATATGCCTTTTTTAGTCCCATTTTAGCATCACTTAACAGCGCAGCACTATTTGTTTGTTGTCAATAATGAGCTAGTATGCATTGTAGGTGTCCCTTGTCAATTTTACATTTGTATTTTTTTAAATGTAACTTCCTACTCCCAAACTGTCATTTGAAGTAAAACACATAGCCAAGTATTATTCTACACTTTTTTTTTTTATTGTGCATTAAAAAAAAGAAAACAAATAAAATTAGACATGCTATCTGCCAATAGAACTTAACCAAAAAGTGCATTTTATGCACCCAAAAATATAGAAAATATACCAAATCAAATCATTATTATTCAACCAAAAAATAAAATAAAAGCCTCATACATGTGTCCTGCTTCTAAATATAGGGGGGTCAGCAATGCCAAGAGTTGGTGAAAGCAGGGGTCCGTCATCCGGAGATAATTCCGGAAATCATCCGGATTATTCTCCTGGAGCTCCCGCAGCAAAGGCATATGACATAATTGGTCACGATTAATAAAACAACCAATTTTTGGCCCAAGAACTCTTCTTGTTCCTGGCCTGGACTTGGGTCAAAGCAATAACTCCAAGGCCAATAATAAATAAAACGTTATCTCCTCTGATTCCGCAATGTGGCTGGTTGACGAACGGCCGCTCAGAAACGAAATGAAAAGCGCAAACTGAAAATCGCAAAAAGAAAAGCGCGAATCAACACTCACCAAACTTCTACTAACACGAAATTAGCAGAAGGAGCCCAAAGGGTGGCGCTAAAGAGCTGGAAAATCACGTAGTACGTCACTACGTTCGTGTTTGTTGGCCAACAATTCCTTGCCGTTTGTATGCAAGACAAAATCCAGGCACGCACAAAGTCCGAGGTTTTGTCTGCGGAAAATCTGATCGCGTGTATGAGGCTTTAGGGCCATTTTAGACACTGCAAGAGCTTTGCATTGCTCCAGCAGAGGGGAGACGTTAATAGCTAGGTGGAACACATGGATTCCAGAGGTGTCTTCGAAACAAGATCCAACCATATGACTTCTTTCCTTTGCAAAGTTCATTATTAACAAGATTAGAAAAATGGTCAAATAGAAGTTTCATGGCACCCAAAAATGTTGTATTCCAGGAAGTAATATTTCAATTTTCAATGACTTGTAAAAAAAAAAAAATTGGTGGTAAACTTTAAATCTGGAAAGAACCCATCATTCGTAGACCCCCCTCTGACTGCTCAACTAGACATATGGGCTGTTGGGTTGTCCAACCAAGGTCTGCACTCATTACAACTTCCTGTAAAAGCTGAGAAAATAGGTCATATCAAAGGTTCTACGGTGGCATAGCCTTGTAATTTCCATTTACGGATAATTAGTGGAGAAAATAGTCATCTAGGCAGCTCGTCTGTTACTGAGAAGTCTAAGTGGCGGAAATTTTCCTTATAAAAAGGTGTCAGCCAAATCCGTTTACGGTTTTTGGCCAACTTTGCACTGTGAATAACTGGCAGTGCCTGAGCTGGCAGATTTTTTTACACAATGCCACTTTTAAGAACGCCAAACAAGAACGATGTAAAAGGGAGGGAGAAAAAAAAAATGCAATTATTCTGTATTTAATAAACAGCGCTTTGGAAATTTTGGACGAGGCTTTCAGGCTTGGTGCCCAGAGGTTGAGCATTCCATGTTAAAAGACAAACGTCTATTGTGCGCTGAAAACAAAAGGGAAAAAAGAAAAAAAAAAAGAAGATAATAGAATGTTCGGAACTCGGGGAGGCAGTGGAGGGAAAGGTATGTTTCAGAGTACAAAGAGAATTCTGTTCAGGTGGCGAAATAATGTGAAACAGAGTCTTTGTTTTTGGATTTTGGAATGAAACAATTGGTTCTCAAAGATGCAGGGTTCACACATATATATCCCACATATACCCTGCCAGCCCTGATTTCACACAGCCACACATACAGTATATATTGATCAGCCATCACAATATGACCACCCCTTTTTGCCACCAAAACAGCCCTGACTCCATTAGACCTCTGAAGGTATGCTGTGAGGCATGGACTCCTCTAGACCTCTGAAGGTATGCTGTGAGGCATAGACTGCACTAGACCTCTGAAGGTATGCTGTGAGGCATAGACTCCACTAGACCTCTGAAGGTATGCTGTCAGGCATGGACTCCACTAGACCTCTGAAGGTATGCTGTGAGGCATAGACTCCACTAGACCTCTGAAGGTATGCTGTGAGGCATAGACTCCACTAGACCTCTGAAGGTATGCTGTGAGGCATAGACTGCACTAGACCTCTGAAGGTATGCTGTGAGGCATGGACTCCTCTAGACCTCTGAAGGTATGCTGTGAGGCATAGACTCCATTAGACCTCTGAAGGTATGCTGTGAGGCATAGACTCCACTAGACCTCTGAAGGTTTGCTGTGAGGCATAGACTCCACTAGACCTCTGAAGGTTTGCTGTGAGGCATAGACTCCACTAGACCTCTGAAGGTATGCTGTCAGGCATGGACTCCTCTAGACCTCTGAAGGTATGCTGTGAGGCAATGGACTCCACTAGACCTCTGAAGGTATGCTGTGAGGCATGGACTCCTCTAGACCTCTGAAGGTATGCTGTGAGGCATGGACTCCTCTAGACCTCTGAAGGTATGCTGTGAGGCAATGGACGCCACTAGACCTCTGAAGGTATGCTGTGAGGCATGGACTCCACTAGACCTCAGAAGGTATGCTGTGAGGCATGGACTCCTCTAGACCTCTGAAGGTATGCTGTGAGGCAATGGACTCCACTAGACCTCTGAAGGTATGCTGTGAGGCATGACTCCACTAGACCTCTGAAGGTATGCTGTGAGGCATAGACTCCACTAGACCTCTGAAGGTATGCTGTGAGGCATGGACTCCTCTAGACCTCTGAAGGTATGCTGTGAGGCATGGACTCCACTAGACCTCTGAAGGTATGCTGTGAGGCATAGACTCCACTAGACCTCTGAAGGTATGCTGTGAGGCATGGACTCCTCTAGACCTCTGAAGGTATGCTGTGAGGCATGACTCCACTAGACCTCTGAAGGTATGCTGTCAGGCATGGACTCCTCTAGACCTCTGAAGGTATGCTGTGAGGCATGGACTCCTCTAGACCTCTGAAGGTATGCTGTGAGGCATGGACTCCTCTAGACCTCTGAAGGTATGCTGTGAGGCATGGACTCCTCTAGACCTCTGAAGGTATGCTGTGAGGCATGACTCCACTAGACCTCTGAAGGTATGCTGTGAGGCATGGACTCCTCTAGACCTCTGAAGGTATGCTGTGAGGCATGGACTCCTCTAGACCTCTGAAGGTATGCTGTGAGGCATGGACTCCTCTAGACCTCTGAAGGTATGCTGTGAGGCATGGACTCCTCTAGACCTCTGAAGGTATGCTGTCAGGCATGGATTCCACTAGACCTCTGAAGGTATGCTGTGAGGCATGGACTCCACTAGACCTCGGTATTGAAGTGGTTAATATTAAACCTCATCTGCCATGTAGCTGCCTTGAAGAGGAAGTAAACCCTGGTGGGTTTTACTTCCTCTTTGTTTCCCTGCAAAGGTAAAGCATAATGGGATACTGTGCATCGCATAGTAGCCCATTATGTGTCACTTACCTGACACAGGAGCCTGCAATGCCCCCGATTTTCTCACTGGCAGCGAGCGTCCATCTTCACCCCTCTTCCTTCCGGGGCCACGAACTCCGGCTCTGCGACTGGCCGGAGTCGCGTGACGTCACTCCCAGGCATGCGCGTGGGAGCCGCCAGTCACGGCATGACCCCAGCTTGAAAGGGCACAGAGTGCGCATGCGCCGAATACATCGGCGCATGCGCAGAAGACAGCATCGTTTGGGGAAATAGTAAATATCTCGTGTAGGTTTAGGAGATATTTCAAGCACCTACAGGTAAGCCTTAATCTAGGCTTACCTGTAGGTGAAAATGGTCTGTAAGGGTTTACAACCACTTTAACTCCCTATTTTGTCAAGGTATTCCCGTAATGATACCACTTCATGTGACAAGGTTATTTACCGGCATAATTAGGTATTATCAGCACACATTGAAATTGAGCTCCTAATTTTAACTACAGTTTGGAAAATTCTTTATATCATTAATACATTCAGCCATCATACATACTAGGGGGAGTATAACTGGGGGAATCCGTAGAGGAGAAGGATCTGGGGGTTTTGGTGGATCATAAGCTCAATAATAACATGCAATACCAAGCTGCGGTTTCCAAAGTGAGCAAAGTCGTTTCTTTTATTAGGAGAGGTATGGACTCCAGAGAGAGAGATATCATTTTGCCCCTCTACAAATCATTAGTAACACCTCATCTGGAATATGCAGTTCAGTTTTGGGCACCAGTTCTCAAAAAGGATATCAGGGAACTGGAGAAAGTGCAGAGAAGGGCAACCAAACTGATAAGAGGCATGGAGGAGCTCAGCTATGAGGAAAGATTAGAGGAACTGAATTTATTCTCTCTTGAGAAGAGGAGATTAAGGAGGGATATGATCACCATGTATAAATACATAAGGGGTCCATATAGTGAACTTGGTGGTGAGTTATTCACTTTAAGGTCATCACAGAGGACAAGGGGGCACTCTTTACATCTGGAGGAAAAAAAATTTAATCTCCAAATACGGAAAGGTTTCTTCAAAGTAAGAGCTGTGAAAATTTGGAGTAGACTCCCTCCAGAGGTGGTTCTGGCCAGCTCAGTAGATCGATTTAAAAAAAGCCTGGATTCTCTCCTAAATGTACAGAATATAACTGGGTACTGACATTTATAGGTAAAGTTGATTCAGGGAAAATCTGATGGGGATCAAGAAGGAATTGTATCCCCTGTTGTAGCAAATTGGATCATGCTTTGCTGGGGTTTTTCGCCTTCCTCTGGATCAACTGTGGGTGAAGGATTGTGCATATGGGATTGTATGATTTTTTTTTTTGGTTGAACTAGATGAACTTCTGTCTTTTTTTTAACCTGACTAACTATGTAATACAAAATTGAATAGTATTGGCCCCAAGACAGAACCCACCCCAATTAATTTTGTTGTGAAATTGGTCTTTCACTATCAGGAAATTTTCACCAAACTAAAAACAACTAGAAGAGTAATAAAAGAAGCTCACAGTGTGCAGTGAAATCAGAGTAAGCAATTTCAGTCCAGGAGAGGAGGCGGTACAACTGTGCAAGACTCACGGGAAGGCTGGAGGTCAGCTTTAAAGCATACTGAACCGATGAAAACGCGACTTAGGATCTGGGATAGCCGTGTATGTTACACTACAAAAGGTAAACAGCTGGGCCTCATGTCCTCCAATCTGACAGCTGGGATTCATGTCCTCGAATTTGATGTACATCTCATGTTTCTCTGATCTGACATGTCCAGGTCATGTTTAGGATATATGGGCTTGGTTAAGGCCTATAATAACTCTGCAGATATTGCAACATTATTCTTGGAACATTCTCCGATGTGTGCTGGAGGTTCCTCTGTCCTTGCTCAAGGGATCAGTGACATGAAATGAGTCCCAGCTTGGGGACTACTTAAATTGTCAGGTTAGTATATCATGGCGCCCGGGGCCTCCACTGATGTGTGTCAATTTTTATTTTTTTTTATGCAGGAGAAAGGTGAACACCTGGTTCTGCTTACACAGACCTATGTGCTACAGTTCTAAAGAACAAGAAAGCATGGCTTCCATCCAGCACTGGGGGTCACCATTGCCAGTGGGGCTCCTGGTTTCTGGGCAGGCATGTCTATCTGCACAGTGATTTAGAGGAAGGATCCAGGGGTCCTTCAATGGAAGCCTAGATGGAAACCTTAGTTTCTTTTAAACCCTCTTCTTAATGGGTAACATCCTTTGGCCATGGTCCATTGGTGGCAGAGGAAGTGTCTTTCACAGTAGGAAGGGTCTCTGCAATCGTGAGTGCATGCCCCAAGCTTAATTACAAAACAGTAGTGCACTAGTTCCAGGGGACTCCGCTCTTTTTATGGAGAAAGGTGAACACCTGGTTCTGCTTACATAGACCTCTGTGCTACAGTCCCAAATAATAAGAAGGCGTGGCTTCCATTTAGCACTGGGGCTTACCATTGCCAGTAGGGTTGCTGGTTCCTGGGCAAGCACATCTATGTGTGCAAAGCTGTAGAGCAGGGGTCTCTGAACTTTCTGAACAAAGGGCCAGATTACTGTCCTTGAGGCTTTGGATGGGCCAAACTGTGGGTCATGGGTTTAGAAAACAACCTGGTGTCATTGGGAGAAAACAGTGCACCATCATTGGTTTTAGAGGAAGGAATTGTTGGTATCAGTAGGAGGAATGGTGCCCCTTTGTTGCTATTCAAGGTAGGAATGGTGTCCCATCATTGGTGTCAGTGGAAGGAATAGTGTCCTATTGTTGGTATCAGTGGGAGGAATAGTGTCCTATTGTTGGTATTAGTGGGAGGAATAGTGTCCTATTGTTGGTATCAGTAGGAGGAATGGTGCCCCTTTGTTGCTATTCAAGGTAGGAATGGTGTCCCATCATTGGTGTCAGTGGAAGGAATAGTGTCCTATTGTTGGTATCATTGGGAAGAATAGTGTTCTATTGTTGGTTTTAGTGGAAGGAATAGTGTCCTATTGTTGGTATCAGTAGAAGGAATGGTGCCCCTTTGTTGCTATTCAAGGTAGGAATGGTGTCCCATCATTGGTGTCAGTGGAAGGAATAGTGTCCTATTGTTGGTATCAGTGGAAGGAATAGTGTCCTATTGTTGGTATCAGTGGGAGGAATAGTGTCCTATTGTTGGTATCAGTGGGAGGAATAGTGTCTTATTGTTGGTATCAGTGGGAGGAATGGTGCCCCTTTGTTGGTATTCAAGGTAGGAATGGTGTCCCATCATTGGTCTCAGTGGAAGGAATAGTGTCCTATTGTTGGTATCAGTGGGAGGAATGGTGCCCCTTTGTTGGTATTCAAGGTAGGAATAGTGCCCCACCATTGGTGTCTGTGGGAGGAATGGAGCCCCATTATTGGTTTTATGGCAGAAATGGTGCACGATTATTGGTGTCTGTGAGAGGAATGATGCTCCAGCATTGGTCAGTTGATAACATGGTGCCCCAAGGGCAGGAAAAAGGCAAACAAAGGGCCACATCCATCCCACAGTCTCCATTTGTAGACCACTACTGGGGAAGCAGGATCCAGGAGTCCCTCAACAGCAGCCTGGATGGGAACCTCAGCTGTAACAGGTTCCCTTTAAAACCTTACACCCTGAAGAGTAACATCCTATGCCTGGGTGGTAGAGGAAGCCTATCTCCCAGCAGGAAGGGTCTCTGTGAGGCAGGATAAAGGAGTCCCTCAATGGCGGCCTGAATGGGAACCTCAGCTGTGACAGGTTCCCTTTAAAACCTTAAACCTTAATAAGTAACATTCTTTGGTATGGGTGACAGAGGAAGGCTGACTCCTGGCAGGAAGGAAGATGAATGGAAAAACTCTGGACAGCCGCACTCCACAAAAAGTAACTTTTGCCTTTATTGAAAAATCGGGATCACACGGTACAAGCCACAGCAAAGCAATACAGACAAGACTGACGCGTTTCACACTACGAAGAGTGCTTACTTATAGCTTTGAGTAAGCACTCTTCGTAGTGTGAAACGTGTCAGATCTTGTCTGTATCGCTGTGCTGTGGCTTGTACTGTGTGATCCCGATTTTTTAATAAAGGCAAAAGTTACTTTTTGTGGAGTGCGGCTGTCCAGAGTTTTTCCGTTCATCGTCATTCGCTACATGCATTAGCCAGAACCTGGGGCTCTTCAATTCCAGAGGAGAAGTCTGTGTTTCAGCTGACCAGCCTGAAGCGGTGGTATCCCTTTTCTCCGTTTGAATTTCTGGTCCTGCCAGGAAGGGTCTCTGCAATCGTGAGTGCATGTCCCAAGCTGATAAACGAAACCACAGTGCGCTAATTTCAGGGGTTCCAGTTGTTTCTATGTTAGAAGAAACATAGAACTTCTATGAACTATGTTCTATGTTACAGTTCTAAATAGGAAGAAGGCATGGCTCCCATCCAGCACTGGGGGTCACCTTTGCTTGTAGGGTTGCTGGTCCCTGAGCAAGCACGTCAATGTGCACAATGCTGTAGAGGCAGGATCCAGGGGTCCCTTAACAACAGTCTGGACGGGAACCTCAGCTGTAACAGGTTCTCTTTAAAACCTTACACCTTAATGAGTAACATCCTTTGGCCTGGGTGGCAAAGACCTCTCTGTAAGGGTTTCCGTGATCCTGAGTGCATGTCCCAAGCTGAATTACGAAACAGTAGTGCGCTAAGTCCAGGGGCCATGACTGCGGGGGTAATGTTTATACGATTCAGCTTGTTTTTCATCAACACGTATTATCGAGTCCTCTTGGGTGCCTCAGGACTTTCTCTTCTGGTTTCAATTAATCTTATGAAGTTCATGCTAAGCAGATATGATATTCTGTTTTTACTGCTGTTCTTAAAAACAACAAGCCAAAACTTTCATAGGGCCGAGAACATAAATGACTTTAGAAAAAGTAGCCCTAAGTGATGCATGATTAAAAGAAGGGATTTGTCCAATTGATGCATGGCCTTGGATGGTTGGCCGTGTAGGGGTGAGGAGTGGAAATAGAGGTCAAGTCAGAAGAAGTTTTTATTAAGCTTAGAAATCTTCCAAATTATTGTAAATTGCTGGAAGTTGGAGAGTCAAGAAGGCACCACATCCCTGTGAATACATATATTGGTAGGAGAGGGAATATGGGATTTTTAGGGTGCCAAAAAATTACTAATCAAAAATATATATAAAATATAAATTTATTTATACAAAGTATATAAAACATTACAGTATCATCATACAGTAGCCATAACATGAGTAACCAGCAGTGACTTCTTGCTCTACATGTTTCACCATACAATGGCTTCCTCAGGAGACTTCCAACAAGCACTGCATAGCAAGGTAACTACAGGTGAAAAACAGTATAATAAAATCAGTATTTAATAATCGGAACAATATTTTAAACACATCAAAAAACAAAAATGAAATAATCTCACAGATACAGTTAGACCAAGAGTACCCCCCCCCCCCACGCTGTGTCCCCACCTGAACTTTGAAACATGTCCTATGTATAGAGGTCACGACCCTGATGTCTCAAGAACATTGAAAAAATGCGAAGATAACTAGTGTATCAGAGAGAAGGACATACAGGCCCCATAAGGCTGAGGGTTATCTAGTGTATAAAACATCACAGTATCATCATACAGTAACCATAACATGAGTAACCAGCAGTGACTTCTTGCTCTACATGTTTCGCCATACAATGGCTTCCTCAGGAGACTTCCAACAAGCACTGCATAGCAAGGTAACTACAGGAGAAAAACAGTATATTAAAATCAGTATTTAATAATCAGAACAATATTTTAATCACATAAAAAAACAAAAATGAAAAAAATTTTGCAGATACAGTTAGATCAAGAGTACCCCCCTCCCCGCCCCGCTGTGTCCCCACCTGAACTGTGGAACATGTCCTATGTATAGAGGTCGCGACCCTGATGTCTCAAGGACATTGAAAAAATGCGGAGATAACTGGTGTATCACAGAGAAGGGGATACATGATGAGCTTAGATTAACAAGAAAAAATCAACAAAAGTATCTTTCTGACCATAGAAAAATATATGAATATATTCAAACCTCAGAAAGCAGATATGGGAACCAACTCGTGGTACTGGATGATATTATAACAGATGATACTTCCAAACGGTTAGTAGATCTGAGGGTTGATTTTCCCAGAAGAAAACTTCCACGTGGTCAGATACCCTAACCAAACAAGAAAGAAAAGACATTCATAACTAATCTGCTGGCTTCTAGTCCTAGTAGTTCCCGCCAATGTCTGAGCAGTAATTACCTTTCACCGATTTGAAGCATCAAGTATCACCCTGCTACCGACTCAACCGCTGCCTGCCTACAGAGAAAGGGGATCTATTTATATCCCCTCCTTCTCATCGGCGTCCAATGATGCCAATGAGGCGCGGACGCCGTAAGATCACCACCGCGCATGCGCGAATGGCGCCGGAAGTGACGCAAGCACGGCAACCACCCAGTGCGATGACGCGGCGCTGGAAACGATGTCACGCGCAAGTGCAAACTACATACAATGCCATGATGGAAAGTCTGTAACTTATGGCTAACTTATGGCTGTCCAAGCCAATAGACATCCAGATTACGGGACGCAATGTGCAAGTGGCGCCAACTCCCCCACACACATGGGAGATTCCCCCCATAGGATTAGCAGAGAAGACGCCCTGGGCGTCCGTATGATCACCTATCTCCATTTCAATGTACTTAAGGGTGATCAAATATTGCCAATAAAGGCCAGCCATGGGAAATAAGGAACCAGTCCCAGGTCTGTAAATGAATAAATAAATTCCAACAAATAAATATTAGATTTCCATATAGGAAGAAGGAATGTAGAATCCACAGTTCAGGGAGGAAGAGAGACGGAACAAATAGGGAACCTCTCAGGCCAAGGTAAAAGCGAGTAAGAAAACATGATATATATATATACACAAGAAAAACAAAGATAATAATAATAATAATAATAATCTTAGAAATCTTCCGGTACAGATTTGTTGGTCATTTGCCTTTTTTCGTAGATTAATGGTGAAACTGTTGACTATTTATACTTTTATATACTTTTATACATTGGCCAAGTCAAGACCAAGACCACATGTAAAGCTCTGACCCAACATCTTCTTCTTGTTTTCAGTGGAATGCGGCAGCCTGGGGAAGGCGACAGATTACAGGGCCCATTGACAAAGGAGACAATGGAAGTTGTTAACAGTTAACTGTAGCAGTAGAAGGATGCAGGCATGAGCTGCTTACCTCTTAGCAACCAAGAACGCTAGAAGTCCATTTACTAAATACAGGGGAAACTATGTCCCATATTGAATCCATGTAGGAAGTAGCATTTTACTTTAAAGTGGTTGTAAACCCTACATATACCCACTGAAGTGACTAGCTTCAGGTGATACACAGATGTGATACCCATTTCCTCCTACATAAACTATACCTGTTTATCTGCAGCCCTCTCTACTCTACAGCTGTTCAAAGTCCAGAATTTACACAGGGGTGGGAGGAGACCTGATGTTACAAACTGTAAAGCAAAGAGAGGAGAACTGAGTGTAATCGGAGACCTGAGTGGTGGGAAAGGACACACCCCTCTCTACACAGCATCATAGGGAAACATGCACAGCTATGGGTGTGAATCACCTGCTGTGTCCTTGGGGAGGGGGAGGGGGGGTGGGAAACGGGGTTGTCTCCCAGGATTGCTTGGTGTTGGCATAGTCAGTGTTTAATGCAGATAGCAAAGGAATAAGAGAAGAGACAGAAATCACCCTGGGTGCTTTGGATTAAGGCAAATACACACTATAGAAGGATATGCTTTGTTCATTTTTCATCTCAGGGGTTTACAACCACTTCAAAATTCAGGAGGATCCTGTATTATATGGGAAAGGTAGTTCTTCCTGTTTTCAGTCGCATGCAGCAGGCTTGGGAAAGGGTTGGGTTACAGAGCCCATTGGCGTGAGCCGCCTGCATCCTCTCAACCAAAATTACTGTGAGTCCATTTACTAAATACGAGACAAACTGCATCCTGTACTAAGTGATTACAGCAAACAGCATTTTACTTTTAAACCCAGCACAATCCTTTATTATATGGGATGGGTGGCAACAAAACATACAAGAAAACATCCCAGATTGTTCTCAGGGTCATTCCCAACAATCTCTATAAATGGTGGTTTATCTCTAGCCACATGTTTACTAAGGGTATTGCACAAATAGAAGGGTTACAAGGGGACTGCAGTATTTCAGCCAATCCAATGGGAATAGGTAGCTGCACTGGCTCCTTTCTAGCAATTGGAATTTCATGTCTAGTTAAGCACTTCAGCCCCGGAAGGTTTTTTTTTTTTAAATTTCTTTTTATTTCAGATTTTAAACAAACAGTACATATACATTTGGTTGCATACAGGTCATCTACACCACGACAGTATTAGAAATGCGGTTATCAGTGAGATTTCCCAAACATATCATATCTTAACATTTGTTAATCAGTCCTCCTCAGAATGTGTTATACATATAGAAACAATGATTGCCAGAGGCCTAGAATAAGCATTGTGTGAACTACCCTGAGAACTACTACGTTTATTCAGCACGACCTGTGTCCCATTCGAGCAATGTATCACTGTGCGATTTTCATTGTTTTCAACCATTTGCTCCAGACCTTGTCAAATTTCAAGGGGCACCCTCTATTTGCGTATGTATCTTTGTATAGTGGAAGGCTGTTATTGATCAGGTCTTTCCACTGTTTACTGGAAGGAGGGTTGGGTTTTTTCCACTGCATTGCAATATTTTTCCTAGCATAGAATAATAGAAGACCAATCATGGTACGTTTGGCTATTTGTGGAACAACATTTTCTATCAATCCTAGTATACATATTTCCATTGACAATGGTAAGTTGGTGGAAGCGACCTTGTTCGTTAAACTAAGCACCTCCTTCCAGTACTGCTGAACCCCCGGACAATGCCAGAAAATGTGTGGAAAGTCTCCTGGTGAGGCTCCGCATTTCCAACATTCTGAGGCAAGGTTAGGGTTCATCATATGTAGCCTGTGCGGGGTGAAATACGCCCGATGTACAATTTTGAATTGTACTAATTTGTCTCTCATGGAAACCAGTGATCTGAAAGGGAAGTCCCAGACGTCGTCCCAGTCGTCATTGTCTAACGCCGGGATGTCACGCTGCCAACGGGACCAGAGCTTATCCAGGGGTGGTAAAGATACAAAGATCAGATGCGCGTAAAGGCGTGAAGTAGGTTTCTCAGCGCAACCCGATCTAAGCATCTTCTCCAGCTCGGATTGGATAAAAATACAAGAAGAGTGTGGAAATTGGGCCAGGAATGCATGTGCTAGTTGGAAATATCGGAACTGATAGTGCTTAGGTAAATTATATAGTGAGGAAAGCTGGGGGAATGTGAGCAAAGAAGACTGTGATACAATTTGTGAGACCAATTTAATTCCATATTTGGTCCATGCCCGTGGGTCTGTGAGTTTGTTAAAATGTGGTAGGTATGGATTCAGCCATAGAGGGGCATTAGGAGAAATTTCTGATTGCTTATGTTTACCTATAATTAGACCCATGCGCCAAGCTCTCAAGGTAGTAAGCATGGAGGGGGTTAGGGGGTGTGTGGCGCGTGGGCCCCTATAGATCAGGAATTGAAGGGTTTCCCAAGAGCCTACCACCGTAGCTTCCAATGCTGATGCAGTATTCGTTTTATCGGGGTTTAGCCACCATACCACCGTTACTAGCTGAGTGGCGAGAAAATATTTGTGGCAGTCTGGAAATGCCATACCTCCCTGAGACGTTGGCCTCATCAGGGTCGACAGTTTATATCTAGGTGGGGCGGGGCCCCACAAAAAATCGGAAAATTTTTGGTTAAGTTTGGTGAAAAATGATTTGGGGATCCACTGCGGAGAGTGGCGGAAAAGGTAAGTAAATTTGGGGATGATTTTCATCTTGAGGAGATTGACTTTACCCCAAACTGATAGGGGCAGGCTGCTCCATGCTTTTAGTTTAACTTTCATGTCTACTATCACTGGGTCGAGATTTTGTTCAAGGAAATCCCGAGCCTGAGCAGAAACCTGCACCCCCAGGTATTTAAACGTATCAACCCATTTCAGTGGGGTGTCAGGGGGGGAAGTGGTTTTTGCTGCCTGATCTATTGGGAATAATGTAGATTTGGACCAGTTGACCCGGAGGCCTGTAACCTCCGAGAACGTGTTTAGGACTGACAGAGCACCCTGTAATGAAGGGCCAGCATCACCAAGAAAAAGGACCATATCATCTGCGTACAGGGCTACCCTCTCCTCCAGCAGGCCAATACGGAGCCCCTTAATATGGGGCGAAATGCGTAGGGCTTCAGCAACTGGCTCGATGGCGATAGCGAATAAGGCCGGAGAGAGAGGGCAGCCCTGTCTAGTTCCTCTGGACAGTCTAAAGGGGGACGACAACCTAGAACCCAGGCGTATTGATGAAGTTGGACATTTATATATGATTTGCAGCCATGAAATAAATTTTAGTGGGAAGCCCATCCTACGCAGTGTCTCCCATAAGAAGGGCCATTCAACTGTGTCGAAGGCCTTTTCTATATCAAGCAAGGCTATGGCCCTTGTCCCGGAATTAAGATGTGGGGCGTGAATATTAGTGAAAAGTCTTCTAAGGTTGACATCTGTGGACCTCTTGGGCATGAAACCTGTCTGGTCGGGATCTATCACCGAGGGTAGTAGGGGGTATAGGCGGGAAGCTAGCAGTTTGGTTAGAATTTTGAGATCGTTATTTAGTAGGGCAATTGGTCTATAAGACGCACACAATTCTGGATCTTTGGGAGCTTTATGTATTAAGGTCAGGTAGGCCTGATGCATAGATGGGGGCAGATCGCCTTTGGACAGGCAGACAGTGTACAGTTGGGCCAGTATGGGTGCTAAGAATTCACTATGGGTGCGGTAAAAATCTATTGGTAATCCATCCGGTCCCGGAGCCTTGCCGGTGGGGAAGGATCGGATGACACTTAGAACCTCTAATGCCGTGAAAGGTTGGACTAGCGATTCCCTCTCCCTGTCTGATAGCCAACCTAGTGCCAAGGGATCCAACAGATCCTGCAATGAGTCAGGCTGGAAATCGGAGGGGAGAGTGGAGGTGTATAGCTTATCATAAAAGGCCTTGAACATATCTAGTATTCCAGTTTGAGATGTCACTGTGTCGCCTTCCACAGAGCGAAGACTAGAAACTACTGTGAGGGGGTGTTCGTGTTGTGCCAGCATGGCCAAGAAGCGCCCATTTTTGTCTCCTTGCTCGAAAAAACGTTGTCTCCCTCCATACATGTCAAGCCTAGTGGCCTCTGATAGATGTAAATTTAAGGAGTGTTGAGCAGCATCAAGCGAGTCGAATTGGGCCGGTGTGGGGTCAGCGCTGTATATCGCGGCCTGATCTACCACTGACTGCTGTAGTATCTGAGTTTGTCGGCCCTGTTGTTTCTTGATGCTAGCTATTATAGATATGTATTGCCCTCTCGTATAAGCCTTAAAGGCGTCCCATACCACCTGTGGGGATGAAGAGTTCTCGTTATGCTCCCAAAATTCTGACAGTCTGGATGGAATAACATCAGCTACCTCAGGGTGGGAAATCCACTGGGCTCCCAGTCTCCATAGAGCCGCATCACGGTACGCAGGAGAACGAAGCTCTATAACTAACGGGCAATGGTCTGATAACCCACTAGGTAGGTATGTAGCCTCCACCACATCCGCCAACAATGCGGGGTTGGAGAAGGCTAAATCAATTCTGGAGGCTGTTTTATGTGAGGCTGAGAAGCATGAATATGCCCTGACCGCGGGGTGTCTCCATCTCCATATCTCCTCTAGCCCCATGGCCTGGGCCCAGGTAGATAAATCTGCATTGTGACTCTTAGGAGGGGCAGGCCTGTCCAGACCCGGGGAGATGATGGCATTAAAGTCTCCTGTTATTAATAGTTTCCCAGGGCAAAAGGGAGCAGCTTTTTCTAGGACTTTATACAGTACATCTGATGAAAAGGGTGGGGGCACATATATATTAATAATAATATATCTTTGGGACCAGTGTGTAAACACAACCATGGCAAATTTCCCCTGGGGGTCTGTGCAAACCTCCTCAATTATACATGGAAATTTTTTAGATATTAATATTGAGACTCCCCTTGCATATGAGGAGTAAGTGGCGTGTATGGACCTCTGTATCCAGGGTTTTTTCAGGGTCAGAACTTTGCTGCCTGTGAGGTGAGTTTCTTGGAGAAGAATAAGATGAGGGGAGTGTAGTTTCAGGTATCTGGTCAACAGTGCTCTCTTAAATTTGGAATTCAGGCCTCTAACATTCCAGGAGAGGACAGTAAACGTCTCAGCTAGGGAGGTAGCCATTTGGATTTAGAAAACTGTATAGGAATGGATAAGTATACACGACATGTTAAGGGGCAACTCACAGGCAGCAGAATCACTGAGCCATACCATCGTGTAACAGCAGCGATTAACCATTGCAGCAACCAAGTACAAACTAAAAACAAAACCAACAAATTTGAACATAGAAAACCCAAGCACTGAGTGCTTATCCTACTAGTTCCCATTCTCCTCGCCGAAAAGAAAAAAAAACAAAACAAAAAGGGAAAAATCCGGGGAGGAGAAATGGGAATAGTTTTACCCAAAAACAGAACTAGCAACTGGAGATAAGCCCCTATATGGGGATATCACGTTGTTGACTCACTCCACACCTTACTGGGGACCAGTCTGTGTCCTTTTGCTATATGAAGCAAGATCTCCTATGGGTGGCTGTTGATACCTCGATCATCCACGTGTGAGGTATGGGATCTCTCCCAAGTGAGGAGTAAAGTGGGGGGGATAGCAGGGGGTGGTGAAGCTATTGTTCCGTGGGGCTCCTGTGGACTTGATAGTGTTGTGCATTCAACCAGGGGTGAGCAATCCTGCTCTCTATATAGTGCTCATAGTCTCATACGGGGTGCTCCGTAAGGCCTTGAGATCGTAGGAGAAAAGGCAAATGGGGCATAGAAATATAAAAAAAAGAAAAAAATATATATAAAAGTGGGGGGACTGCTGACAGTACTTTTAAACTCCGGTTCTGTGTCAGCATACTTGGATTGGAAAGCAAAAATCACCATACAGCAGATAGTGTGACCCAGACAAAAAGAAAAATATATGTATGGGAGTATGACAAGGACAAGAAAAGAGGGGGAGATCAAAAAATAATAGCTTGGGCCTGTAGAGATGAAAAAGCCTCTCCAAAGTCTCAGTACCTGTATACATAAAGCTGTAGATTAACCGCGACCATCCAACCAGGAAAGTGCTGCCTCAGGATCCAGGAAGAAGTGTGCCCGTTCCCCATCTGTTACACGAAGCTTGCTAGGGTATAATAGACTGAATTTCAGACCCTTTTCTCTTAGGCGACGTCGTGCCTCTGTAAACGATCTTCTTCTTTGCTGTATCTCCGGGGAATAGTCGGGAAAAAGCATTATTTTGGCATTGTTGAATCGTAGATCTTGTTGTTCTCTGGCTGCTGCAAGTAGCTTGTCGCGGTCTCTATAGTTCAGGAGTCTGAGGAGAAAGGGTCTCGGAGGGACTCCAGGAATCGGGGGAGTAGGGGGGACCCTGTGTGCCCTCTCCACTACATATGTGGGAGGCATGGCAGGAATGTTCAACAGGGACAGAAGGAAGGATTCTGCAAACTCTGCCGGCTTGGAGCCTTCTGCACGCTCAGGGAGGCCTATGACCCGGATATTATTCCTCCTCAGTCTGTTTTCGGTGTCAATGGATTTTTCTTGCAGGGCTTTTACCTGTAACTGCAATGCCCGAAGATCCCGGGAGTCAGCCCTGGTGTCGTCCTCAAGCTGAGAGATGCGGCCTTCCGCCTCCGCGAACCGGGACCTAAATTTGTCCATGTCATGTCTTATCAGGCTGACATCGGTCACCAGGTGGTCTATTTTAACCATGACCGAATCGTTTCCTGTCTTTATGGCCGCCAGTAGTTCCGCATGAGATGCTGCTTGGGCTGCTGATAGCTCAGAGAGGGTTTGAGTCTGAGGCTGTGTCTGTGTGCCGGCCGACATGTTATGAGTATGGGGCCTCGTGGGCAAGATGGCGGCTGAAGAGGAGCGTGTACAGGCCGCAGAAGACGAACGGGTCTTACCCGGTGACGGCGGAGCGGTCCGCTTGGTGCCGTGAGTCTTCTTGGACCCCAGGATGCCGGATTGGAGCGAAAAAATGGGTTCTTAGAGCTAGGATTAGCTGACAGGATCAGTGTGAGAGCGGAGCTCAGCCTCAGCACGTCTTCTCCTCTTCACATCCGGCCACGCCCCCCAGCCCCGGAAGGTTTTACCCCTTAATGACAAGGCCATTTTTTGCGATACGGCACTGCGTTACTTTAACTGACAATTACGCAGTGTGCAAAGAGTGCAAAGTTTAGGAACGCTCTAAGTACAGAGTGCAGAGTTCAGGAGTGCATTACATACAGAGTGCAGAGTTCAGAATTACGCTATGTACAGAGTTCAGGAGTGCGTTATGTATAGAGTGCAGAGTTCAGGAGTGCGTTATGTATAGAGTGCAGAGTTCAGGAGTGCGTAATGTATAGAGTGCAGAGTTCAGGAGTGCGTAATGTATAGAGTGCAGAGTTCAGGAGTGCGTTATGTATAGAGTGCAGAGTTCAAGAGTGCGTTATGTATAGAGTGCAGAGTTCAGGAGTGCGTTATGTATAGAGTGCAGCGTTCAGGAGTGTGTTATGTATAGAGTGCAGAGATCAGGAGTGTGTTATGTATAGAGTGCAGAGTTCAGGAGTGCGTTATGTATACAGTGCAGAGTTCAGGAGTGCGTTATGTATAGAGTGCAGAGTTCAGGAGTGTGTTATGTATAGAGTGCAGAGTTCAGGAGTGCGTAATGTATAGAGTGCAGAGTTCAGGAGTGCGTAATGTATAGAGTGCAGAGTTCAGGAGTGCGTTATGTATAGAGTGCAGAGTTCAGGAGTGCTTTATGTATAGAGTGCAGAGTTCAGGAGTGCGTTATGTATAGAATGCAGAGTTCAGGAGTGCATTATGTATAGAGTACAGAGTTCAGGAGTGGGTTATGTATAGAGTGCAGAGTTCAGGAGTGCGTTATGTATAGAGTGCAGAGTTCAGGAGTGCGTTATGTATAGAATGCAGAGTTCAGGAGTGCATTATGTATAGTGCGTTAGAAGATCACAGTGTGCAGTGAAATCAGAGTAAGCCATTTCAGTGCAGGAGAGGAGTCTGTACAACTGTGGAAGACTGGAGGGACGGATGGAGAGCAGCTTTAAGCTCTTCTACAGCCCAGAAAAATCTGACACCATAATAGGTTAAAGGAAAGATGGGAGATCTGTGATCCTCCAGCTGGCAGAGAACAGAGAAGTACTCGATTCAGGAACTGTTGCGCAACAATGTACTCCTTTGTTAAACAATCATGGCACCTATTCCCTGGCAATGAGGCAAATATCACTGACAATACTGTGTGGCAATCAATGAGCAGAGTATCAGGAATCCAGCATTGTCCTCTCCTAATAAAGTAGAAAATGTTTCTATTTCTCTGGATACAAGTTACACAACATCTCGGTTCATTACCTTCCTCCACTGATGGGAAATCACCTAAAGGGGATGGAATTGCTAACAATGAACTTCTCTTATTAGCTCCTTTTTTATTTGTTAAATATACAATTATAAAAGATTTTTTAAAGCCTGTCTAATAAATAAAAGAAAAACCTTGTTAACTGATCAATTCCTATCCTTGGCCTTTTATCAGTTCCATTGTTCACAGCTGTCTCTGGCTACAGAACCCCTCCCTCCAATGTTGTAGAGAACAGAAGGGGGGGGGGGGGGGTGAGGTCTGTAGTCCTGTCCTGTTTCTGTAGTCCTGATAAAATACAGTTGAGTGAGCGTTGTCACCTGGAAGTTTGTTACTGGCAGAATCTTCAGGTGAGAATAAAGGAACATATGTTTGAATAAAGAAAATGAATGCAGTCACCACATCTAAAGAATGGCAGGCTGCAGTATATGACATTTAGGGGGGGGGGGGGGGTACAGAGGCTCAAATACTCAGGAGATTTTAGCAGCTTAATCATGCTACTATAGACCTCTGAACTGTGTGTTACTTACTCCTGACCCCTTCACTCTGCGTTACATGCTACTAACCTCTGAACTCTGCGTTACTTACTCCTGACCCCTTCACTCTGCGTTACATACTACTAACCTCTGAACTCTGCGTTACATACTACTAACCTCTGAACTCTGCGTTACATGCTACTAACCTCTGAACTCTGCGTTACATGCTACTAACCTCTGAACTCTGCGTTACATGCTACTAACCTCTGAACTCTGCGTTACATACTACTAACCTCTGAACTCTGCGTTACTTACTCCTGACCCCTTCACTCTGCATTACATACTACTAACCTCTGAACTCTGCGTTACTTACTCCTGACCCCTTCACTCTGTGTTACATACTACTGACCTCTGAACTGTGTGTTACTTACTCCTGACCCCTTCACTCTGCGTTACATACTACTGACCTCTGAATTGTGTGTTACATACTCCTGACCCCTTCACTCTGCGTTACATACTACTAACCTCTGAACCCTGTGTTACTTACTCCTGACCCCTGCAGTTTACATTACATACTACAGACCTCTGAACGCTGCATTACTTATACCTGACCCCTGCACTCTGCACTACATACTACTAAGCTCTGCGATACTTATTCCTGACACTTGCACCCTCTGTTACATACTACAGACCTCTTAATTCTGTGTTATTTACGTCTGACCCCTACACTCTGTGTTACAGTCTACTGACATCTGAACTCTGTGTTACTTAAAGGGGTTGTAATGTTAAAACATTTTTTGGCAATATCTGATCTATATGCTATATAGATCATGAATCTAACTGTTATTTCTGCTGAAATTTTTTATTTACCTGTTAGATAAATAGGTTTTATCAGCACTTCCTCCTTTCCTCTCTGTATGTTCTCCTCATCTTCCGGGTTTTCGAGCGTGCTCCCCGCAGCAACGTCACGGGTTCAAAGGAACTACAATTCCCTTGATGCTTAGCGGCATCGCGCATGCGCAGTGCCACTTTTTCGCTGTGTGACGACGAACCTGAGCCACACTTCCATGTCAGCAAAAAAGGCGGGCGGAGTAGGGCGGAGTAAAGGCGGGGCTGTGCTGAGATAGTCATTCAGCTTACAATAGCAAGGCACGGGAGGCGGGGCTACAGCGTCTTAGACACGCCCGCGGGTCCCCTGCCTCCCGTGCCTGTGAACGCACACAGCGGCTCCCCGCAGGGATGTAGTCCGAAGGGAGGGGGCGAGCAAGCTGACTAACCCCCCGCCAGAATGGCTCGGATGATGGGGGCAAGCTGACAGAGGAAAAACAGGAAGTTGAAAATTCGCACACAGAAAAAAAGAATTTACAAAGGAAAATGAAGGAAAAGGTAAGTGAACCAACAGGACACTACCTTAAAGGAACATAAATAAAAAACAAACCTTTAGTATCACTTTAAACCTGACCCCTGTACTGTATGTTGCATACTACAGACCTCTGGACTCTGTGTTATTTACTCCTGACCCCTGCACTCTGTGTTAGATACCACTGACCGCTACACTCTGCATTACTTATTCCTGACCCCTGAACTGTATGTCACATACTACAACGACCTCTGAACTTTGAGATACTAATTACTGACCCCTGTACTCTACATTACTTACTGCTGATCTCTGAATTCTGCATTACTACAGACCTCTAGACTCTATATTACTTACTCCTGACCCCTGCACTCTGTGTTACATCCTACTGACTTCTATACTCTGCATTACTTACGCCTAAAGTCTGCACTCTGCGTTACTTACCGCTGATCTCTGAATTCTGCATTACTTCTGACCCCTGTGCTCTGAATTTCTTACTACTGATCCCTGCACTATGCATTACTTACCTCTGACCTTGCACTTTAAAAACCTCTCTTACTTTTTAACGGGGCCTTGCTAATTTATCCCCCAAAAGTAAAAAAAGTGTGCTGCACCCTAGTGCATTGTTTATTCCTAACCTCTGAATTCTGCTTAACCTACTACTGACCCCTTTACTCTGCATTACTTACTACTGACCCCTTTACTCTGTGTTACTTTCTACTGACCATTGTACTCTGTGTTACTTACTACTGACCCTTGTACACTGTGTTACTTACTACTGACCCCTGCAATCTGTGTTATATGCTACTGACCTCTACACTCTGCATTACTTACTTCTGACCCCTGCACAGTATGTCACATACATCACTCCTGACCCCTGCACTCTGCGTTACTTACTGCTGATCTTTGAATTCTGTATTGCTACTGACCCCTACACTCTGCGTTACTTACTGCTGACCCCTACACTCTGCGTTACTTACTGCTGACCCCTACAATGTGAATTACTTATTTCTGACCCCTGCACTTTAAAAATCTTTCTTACTTTTAGCAGGGCCTTGCTAGCTTATCTCCCCAATTTCCCAAAAGTAAAAAAAGTGTGCGCATTAATTATTCCTGACCTCTGAACTCTGCTTTACTTACTACTTACCCCTGCAATCTCTGTTACTTACTACTGACCTCTGCACTCTGTATTACTTACTACTGACCTCTGTGCTCTGTGTTACTTACTACTGACCTCTGCACTCCGTGTTACTTACTACTGACCTCTGCACTCTGTGTTACTTACTACTGACCTCTGTACTCTGTATTAATTACTACTGACCTCTGTACTCTGTATAACTTACTACTGACCTCTGTGCTCTGTGTTACTTACTACTGACCTCTGCGCTCTGTATTACTTACTACTGACTTCTGCGCTCTGTGTTACTACTAACCTCTGCACTCTGTGTTACTTACTACTGACCTCTGCACTCTGTATTACTTACTACCGACTTCTGCGCTTTGTGTTACTACTAACCTCTGCACTCTGTATTACTTACTACTGACCTCTGTACTCTGTATTACTTACTACTGACCTCTGTACTCTGTATTACTTACTACTGACCTCTGTGTTACTTACTACTGACCTCTGCACTCTGTGTTACTTACTACTGACCTCTGTGCTCTGTGTTACTTACTGCTAACCTCTGCACTCTGTATTACTTACTACTGACCTCTGTACTCTGTATTACTTACTACTGACCTCTGCACTCTGTATTACTTACTACTGACCTCGCTACTCTGTATTACTTACTACTGACCTCTGTGCTCTGTGTTACTTACTACTGACCTCTGCGCTCTGTGTTACTTACTACTGACTTCTGCGCTCTGTGTTACTTACTACTGACCTCTGCGCTCTGTATTACTTACTACTGACCTCTGTACTCTGTGTTACTTACTACTGACCTCTGCGCTCTGTATTACTTACTACTGACTTCTGCGCTCTGTGTTACTCACTACTAACCTATGCACTCTGTGTTACTTACTACTGACCTCTGCACTCTGTGTTACTTACTACTAACCTCTGCACTCTGTATTACTTACTACTGACCTCTGTACTCTGTATTACTTACTACTGACCTCTCCACTCTTCATTACTTACTACTAACCTCTGCACTCTGTATTACTTACTACTGACCTCTGCACTCTGTGTTACTTACTACTGACCTCTGCGCTCTGTGTTACTTACTACTGACCTCTGCGCTCTGTGTTACTTACTACTGACCTCTCCACTCTTCATTACTTACTAATAGACCTACAACCGATGCAAATTTGTGCAGAATGGTTTGAATAGCTCCTTGCAGCCTGATAAGATGATGGGACCAAAAAAAAAACCTGAGCCACTTCCTTTAAAACTCTTCCAGGGACACGGAGATAGAAGGATGGGACCTGGTGACACTGGCAGTCAAGTTAAGGGTGTTCAGGGAACAGGAGAAGCAGATATAAGGCAGAGACAGCCCTCGGAGCTGCCTTTGGTCCCTTCCTCCCCTGAGCCTTGTGGGAACCTGAACTGCCTAAAATAATACTGAAGCTCGGATTCGGCTTGGGACATCCAAATCCAGGAGGCTCGACCCAAATCTCCCAAATCCCAAATCTCCCAAATCCCAAATCTAAGATGATCTGAATTTCAAGATCAAATCTTAACATTTG
Organism: Lithobates septentrionalis; assembly: GCA_037952835.1. Lineage (NCBI taxonomy): Eukaryota > Metazoa > Chordata > Amphibia > Anura > Ranidae > Lithobates > Lithobates septentrionalis. Next base: position 469,243 of record JBBDGP010003759.1, read on the forward strand.
CACCCTGAGCATTGAGGGGTTTAGCCTGGTCACCCCCAAATGTAGCAGGGCTGCCTCTCACAACTTCAGCTCCACAGCACACTTGGTACATAAATATAATAATATCCCACAAGATTTTATTGTTCGGATCGTATTCCAGAAGATGAGTCTTCTCCTGGCTCGCTATGCAGAGACAAGCTTATGGCCAGGATACTCTTCATATTAGTACAGTAAAGCCAGGAGGATGTTCATTCTCTGTTTTGTCGACCTCAGAAATATCAGATTGAAAAAAATCTGATTCAAAGATTCATTTGTGATCTCCCAAACATTACAGATATTTTTTTAGGCGTTTGCCGTTTTCATTTTATTAATAACATGGGGTTCAAAATAAGATTTGCCATGTGTAAGTTTTAGGAAAAGTGTAAAACCTAAATTAATTTAATTGAAAACACCATTGAGAGTGTTTATCTATATCTGTTCGATGTGCAGGAAAAAAAAAATCTATGTTACTTACTCCTGACCCCTGCGCTCTGTGTTACTTAAAATGACCTCTCAACTCTGCATTACATACTATTGACCTTTGAACTCTGTACTATTTACATCTGACCCCCTACACTGAGTCACATACCACTGAACTCTGCAAAACGTACTCCTGACCGTTCAGCCACTACTGACCCCTGCACTCTGTGCTACTTAATATTGACCTCTGAACTCATTCCACTGAACTCAGAACTCTATTGTACTTATCCTTGAACCGTGCTCTCTGCACTACATAATACTGACCTCTGAACTCTGCATTACTTACTACTGATCCCTGCACCCTGTATTACTTACTACTGACCTTTGAACTCTGTGTTACTACTGACCCCTGCACTTTGCATTTTTAATACTACTGACCTTTGAACTCTGTGTTATTCCTGACCCCTGCACTGTGCATTACATACTAAAGACCTCTGAACTCTTCAATACTTTCTACTGATCTCTGCACACTGTTACTTACTACTGTCCTCACTGTTACCACTGATCCCTGCACTCTGCATTACTTACCACTAACCTTTGAACTCTCCATCACTACTGACCCCTGTACTCTGTGTTATTTAATACTGACCTTTGAGTTACCACTGACCCATGCACTCTGAAATATCTACTCCTGACCCGTGTACTGTGTGTCACATACTACAGACCTCTACACTCTGCATTACTTACTCCTGACCCCTGCAATCGGCGTTATATACTACTGACTTCTACATTCTGCATTACCTATCACTGACCCATACACTGAGGGTCACATACTACAGACCTCTGAACTCTGCGTTACTTACACCTTTGACACATACTGCTAACCTCTGAGCTTTGCATTACTTACTCCTGAACTTTGAGTTACTTATTACTGCCCCCCTGCAATCTGCGTTACTTACTGCTGACCTCTGAATTCTGCATTAGGACTTACCCCTGCGCTCTCCGTTGCTTACTGCTGACCCCTGTGCTCTGCGCTATATACTATTGACCGCTACACTCTGCATTACTTACTCCTGACCCCTGCACTAAGGGTCACATACTACAGACCTCTAAACTCTGCATTACTTACTCTTGTGACACATGCTACAAACTTCTGAACTCTGCAATGCTTACTCCTGGACTCTGAGTTACTTACTACTGACCCCTCCACTTTGCATTACTTACTGCTGACCTCTGAATTCTGCATTACTGCTGACCCCTGCACTTTGCATTACTTACTGCTGACCTATGAACTCTGCATTACTACTGACCCCTGCGCTCTGCATTATATACTATTGACTTCTACACTCTGCATTACTTGCTCTTGACCCCTGCACCAAGGGTCACATACTACAGACGTCTTAACTCTGCGTTACTCCTGTGACACATACTTCAAGCCTCTGAACTCTGCATTACTTACTCCTGAACTTTGATTTACTTATTACTGACCTCTACACTCTGCATTACTCCTGACCCCTGCACTAAGGGTCACATACTACAGACCTCTAAACTCTGCGTTACTTACTCCTGTGACACATACTACAGAACACAGAACTCTGCATTAATTACTGACCCCTGCACTCTGTATTACTTACTACTGACCCCTGACCTATGCGTTACTTACTGCTGACCTCTGAACTCCGTGTTATTACTGATCCCTGCACTCTGCCTTACTTGCTACTGACTCCTTCACTTTTCAAACCTTCCTTTACTTTTTACCAGGGCCTTGCTAGCTTATCCCCCTAAAACAAAAAAAAGTGCGTTGCACCCCGGTGATCTTTGACCTCTTCCATGTTGTTCAGGTAAATCTCCACCTCTGCCTGTCCAGCTCCAACCTTCTTGCCCCTCATCTTCAACAAAATTCAAAAGTAATTAGCAATACCCTTATGCTCCATGCTCACTCTGGCCAATAATTACCCATTGCTCTCTATTCTATTCTATTCTATTCTCTCTATTCTATTCTATTCTATTCTCTCTATTCTATTCTATTCTCTCTATTCTATTCTCTCTATTCTATTCTCTCTATTCTATTCCCTCTATTCTATTCTATTCTCTCTATTCTATTCCCTCTATTCTATTCTATTCCCTCTATTCTATTCTATTCTCTCTATTCTATTCTTTTCTATTCTATTCTATTCGATTCCCTCTATTCTATTCTATTCTCTCTATTCTATTCTTTTCTATTCTATTCGATTCCCTCTATTCTATTCTATTCTCTCTATTCTATTCTATTCTCTCTATTCTATTCCCTCTATTCTATTCTATTCCCTCTATTCTATTCTATTCTCTCTATTCTATTCTTTTATATTCTATTCTATTCGATTCCCTCTATTCTATTCTATTCTCTCTATTCTATTCTATTCTCTCTTCTATTCTATTCCCTGTATTCTATTCTATTCTCTCTATTCTATTCTATTCTATTCTACTCTCTCTATTCTATTCTATTCCTTCTATTCTATTCTATTCTCTCTATTCTATTCCCTCTATTCTTTTCTATTCTATTCTATTCTATTCGATTCCCTCTATTCTATTCTATTCTCTCTATTCTATTCTTTTCTATTCTATTCTATTCGATTCCCTCTATTCTATTCTCTCTATTCTATTCTATTCTCTCTATTCTATTCCCTCTATTCTATTCTTTTCTATTCTATTCTATTCCCTCTATTCTATTCTATTCTCTCTATTCTATTCGATTCCCTCTATTCTATTCTCTCTATTCTATTCTATTCTCTCTATTCTATTCTATTCTCTCTATTCTATTCTTTTCTATTCTATTCGATTCCCTCTATTCTTTTCTATTCTATTCTATTTGATTCCCTCTATTCTATTCTATTCTCTCTATTCTATTCTATTCTCTCTATTCTATTCCCTCTATTCTATTCTATTCCCTCTATTCTATTCTTTTCTATTCTATTCTATTCGATTCCCTCTATTCTATTCTATTCTCTCTATTCTATTCTTTTCTATTCTATTCTATTCGATTCCCTCTATTCTATTCTATTCTCTCTATTCTATTCTATTCTCTCTATTCTATTCTATTCCCTGTATTCTATTCTATTCTCTCTATTCTATTCAATTCTATTCTACTCTCTCTATTCTATTCTATTCCTTCTATTCTATTCCCTCTATTCTATTCTCTCTATTCTATTCTATTCCCTCTATTCTATTCCCTCTATTCTATTCCCTCTATTCTATTCTCTCTATTCTATTCTATTCCCTCTATTCTATTCTATTGTCTCTATTCCGTAGTCGGATTTCCTCATTGCTGGCCCCCAGTCTGGTCACAATCCTGAACACAGCTTTACTGAGACCATGTAAAGTCCACGATCGCTGATGGTACATCAGGTGTATTTGCGCTAAATCCAACGTCTCTACAGCATCCCCCCCCCCGCGTTTTTTTTTGTACTTCGTTAATTGACTCGCTTTCCGTTTACACAACAAACGCCGTGAATTACGTCGTCAGAACTGGCTACCGTTCCCGGTACCTCATTAAACGCCCAGACTAATAACGTTTGTTTAAAAATCTGCAAAGTTTTGCAGGAAAAACCTCCATGATAAAATATTACAGTAGTGCGCTTTATTGAACGTTTCCGAAAGATTTGCGCTGGCTTTTTACTAGCTTCCTTTTTAGCAGTTACGCCGTGTTTTTCTATACCTAGGGGTATATTACTGAAAACCACATGCCAGAACCCTGTGTTCCTGGTGGAGCGAAAAAAGAAAAAAGAAAAAAAAAAAAAGAGGGAGCGAGAAGAAGAAAAAACACGGGTGATAGATGACGACATTAACATTGAACAGTCGCCCTGAAAACGCTAAGCGGGGGCCCCACCCCCCCCCCACCCGCGGCTCACCTGCTGCCACTTTACATGCAGATAATGCCAGAAGGGGGAACATTACCTCATTAGAAAATGTGGATTTAATTAGGAGGAGAAAATAAGCTGTAACTCTCAGAACGTTCAGAGGCCCCATGCTGCCTCGTAAAAGAGCAAACTCCAGGCATGACTAAAAGTGGACATAACATCAGATATATTTCTTCATGCTAAGGTCGTTGTTTGCTGTGTAACGTGTCAGTGTAATGCCGCGTACGCGCGATCGGACTTCTCGTCGGAATAAAAGATATGACGGCTTTTCCGACGGGATTCCGCTCAAGCTTGCCTTGCATACACGCGGTCACGCAAAAGTTCTCTGAACTTTCGACCGTCAAGAACGCGGTGACGTACAACGCTACGACGAGCCGAGAAAATGACGTTCAAGGCTTCCGAGCGTGCGTCGAATTGTTTCCGAGCATGCGTAGGGATTTTGCGCGTCGGAATTGCCACAGACGAGCGCATTTTCCGATAGGAGCTTTTCCCGACCGAAAAATTAAGAACCCGCTCTCAGTCTTTTGATGGCTGGAAATCGGCCGGCAAAAGTCCGATGGAGCATACACACGGTCGCATTTTCCGAACGGAAAACTCTCATCGGTCTTTTGCGGGCCGAAAATTCCGATCGTGTGCACGTGGCGTAACGCTTCTGGTATTTATTATGGGTAGGAAATACCGCGCCAATCCAAGAAATTCAAACAGCAGCCAACACTACAAATTGACCAGATTGTGCAAAGTATTTAAATGTAAAAAGTGTAGCGCTAAAGTGCAAAGCCTCTCGACGGGAGAGGTTATAAAATAATAAAGAAAATTCCAACACTCAAGTGAAAAAACTGTACCGGGTTGCAAAACTATACAAGTATGCAGGGTTAGTTTTAAATGTGTAGTCTAATAGCTTAGACAAACAATCATTCATGGAAAATGCAAAAAAACGTGAAGCGTTAAAAAACTCTAGTAGGTTAACGTGAACAATTAGTAAAAAATACAATGACATGAGAAGAGAGGAGTATAAGTGACAAAATGAATGGTATTACCAACTGAATGATAATTTAAAATGACCGCCTTAAAAATGAAATAATACAGTAGGTATACACGGCAATAATAAAGGTAAATATAAATATAGTGAAGTGTCCACAATTCTAATAGAAGGTGTAGTCATCAAAAAGGAAGCATTGAAACTTGTCTAGTCCCAAAAATTACTTCGTATAGATAAAATGAATTCAATACAATGTGGATGATATTTTGATAACTCTTCTGTAATACTCCGAATCAACGTATGGGATAAAGCACTCTTACCGACTTGGGTGGACTCACAGGCCGTCGGCGGTGAGTCAAACAGGCTTGCACTGTCTTAGGGTAAATGACAGTATGGGGATGGACCGTGCACTGCTGGGCTTCCTCCTCAGATGGGGGACCCGGATCCTGCCAGGATGGTCCAAACGATCATCAACCCTGTCGGCATTGGTGGATCATGTATGGGAAATAAGCAACAAAGAGCCTCCACATGGTGTAAATCCAAATAGATCAATTGGCGTTTATTTGATCAATTACGATCATCAGAAATTCCATAAAAGCGTATAAAATAGTAGAATCGATTCCAACAGATAAAAAAGTAAGCGTGGTAAGGGTGGCTGGGTACAGCAAAGCGACCCGACGCGTTTCGTCTGAAGAGACTTCGGCTGGGGTATATGCCATCCAGCCACCACCACGCTTTTATACATATGCTAAAATTAATGACCCATAAACAGCTGTTACGACATCGCGTGCTTTGACTTCCTGGGTATCTAGCGTGCGTTCCAAGCGGAACCGCGTGTTACCGCGTTGAGCCAATTAGAAGAGTTGCGGCGCCTCTACCATCCAAGCCTCGCTCTAGGTGTCCTATCGTAGTGCGCTCTTACTGGGTAGGAGTGTGTACTCACCCCTTCCCCGCCCCTTGTAGATCTCACCCGGTTAGACGGGCACGTGACCAGCGTCACGTGATCACGTGTGACGTATCGTTGGGCATACATCATCGCGCCTACCCGGAAGTAGGAGCACTTTGCTGAGGTTGTTGGAATGCAAGGTGCGTTCCAAATGGGTCATCGAGGCCGGAAATGTTTAAAGTAAAGTGCTGCATTTAAAAAAGTTCGCCAATAAAGGCGAAAAAAACTAAATAAACATTAATAAAAGTTCCATTTTAATTATTTCACCAGGAAGTCAATACGACTCGCAATTATATGATACATATCTTCGAGACAGGAAACATGGTAAACCTTAATACGAACAACCCATTACATTCATAAATATGAGTATCAACAGGAGTTAAGGAGGTAACAATCTGAACCTATAACAAAATAAAAAACATATAGGCCAGAATGGCCATAACTATAAAAAAAGATGCTAGATATTGCGCTTATCGTGGGCAAACCTGGGCAATATAATGAAATATTACGAAATTAAAAAATTGTAACTAGGCTTTATAATAGGAGACGGAAGATGGAAAAATATAACCGTATAGACCAAGACCTAATAGTTCTAAACAGACCAATATTTAATACATCCTATATTGGCCATATCGTCCACTGTAAGGACTTAAATTAGTTTGCAATCAGGTGGGGTCTAACCACCGTATGTTGCAAATGGTATTAAGGAACCCCTTATACATAAGAATAGTCTGCCCAGGTAACTGGGGAGGGGAAGACTTATATGTTTAAGATTGGTTGATGAATGAATTAATGTCCCATTCTACATTAAGCCCATGTGGTGTAAAACTTCTTAATTGGTGTATCCAGAAGGTTTCAAGTCTTGAGACTCCTCTTACACAAGATTCACCCCTCCAGTGTGGGGTGAACTTGTCTATTATTTGGAACTTAGTGCCAGTGGGATCACGGTGATGGTGTAGTAAATAGTGGTTGGGTACACTATGATTAGTACGCCCTTTTTTTATAGATTTGATATGTTCGTTAACCCTTATGGCAAACGTACGAATGGTCCGCCTCACGTACTGCTTCCCACAAGGGCACGTAATGAGGTACACAATGTACCTTGTCGAACAGGTGACAAAATGTTTAACAGAGTATTGTTTCCCAGTAATGGTTGATCCAAAGGTCTCAATCTTACGAGATTTAAGTGTATTGTGTTTACAAACCCTGCATCTTCCACAGGGAAAAAAACCTTTCATGCTCTGAAAGAAGGAAGGGATAGAGGGGGGATCGGTTACGTTGGGGGCAATCTGTCCTCTCAGGGACATGGCACCTCTATAGACCACACCAGCTTTTTCCACAGGAGGAGGATGTCGTCAATATACCTAGCCCACAGCAATAGTTGCGGAGGGTCTAAGGCATAGACCCTTAGGTATATTGACGACATCCTCCTCCTGTGGAAAGGAAATATGGAGTCTTTAGACGAGTTTATACGTACCTTGAACAACAATCAGATTGGGATAGAGCTGACCTACGAAGCCAGTCGGTCGACCATCCACTTTCTAGACCTGGAAATCACAGTAGTCGATGATCATCTCATTACTAAAACCTTTTTGTAACCGGGTGACGATCTACAAGGGGCGGGGAAGGGGTGAGTACACACTCCTACCCAGTAAGAGCGCACTACGATAGGACACCTAGAGCGAGGCTTGGATGGTAGAGGCGCCGCAACTCTTCTAATTGGCTCAACGCGGTAACACGCGGTTCCGCTTGGAACGCACGCTAGATACCCAGGAAGTCAAAGCACGCGATGTCGTAACAGCTGTTTATGGGTCATTAATTTTAGCATATGTATAAAAGCGTGGTGGTGGCTGGATGGCATATACCCCAGCCGAAGTCTCTTCAGACGAAACGCGTCGGGTCGCTTTGCTGTACCCAGCCACCCTTACCACGCTTACTTTTTTATCTGTTGGAATCGATTCTACTATTTTATACGCTTTTATGGAATTTCTGATGATCGTAATTGATCAAATAAACGCCAATTGATCTATTTGGATGTACACCATGTGGAGGCTCTTTGTTGCTTATTTCCCATACATGATCCACCAATGCCGACAGGGTTGATGATCGTTTGGACCATCCTGGCAGGATCCGGGTCCCCCATCTGAGGAGGAAGCCCAGCAGTGCACGGTCCATCCCCATACTGTCATTTACCCTAAGACAGTGCAAGCCTGTTTGACTCACCGCCGACGGCCTGTGAGTCCACCCAAGTCGGTAAGAGTGCTTTATCCCATACGTTGATTCGGAGTATTACAGAAGAGTTATCAAAATATCATCCACATTGTATTGAATTCATTTTATCTATACAAAGTAATTTTTGGGACTAGACAAGTTTCAATGCTTCCTTTTTGATGACTACACCTTCTATTAGAATTGTGGACACTTCACTATATTTATATTTACCTTTATTATTGCCGTGTATACCTACTGTATTATTTCATTTTTAAGGCGGTCATTTTAAATTATCATTCAGTTGGTAATACCATTCATTTTGTCACTTATACTCCTCTCTTCTCATGTCATTGTATTTTTTACTAATTGTTCACGTTAACCTACTAGAGTTTTTTAACGCTTCACGTTTTTTTGCATTTTCCATGAATGATTGTTTGTCTAAGCTATTAGACTACACATTTAAAACTAACCCTGCATACTTGTATAGTTTTGCAACCCGGTACAGTTTTTTCACTTGAGTGTTGGAATTTTCTTTATTATTTTATAACCTCTCCCGTCGAGAGGTTTTGCACTTTAGCGCTACACTTTTTACATTTAAATTCTGGTATTTATTATCTCTCACGAAGATGACAGTACTCCCTCTTGCATTTGCTTTTCTCTCCGGAAGAACGGTGCCATCTTTGTTCAGGCAACATCCTGGGACCACCATCTATTTCCTGGACTGAGATGCCAGCATCATGTAAATCCTGGTGACTCTGCAGTTCTTGGCTGTATTAGCCTATATGTGGGTAGGACTTGCATTTGGTTATGATGCAGAGGGATCAGATGACATTTATAATAATAATAATAATAGTAATAATAATAATAAATAATATAATAATAATAATAGCATTTGGTTATGATGCAGAGGGATCAGATGACCTTTATAATAATAATAATAATAATAATAATAATAATAATAATAATAGAAATAATAATAATAAATAATAAAATAATAATAATAACAATAATAATAATAAATAATATAATAATAATAAATATAATAATAATAATAATAATAATAATAATAATAATAATAATAATAAATAATGCAAGGCACCTAACCGCACAGGCACTGAATATCTTCATTAATACAGAATACCTCAATCATGCAATGCTTACATAGGCTAGCTGCCAGAGGCTTGTGTCCTTAAGAAGGATTCCTCACGGGCGTGCATTATGATCTAGGCGGGGGAGGTACCTTAACTTTTCTCTTACTTCACCAGTGCGCAGGGATGCATCTGAACGATATCTGATTGGCTGAGTTGGGGGCTTTTCATCTGGTCTAGGAACAATAGAGAGGGATCCAGAAGGTTCACAAACTATCCATATGTAGCACACCCCCTAAAGAACTGGTGGTGCATCAGGTCGTTTTTTTCTCCCCCTTAGAGCACCCAGCATTTTCTTCATGCTTCCAGTGGCTTCAAAGAACAGTCTTGGAGTTTCTTTTGGGGTTTTTATTTGAAACAATTAACTTGGATAGGGTGAGGGATCATGGGATACCCCAATAAATGGCAGAACTTGATAACTAGAGGACTTCTTAACTTTCTGGCTGCACTTGTACAAAAAAGGAATGTCCTTCAGGATCTCTACGCTAATGGTGACTATTACCTCCTTTAGGGGGTTGTTTACTCACATAGCCACAGGATCATGGGTTGCCTCCTGTGGATATCCAACAGGCTCTTCCTAGTGAGGGAGATGTAGGCTCACACCACCATAGGACAGCTGGGCTCTTTTCCACCAGCTTCCACCTGGCTCTCTCCAGTGAGCTTCTCGAGACCAAAACTTGATCCCTTAACTTAAGCTTGTGAATAGGCCCCCCAGATAAGCCTGGCTGGGACCTCTGTGTCTCCCTGAAGGCTTATTCCAAAATCATACAGGGGTCTGCTCCAGCAAGACTGGACCCAGGAACATTGCACCCTGATACTCAGGCCTGAAACTATTTAAAGGCTCTCCAACCACCTACTGCCCCCCCCCCCCCCTTAGGGATTAGCTGAAGTCCCATAAATATCCAGGTTGCATGACCTGTTCTCCCTCTTAATATGTTTCTAGAATCATCTTTCCAAAGCGGTTTCCAAAGTGAGCAAAGTCCTTTCTTGTATTAGGAGAGGTATGGACTCCAGAGAGAGAGATATAATTTTGCCCCTGTTCAAATCATTAGTAAAACCTCATCTGGAATATGCAGTTCAGTTTTGGACACCAGTTCTCAAAAAGGATATCGGGGAACTGGAGAAAATGCAGAGAAGGGCAACCAAACTGATAAGAGGCATGGAGGAGCTCAGCTATGAGGAGAGATTAGAGGAACTGAATTTATTCTCTCTTGAAAAGAGGAGAATAAGGGGAGATATGATCACCATGTATAAATATATAAGGGGTCCATATAGTAAACTTGGTGTTGAGTCATTCACTTTAAGGTCATCACAGAGGACAAGGGGGCACTCTTTACATCTAGAGGAAAAAAGATTTGATCTCCAAATACGGAAAGGTTTCTTCACAGTTATAGCTGTGAAAATGTGGAATAGACTCCCTCCAGAGGTGGTGATTGCTTCAAGAAAGTCCTGGATTCTTTCCTAAATGTACAGAATATAACTGGGTACTGACATTTATAGGTAAAGTTGATTCAGGGAAAATGCGATTGCCTCTCTGGGGATCAGGAAGGAATTTTTTCCCCTGCTGTAGCAAATTGGATCATGCTTTGCTGGGGTTTTTCGCCTTCCTCTGGATCAATTGTGGGTGAAGGATTGTGTATATGGGATTGTATGGGGTTTTTTTTTGGTTGAACTAGATGGACTTGTGTCCTTTTTCAACCTCACTAACTATGTAACTATCTAGAAGACAAGGGAAGTAAAGGTGCAGCAGTCTGTTAGACCAGTGGCGGCCCGTCCATGGGGGCGCCTGGGCGCCGCCCCCCCCCCCCCCTCTGCACAGTCACAAAAAAAAATGAAAAAAAAAAATAAATGAAAAAAAAAAAAAAATTTTTTAAACTGGCCCTTTAAAAAATGAAAAAAAAAAATCGAAAAAAAGGTCCATAAGTGCACTGCGTTCGGGCGCCAGGCGCAGTGCACTACGGGAAGCGCCACGTCTATGCAATCACGAGATTGCAGACGCAACGCTTTATTTGCGGGCTTTTAACCCGCCTTGTGGCGCGATCCATCGCGCCGAGTAGTTTCCGCATATTATATGTATTAGATGGCCGGGACTTTGAGTGACATTCAAGTTATGATGTCACTTCCGCTTTTTATTTCCCAGTGCGCCCAAGCAGAGGAAGCATGAGGAGCGGACTCCTCTACTGCTGTGTGACTACACAGTCACACTGAGATTAGAGAATGCTGCCTCGGAGCCATAGGGAGAGTGAGAGAGCCGGAGTATGTCCTCAGAGTCAGAGCAGGAGCCGTCTCAATGTACGGGGAGAAGGATGGAGCCGGACTCACTGTGCTGGGCTGTCTTCCAGGTGAGTGCTGGGGGGGAGGGGAGGAAAAGTTCTGCTGGATGGAGGGGAACCCCAACACTTCTATCTGTCTAATCTTCTCTCTGGATTCACACACATTCTATCTATATCTCTCTATCTATACCTCTCTATCTATACCTCTCTATCTATATCTATATCTCCCTATCTATCTCACTGTTACTATTGATATTGATATTGCTACTACTATTGATACTGATACTACTATTGATATTGATACTACTACTACTATTGATATTACTACTATTGATATTGATACTACTACTATTGATATTGATACTACTACTATTGATACTACTATTGATACTACTACTGCTACTATTGATACTAATACTACTGATACTACTACTACTGCTACTACTATTGATACTACTATTGATATTGATACTACTACTACTGGTATTAATAACACATAAAAATAAATATGAATAATATGAAATACATGGGTTTATATAAAATCCTACTACAGATCCCAGCGGTGTATACTTGGAGATCAGTATATAGGAATAGATGTCTATCTATCTATCTATCTATCTATCTATCTATCTATCTATCTATCTATCTATCTATCTATCTATCTATCTATCTATCTATCCCACCCAGTCTCTGTCTGTCTATCTCTCCCACCCAGTGTCTATCTATCTGTAGGCCCTAATGCTGGCGAGTGATGGGGGGGGTATGGGGTTGGTTGGGGCTTTGTTTGCGCCCCCCCAAAAAAATGGAGCACCAGCCGCCACTGTGTTAGACACTGATCCTCTGATTACAGTGGAGCCAACTAAAGATACCTAGCAGCCTACTTTACACTAGAAGGGGGCTACACCTATATAGCAGAAGCCTTTCCCTGCACTGAACCTACTGTAGCTGTCCCTGTCAAGACCGGTTCCTCCCCCTACCCCCACATTGCGGACATGCCTAAAGGGCTCAGCAGAGTATATATATATATATATATATATATATATATATATATATATATATATATATATATCTTTATATATATATACAGGGATTTTTTCTCAGAGAATAGGTGCAGGAACTCCCCCGTCTGAGTTACCCCTTTTCTCTGCCCCCTACCCACCTCTGACCACCGTCCCTTGATCCCACCCCCTACCAGTACTGCCCCTTTTAGAGAATACAGAATCAAGTATCGTTTGTATGAAACATGTTGATGATAAAAAGAAAAGCAGTAAAATAGATCCCTTGCAGCCAGCAACAATAGAATCCCAGCAATAGATCCCCACACAACAATAGACTTCCCCGCAACAATGGACTCCACCCCAACAACAATAGATTCCCTGTAGCAACAGTGAACCACCCACAACAAAATATCACACCCAGTAACATTAGACCCCCCCCCCCCCCAGCAGCAACAACAGATCTCCCAGCAGCCAGCATCAATAGATCCTCCAGCAGCCAGTAAAAATAGACCTCTCCCTCAACAGTAGATAACTTCCAGCAACATATGACCCCCCAACAACAATAGATTCCCCATCAGCAACAATAGACCCTCACACAAAATCAGATCCCCACCAGTGACAATAGATCTCCCAGCAGCCAATATCAATAGACCCTCCAGCACACCCCACACCCCATGATATTACATACATTCAGTGCTGGAGGTGCCGGAACTGCGTTCCCACTAAAAAAAAGCCACATTATATATATATATATATATATTTCACTTCTGAATCCAAGGTGACTGCCGAAATCTCATGAGAGCTTCTGTCCAATTAGGACTTCCCTTATCTGGCCACCGGAAGTCATGTATAGAGGACATACTAGAGCTGCACGATTCTGGCCAAAGTGAGAATCACAATTTTTTTTGCTTAGAATAAAAAGGTCAGGATTCTCTCACGATTCTCGCGATATAAAATCTTTCACATTACACAAAAAAATTGGGCTAACTTTACTGGTTAGTTTTTGTTTTTTTAATTCATTAAAGTAATTTTTTCCAAAAAAAAAAATGCATTTGAAAGGCCGCTGTGCAAATACAGTGTGTCTACTTTCCAAAATGGGGTCATTTGGGGGGGTTTGTACTGCCCTGTCATTTTAGCACCTCAAGAAATGACATAGGCAGTCATAAACTAAAAGCTGTGTAAATTCCAGAAAATGTACCCTAGTTTGTAGACGCTATAACTTTTGCGCAAACCAATAAATATACGCTTATTGACATTTTTTTTTACCAAAGACATGTGGCCGAATACATTTTGGCCTAAATGTATGACTAAAATTGAGTTTATTGGATTTTTTTTATAACAAAAAGTAGAAAATATCATTTTTTTTTCAAAATTTTTGGTCTTTTTCCGTTTATAGCGCAAAAAATAAAAACGGCAGAGGTGATCAAATACCATCAAAAGAAAGCTCTATTTGTGGGAAGAAAAGGACGCAAATTTCGTTTGGGTACAGCATTGCATGACCGCGCAATTAGCAGTTAAAGCGACGCAGTGCCGAATTGTAAAAAGTGCTCTGGTCAGGAAGGGGGTAAATCCTTCCGGGGCTGAAGTGGTTAACAGAGCGGCAGAAAAAAAAAAAAAAAGTTCGGCCCTGGTGGAAAATCCAATGAAATTCAATTAATCATTTTCTTAGCTGTGTCAAATATTTGTTTTTTGAAGAGAAAACTCTTTGAGACATTGCAATTTAGCTTTAAATCCAGACTTGGAAAAAAAATGCGCCCAGAGAGGCTGAAAACAGGTTTGTTTTATGTTTTTGTTGCTGGAGTTTTCGGTTTATTGGAAGTTGAGTGATAAGCCGGGGTGACATACAGGACATCAAACGCAAGTAACAACTGAGGAACATAAACACATTAAAACTGCCTTTGGCTTATAAAGGCAAATCGCATAGTGATGAAAAGCCTTCTGAGTATAAACACACGGCATGAGGGATCAGGAAAACTGCCAGGGCCCGAAGACATTTTTATTTAATTTTTTTGTTGGGGGGGTTATTTTATATGTATAAAATATATGAGCTTGATATAAATAATTGTATTATCTACTTAACAACCAGTTAAAAATATTGCGGCAGGGCAATAAGAAACCGCCGCTTTCAGGTATACGAATGATTGGATGGCTGCACACTCTACTTGCAAAAAAACAAAACAGCTTTATTGTAGAACAAAGTCCATAAAAACAACCACAACTGATCAGGCAAGGGAGGGAACAGGCAGGTTGACGCGTTTCGCACGGAAGTTTGTGCTTTCTCAGGCTGCTCAGGCCTGAAACTATTTAAAGGCTCTCCAACCACCTACTGCCCCCCCCCAGGGATTAGCTGGAGTCCCATAAATATTGAGGTTGCATGACCTGTTCTCCCTCTTAATATGTTTCCAGAATCATCTTTCCAAAGCCGTTTCCAAAGCGAGCAAAGTCCTTTCTTGTATTAGGAGAGGTATGGACTCCAGAGAGAGAGATATCATTTTGCCCCTCTACAAATCATTAGTAAAACATCATCTGGAATATGCAGTTCAGTTTTCCACACAAGTTCTCAAAAAGGATATCGGGGACTGGAGAAAGTGCAGAGAAGGGCACCCAAACTGATAAGAGGCATGGAGGAGCTCAGCTATGAGGAAAGATCAGAGGAACTGAATTTATTCTCTCTTGAGAAGAGGAGATTAAGGGGGGATATGATCACCATGTATAAATATATAAGGGGTCCATATACAGGGGGTCCCCGACTTACGAACGACCCCTACTTACGAACGGGGCCCGAGTGACGTCACCGCGGCCTTGTCCGGCCCGGCCTAGTGAAGCCTCCAGGATCCCCGGTCTTTCCTACGAGCGCTGCCCCGCGGAGGTGCACCGCGGCCGGCCTGGACACACCATCTATCCATCTCCCTGCTGTGCCATCAGGTGAGCAGCCTATAACAGCCTGTGAGCAGTACTGTAATATGCTTAATATGCAGTGTACTGACCTGTTCCTCCTGTCCCTGCCGCCATGTAAAGAGTGAGAGGGGAAAGCTGTGCTCCTCCCCTCTCAGCTCTGACAGAAAATCTAGCAGTGCTAGGAGGTGACAGGGTCAATAAAGGGAACCTGTCACCTCCAATTGCTATCACACAGGGAATTGTTTTCTCCTGTGTGATAGCAATAAAGTTAAGTGAAAAAAAAAATGTATAAAAAAAATAAGAAATACAGTATTAATTAAATTTAAAAAAAAATAACAAAGTAATTAAAAAAAGTAAAGAATAATTAAAATTAAAAAAATTATACTGTCTGTATCCTCATTAGATGGATTTAATCTCACTTCCTGACTCTGAGACTGGATTTGTACTTAAAAAAGGTACTGTTCCGACTTACAAACAAATTTGACTTAAGAACAAACCTACAGTCCCTATCTCGTTCGTAACCCGGGGACCCCCTGTAGTGAACTTGGTGTTGAGTTATTCACTTTAAGGTCATCACAGAGGACAGGGGGGCACTCTTTACGTCTAGAGGAAAAAATATTTAATCTCCAAATACGGAAAGGAAGTTCGTGCTTTCTTAAGCACGAACTTCCGTGCGAAACGCGTCAACCTGCCTTTTCCCTTGCCTGCCTGATCAGTTATGGTTGTTATTATGGACTTTGTTCTACAATAAAGCTTTTTTTTTTTTGCAAGCATTGAGTGTGCAGTCATCCAATCATTCGTATTGCAGTAAGGGCAGCCGCTCTGCGCCGGATCACGTATGTGTAAGGGATCCGGCATTTCCAGGCAGGGGGTGTGTGGGTGCCCACCCGACGCCTACGCCTGTCATTCGTTACAGCAAAAGTCGGTCAGCAGGTCCCGGGCAATATTAATTGGGACCTGCTGGTTAGCTTAGCAAATCACAGTACAGAATCATGTATTTACTAACAACACAGGGCTCTGTACAGAGAGCAG
Organism: Lithobates septentrionalis; assembly: GCA_037952835.1. Taxonomy (NCBI): domain Eukaryota; kingdom Metazoa; phylum Chordata; class Amphibia; order Anura; family Ranidae; genus Lithobates; species Lithobates septentrionalis. Next base: position 486,062 of record JBBDGP010003759.1, read on the forward strand.
CGATGTTTTACATCTCTTAGAAAAGGCAGCACACATTACACTTTGATTGCCCCTAGATGTTAACCCCTTCCTAGCCAGTGTCATTAGTACAGTGACAGTGTGTATTATTAGCACTGATCACTGTCAGTTCTCACCCAGTGTCAGTTAGTGTCAGATTGGCCGCCGCACTGTCGCGGTCCCATTATAAGTTGCTGATCCCCACCATTACTAGTGTATATATATATATATATATATATATATATATATATATATATATATATATATATATATATATAAATCCAGTATACAGTACATACTCTTATTTGTAGGCGCTATAACTTTCATGCAAACCAATCAATATACACTTATTGGAATTTTTTTTTTCCGAAGACATGTAGCTGAATACATTTTGGCCTAAATTTATAAAGAAATTAGATTTTTAAATATTTTTATTGGATGTGTTTTATAGCAGAAAAGTAAAAAAAATGTTTTTTTTTTTTATTGTCAGTCTTTTTATAGTTATATAATAAAAAAAACAAATAAATAAAAAATTGGTGATAAAAAAACATCAAAAGAAAGCTCTATTTGTGTGAAAAAAAATCATATACATTTAATTTGGTTACAGTGTTGCATGGCCGCGCAACTGCCAGTTAAAGTAGTGCAGTGCTGAATAGCAAAAAATTCCCCGATCATGAAGGGGTAAACCTTCTGGAGTTTAAGTGGTTATTGTGAGTTGATTAGATAACTCTTTTCTATGTGTATAAAGTAAAAAACAATAGTGCATCGTACATCAAAAAACCTGTATAAAACACTCATATATACCTCTGGTAGATGCATAAAAAAACAAATGATATTATGCTACTGCATGCATATAAAACAGACATAAAAAAAATGATAAATATTATTAAATAGTGCATATACAAGTCTACTTCAAAATAATTTGAACGGTGAAAAGAAAATTGTTGTGACATTCAACCATATAGAAACAACAAAAACCAATCATCACCCGGCACCTATAGGTGAAATACGTACAATTTAATTATACACTTGTAGCACCCTTGTCCCTAGAACAGTGCTGCAGGTAAATTTACTTATGCTGGGTGGTAGTCAGCCTGGCTAATGTGTAGTATTTAGTGATTACATGGCTTCTTTAATATCCATTCTAAGTTGTAGCTTCTCCCTTCTGTCAGTAGGTGGTGCTATTGCCTTTGACATTAGAGTGATGAGTCAGGCTGGGTTCACACTGGTATGACATACGATCCGACTTTGGGAGCACTTGTCGCATGACGTGTGTAAATCAATGATTCCCTATGAGAGCCGTCTTAACTGGTCCGACACAAGTCGGTCCAACTTTGAAAAAGGTTCCTGCACTACTTTGGTCGGACTTTGGTCCTACTTCAGCCCATTGAATATCATTGAAGTCGGATCAAAGTAGAATCCTTGTCCTAACCATCCGACTTGTGACATCCGACATGGTGATTACAGCAGAAGTAAGAGGAATTTAAGTCACACTGGGATTCTTTTGATTGGTCAAAGGACAAGTTATGCCGCGTACACACGAGCGGACTTTACGGCGGACTTTGCCCGGCGGACTGGATTTCGTCGGACAATTCGATGTGTGTGGGCTCCAGCGGACTTTGTTTTCTCAAAAGTTGTACGGACTTAGATTTGAAACTTGTTTAAAATGTATCCGTTGAAATCGAGTCCGGTCGAAAAGTCCGCCGTCTGTATGCTAGTTCGACGGACAAAAAGCCACACTAGGGCAGCTATTGGCTACTGACTATGAACTTCCTTGTTTTAGTCCGGTCGTACGTCATCACGTACGAATTCGACGGACTTTGGTGGATTGTGTGTAGGCAAGTCCGTTCATTCAGAAAGTCCGTCGGAAAGTACGTCGAAAAGTCCGCCGGGCAAAGTCCGCCGTAAAGTCCGCTCGTGTGTACGCGGCATTAGACTATCTCAAAGTCGGAGCAAAATCTTATCTTGTTCATTCAAGTCAAATGAAAGTAGAACCGATGTAGGACCGATGTTGCAGGGCAAAGTAGGATGACAGTCATACAATAGTCGTGTCGTACCAGTGTGAACCCTGCCTTACAGTGAAGTTCAGGTTATGATGAACGTACTTTCTCAGCCAATCATATTTGCAGCTAAGCATGCTGGGAAAGGTTATTAAATGGAATGAAGTCAGGTGATCAGGCAGGATATTCCCACCCAGGGCTATGGCTTGGGTGGATGGTGTATGTAGAGTTCCTGGCTGCTAGGCCCAAAGCCCGGGGGCTATCCAGGTGGCTGCCGGCTGCTAGGCCTAACTGAGGCCTTTCTCTGTGTTCAAGTTTATGCAGAGGAATAACTGCCAAAGATCCGGAAATTATTCTAGAGGGATGGAGTTCTAAGGAAGCACCAGAGGAGACTTTTCATGAGCTGGAGGCTATGAACTGGCTGGGAGGACTTCAGAGAGAACTCATCCAAGGGAATCGGTGCAAGTGAGTAAAGTTCAGTTACTAGAGGAGACAGCTTGGCCTACAAAGTACAGATAAAGGCTATTATTTCTTTGTACTACTGTCTGCCTTACTTCACCTATTTTTGTCTGAGGAGTCTGCCAATCTGCCAGTTGCTGATCGTTACTAAGGGTGTCCTGTTCCCTATTCCCCTCTCTCCCATATTTTTCCGGTTCTGAGAAATAAACTTCTCTTTTGTTTAAGCATAAAAGTGACTGGCGCCCAACGTTCTTTCTGGTTCATATCCCACCATGCCCAAAAAACCTGTACCCTGAGGATGTATGTCAGCCTCCCCTACCCCCAGAAAGTCACCATTAGACTCCCGGAAAGTCTGGGTAGGCGCTACACACTGTATGGTCAAACATACGGTATGTGAAGACCCGACCATCACACCTACCAGTATGATGGAGTTCAGGTGTTTCCGGGGAAGGGTACTGTTAATACAAACACCATACAAAGACATTGTAGACAACTGTGCTCTTCCCTGTGGTACCTTGTGGTAACAGTTTGGTGAAGACCCTTTTCTGGTCCACCATTTGTGTTCCACTTTGTAGAATGGCAGCTCCATAAAGACATGTTTTAACCAATTTGGTGTGGAGGAACTCGAGTGTTCTATACAAAGCCCTGACCTCAACTCTACTGAACACCTTGCGAGCTAGTCTCCAACATCAGTACCTCCAAGTTCCTCTGTCTTTGTGGTACCAGTTTGGGGAAGGCCCTTTTCTGTTCCATCATGACTGTCCCCTGCGTACAAAGCCAGCTCCATTAAGACATGGTCTGACCAGTTTGCTGAGGAGTGTCCTGTACAGAGCCCTGACCTCAACCTTACTGAACACCTTTGGGATGAATTGGAACCCCAATTGAAAACCCTCTCCATAAAGACTCAGTTTGACCAGTTTGGAGTGAAGGAACAGGATTGTCCTGCACAGAGCCCTGACCTCAACCCTACTGAAAACCTTTGGGTTGAATGGAGCACCGTGTGTGAGTCAGGTCTTCTCATCCATTGTCAGTATGTAAGGGTGCTGGTTTACCACCCATGTCCTGTGTCAGGGGCCATCTTTAAAACCCTGGAACATAAGGGGTTTGGGTTGCAGATCCTTCTTACCCGCCGGAGGAACTCGTCACCATCAGGACCAACAGGTTGTGCACAACCGCATGGGCCAAACTGCATACAACCCCACAGACCATAAATTGGCTCATCTGGACCCCCTGTATTTGATGCAGACTCATGACTACATTTCTTCCAGTTTCCCTCAATCAAATTACAGACCAGCAGAGGATTCCTCCTTGCTCTGTGTCTTGCCTGTAGGGCCGTAGGATGTAATACTGGTCACCCGCCCAAGCCATGCTCAAGCCAGCTTGTAGGTAGGTTCTAAGACATCTCTAGATCTCAACTCTCCACTAGGGGGCCCATTAGATTACAGGGCTGTACATGGCTCTATTAATTCATTAGCATGTTAACGAGAAGAGACCAGGGAACCAGGAAGAGCAAAATATAAGCAAACCAAACTTCAGCTTTCAGGGCAATAAAATCCTTGACACAGTATATTCATGTAGTGATCATTCACACATGATTGGAGCATTGTGCCAACATCAGAGACTAATTGACATGACATACTATTGTGTAACTCACTCCATAAGAAATCACATATTCCATATGGCTAGTGAGTAATTGCCAATTTTTTGGGATTAAGGCCTCATGCACGCTTTCGCTACAGGGCACAGGCATACCGACCAGCCCCACTGCTGGCAGCCTGTCAAACTCTGTAAGAGTCTGAGACTGCTTACGTACTGGGCATTCGTTCCTGCAGAGATTTGCAAGTGGACTGATGTCAAGACTGTGCATGCATACTAAAGGGAGCCATAGAAACGTGGACACAAATAACATGCATGCACACTAGAGGGAGCTGTCAGCCACAATACCTGCATTTTCACACTTGAGGGACCCTCCAGACACAATACCAGTGTATACACAGTAGAGGGAGCTGACAGCCACATTACCCATGCATGCACAGTAGAGGAAGCCACCAGTCATAATACCCATGCATAAGCACTTGAGGGAGCTGCCAGCCACAATACCAGTGCATGTACAGTAGAGGGAGCTGACAGTCACAATACCCATTCATGTACTGTTGAAGTAGCCACCAGTTACAATACCAGTGCATGCCCAGTAGAGGGAGCTGCCAGCCTTAAAAACCTATGCATGCACATTACAGAGAGCCGCCAGCCACAATACCCGTGCATGCTAAATAAAAGGGAGCCACCAGCCACAACACCCATACATAAGCACTAGAGGGGGCTGCCAGCCACAATACCAATGCATGCACAACAGAGAAAGCTGCCAGCCACAATACCCATACATAAGCACTAGAGGGGGCTGCCAGCCATAATACCCATGCATGAACTAGAGGGAGCCACCAGCCACAATACCCGTGCATGAACTAGAGGGAGCCACCAGCCATAATACTTATGCATGAACTAGAGGGAGCCACCAGCCACAATACACATGCATGAACTAGAGGGAGCCGCCAGCCACAATACCTGTGCATGAACTAGAGGGAGCCGCCAGCCACAATACCTGTGCATGAACTAGAGGGAACCAACAGCCACAATACACATGCATGAACTAGAGGGAGCCGCCAGTCACAATACCTGTGCATGAACTAGAGGGAGCCACCAGCCACAATACACATGCATGAACTAGAGGGAGCCACCAGCCACAATACCTATTAATTGAACTAGAGAGAGCCACCAGCCACAATACACGTGCATGAACTAGAGGGAGCCACCAGCCACAATACCTGTGCATGAACTAGATTGGGAGCCACCAGCCACAATACACGTGCATGAACTAGAGGGAGCCACCGGCCACAATACCTATGCATGAACTAGAGGGAGCCGCCGGCCCTAATACCTGTGCATTAACTAGATTGGGAGCCACCAGCCACAATACCTGTGCATGAACTAGAGGGAGCCACCAACCACAATACTTATGCATGAACTAGAGGGAACCACCAGCCACAATACCTATTAATTGAACTAGAGGGAGCCACCAGCCACAATACCTGTGCATGAACAAGATTGGGAGCCACCAGCCACAATACCCGTGCATGAACTAGAGGGAGCCACCAGCCACAATACCTGGGCATGAACTAGATTGGAAGCCACCAGCCACAATACCTGTGCATAAACTAGAGGGAGCCGCCAGCCACAATACCTGTGCATGAACTAGATTGGGAGCCACCAGCCACAATACCTGTGCATGAACTAGATTGGGAGCCACCAGCCACAATACCTGTGCATGAACTAGATTGGGAGCCACCAGCCACAATACCTGTGCATGAACTAGATTGGGAGCCACCAGCCACAATACCTGTGCATGAACTAGAGGGAGCCACCAGCCACAATACCTATTAATTGAACTAGAGGGAGCCGCCAGCCACAATACCTGTGCATGTGCAATAAAGGGAACCAGACACAAAAGACACAGGGTCATATTTAGTTGAATGGCAGGATCCCCATGTAATTAAATGAATGTAATGAATGGAACTGATCATGGTGGCACGGTGTTTATACATTGTGGGATCCTTGCAAAGCAAAGTTTACCATTTTTGAAACCGAAAGGGTTAACCGAAGGATCATATTGGTAGCAGCAGCGCTGTAAACTTTGTACGAGGAGAGGGCATCCTGTTACATATTAAACAACATGTGGCAAGAAACAAATCTTCTTCATTGCAGTAAACCTACCCCTAGGCTCCTCTATTTATTACTCATAGCAATCCATAGTGATAGCCATGGAGGAGATGGGGCCGGGGAGGGGGATCCCTGAGGGTCCCTCTGATATCCCTAATGGCATCCAGAAGGGCAGTGATACCCCACCTCCCTCACCAGCTCTGATGTTCCTGATCACTAAAAGATTTCACATTACTGAGCAAAATATTCATTCCAACCATCTGGACCCTGCGGCGCTTACTACCCCCTCCCCCCTTCATGTCCACCATGGGCCTCGTTACCCATAAATCTCTGTGGGGTGATGGTAAATAAAAACCAGTTGATAACACAATCTGATGGGTGTCAGTCTGCAGCCAGCAGAGACTCCAGATCACTGAGCGGGCGGAGAAGGACAGATGAGCTGTTGGAGGTTTGCGGCGGGGGGACGCCGCTGAGTGGAAACAGACTTCGTCCATTGTACTTGGATCAACTCTTCAAAGTCGCCTTTCGTAGTTAGCGTAAGGGACAAATCGCAGCTGATGTACTCCGGTTGTTGGGTTATCTGACTTCCCTTCTGACTAGCTTGTATTTCCTCACAAAAGATAAAAAAGGCAAAAAAAAGGTAAAAAGCAAAACATGTCACGTTGGTCTAAGCCAGTGGTCCCCAAACTGCAGCCTGGGGGCCAGATTCACCCCTTTGCTTGCCTTTATTCGGCCCTTGGGACACTATTCCTCCAAATGACATCAATGATGGGACACTATTCCTCCAACTGACATCAATGACGGGCACTATTCCTCCCACTAATTCCAACAACGGGCACTATTCCTCCAACTGCACTCAATGATGGGACACTATTCCTCCCACTAATACCAAAGATGGGGCACTATTCCTCCCACTAATACCAATGACGGGCACTATTCCTCCAATTATTTCCAATGACGGGCACTATTCCCCCCACTAAAACCAATGATAGGGCACTATTCCTCCAACTGACATCATCAATGTGGCACTATGCCTTCCACTGACACCAGTGATGGGGCACTATTCCTCCAACTGACATCAATGATGGGGCACTATTCCTCCCACTGATACCAAAGATGGGGAACTATTCCTCCCACTAAAACCAATGATGGGCCACTATTCCTCCAACTGACATCATCAATGTGGCACTATGCCTTCCACTGACACCAGAGATAGGGCATTATTCCTCCCACTGACACCAACGATGGGGCACTATTCCTTCCACTGACACCAACTGGGTGGTACTATTCCTCCCACTTATACCAATTATAGGGCATTATTCCTCCCACTAATATCAATGATGGGGCATTATTCCTCCTACTAACACCAATCATGGGGCACCATTCCTCCCACTAACACCATTGACGGAGCACTATTCCTTCCAGTGACACCATTGATGTGGCACTATTCCTCCCACTAATACCAATGACGGGTCACAATTTCTCTCACTGACACCAACAATGGGGCAGTATTCCTCCCAATAATACCAATGATGGGGCACTATTCCTCCCAATAATACCAATGATGGGGCACTATTCCTCCCACTGATGCCTATGATGGGGCACTAATTCTCTCACTGACACCAACAATGGGGCAGTATTCCTCCAACTAAAACCAATGATGGGGCACTATTCCTCCCACTAAAACCAATGATGGGGCACTATTCCTCCCACCAAAACCAATGATGGGGCACTATTCCTCCCACTAAAACCAATGATGGGGCATTATTTACCCCACTAGCCACAGTCTGGCTCCCCAAAGTCGGAAAGTAAACTGGCTCTTTGTTTAGGAAGTTTGAAGACCCCTGGTCCAAGCAATTGGTTCCCTCAAAGCCTAACTCTTGACAAGAGATCCAACAAATAAAATTGGTGCCCTCCCCAGCTGATGCAGCATATAATGCCCTTAGTGGTTGGGTTGGTGCACAGTAATACTGACCTTACTCCTTGGTCCCATGGTCATCCTCCCTGCCAGGTCCGGCTGTAACAACCAGTCCCACCATGCTGGTCTTCTTTCCAGTCCCTGGCTGGTCATATTGCCACCCCTCTTGCTGACCAGTGATTACCGAGGTTCCTGCATTGTACATGTCTGATGACATGGGAGTTCTCCCCTTACCTGTCATGCAGCACTGTCTTTAATTCAGATACCCACCCAGCGAAACCAGCAACGTCCTGCAATGATCTGCTATGTCTCTGCAACACGCCTTGACCTGTTCCCCCATCTTTGTTCCTGATATCATTTGGTGCAGGATGCCAATACGTGGTCCTTGTTCCTGATGTCGTTGGGTAATGGATGCCTCTACTGATTCAGGCAGCCCTGCCCCTAATGACATTCTTCAACCAGCTGCTGATTGCTACTGATGAAGGGGGCAATGCCTGGCCCTGATTTGTGTACTACTGTAAGTAGTTACATAGTAGGTGAGGTCGAAAAAAGACACAAGTCCATCAAGTCCAACCTATGTGTGTGATTATATGTCAGTATTACATTGTATATCCCTGTATGTTGCGGTCGTTCAGGTGCTTATCTAATAGTTTCTTGAAACTATTGATGCTCCCCACTGAGACCACCGCCTGTGGAAGGGAATTCCACATCCTTGCCGCTCTTACAGTAATGAACCCTCTTTGTAGTTTAAGGTTAAACCTCTTTTCTTCTAATCTTAATGAGTGGCCACGTTTCTTGTTAAACTCCCTTCCGCAAAAAAGTTTTCTCCCTATTGTGGGGTCACCAGTACGGTATTTATAAATTAAAATCATATCCCCTCTCAAGCGTCTCTTCTCCAGAGAGAATAAGTTCAGAGCTCACAACCTTTCCTCATAACTAAGATCCTCCAGACCCTTTATTAGCTTTGTTGCCCTTCTTTGTACTCGCTCCATTTCCAGTACATCCTTCCTGAGGACTGGTGCCCAGAACTGGACAGCATACTTCAGGTGCGGCCGGACCAGAGGCTTGTAGAGCGGGAGAATTATTGTTTTATCTCTGGAGTTGATCCCCTTTTTAATGCCAATATTCTGTTTGCTTTATTAGCAGCAGCTTGGCATTGCATGCCATTGCTGAGCCTATCATCTACTAGGACCCCCAGGTCCTTTTCCATCCTAGATTCCCCCAGAGGTTCTCCCCCCAGTCTATAGTTTACATTCATATTTTTACCACCCAAATACATTATTTTACATTTTTCCACATTGAACCTCATTTGCCATGTAGTCGCCCACCCCATTCATTTGTTCAGATCTTCTTGCAAGGTTTCCACATTCTGCAGAGAAGTTATTGCCCTGCTTAGCTTAGTATCGTCTGCAAATACAGAGATGGAACTGTTTATCCCATCCTCCAGATCGTTTATGAACAAATTAAATAGGATTGGTCCCAGCACAGATCCATGTAAAGTACTATTTGGAATTAAACCAAATTTGAAGAGCTTCAATTTCAGATTCAAATATTGTCCCCTGACGATGCATGGCAGGCTCGCTCTTTGGCTGCTGTGAATGGAAAGTGAAAGATCCTGAGATATGTGACCTACATGTACCTGGAGGCTTCAGAGTGGTGGAAACATCATTTTCCTCTAGGCAAAAATGGTGGTCTGGGGCAGAGTGAAAAAAAATATATATAACAAAGGTAAACAAATGAAACAAATTCAGGAAGGGGACGGGAATTCCCAGTGCATCCAGTGGGTGAAAGTTTGTTTTAAGTTCCTTCATTTGGCCCTATCTGACTTCATAGCCAACTGAATGGCCAGCTGCAGGATGAAGGCAGCTACTTCGTTGTGTCAGCCTTCAACAGGAAGTGTTGTTACTGGCATGATTTCCAGGTAAATAAACTTTGCAACAGAATCACTGATAATACAATTTGCTTAAAACATTTTTACAGAGCCATAGGGCTTTATTTTCATCGGGAACTTGGGGGAACGCAGTTCTGGCACCTCCAGCACTGAATGTATGTAATGGCAAGGAGTGTTGGGGTATGCTGGAGGGACTATTGATGGTAGGGTTGCCACCTTTTCTCCAAGCCAAACCTGAAGACTTTAGCAGTGCAGGACAATTTCTTTTCTCATAGTATATACACTATAGTATTATAAAAGACCTGGAAAACCTTTGGGTGGCCCAAGGATAGTAGTAGTGCAGCACGTGTAGTGCACCGCGGCGAACAGTGCGTATGACCAAATTGCTCTTGCTGACATCATCGCCCCACCCTCCTAATAATGACGAACCTGTCCCCAGACAGCTGCCCACAGCTCCCGGATGGCAACAGATTTTTATGTGACTATCTTGGTTACTTGGGGAGCCACAGCCCTGTCTGAATAATGTGTCCTGGTTTCAGGCGGACCGAAACCCGGACACATGATTCAAAAACCGGACTGTCCGGGTGAATCCTGGACAGGTGGCAACCCTAATTGATGTTGGCTACTAGGGGATCTATTTTTGCATGGAGGTCTGATGTTGTTGGGTAGGTCTATTGTTGCTGGTGGGGGGGGGGGGTCTTATTTTGCTGGGAGGGATCTACTGTTGAAGGAGAGGTCTATGGTTTCTGGCTCCTGGAGGGTCTATTGATGCTGGCTGCTGGGGGTCTATTGTTGCTGGGGTGGTATTTTGTTGTGGGGGGGGGGGGTCCATTGTTGCTATGGTGGAAGTCTATTGTTGTGTGGGGCATCTATCTTTGCTGGGGTGTGGTCTATCGTTGCTGGGGGATCTACTGTTGCTGGGGGATCTACTGTTGCTGAGGTAGGATCTATTGTTGCCTTTCTTGTTATCATTAACAAATTCTGTGCAAATCACTTAGTAGCACAAAATTATACTTGCTTCTGTATTCTCTAAAAGGGGTGATAGAGGGGGGTGGGTAGGAGGTAGAACCAAGCGATGGTGCTCAGAGGTGGGCAGGGAGCAGAAACGAAGGGTGACGCGGAAGGGGGGGGTTCCTGCACCTATTCTCATGCTAAAAAAAAGATTTCGGAATTACACTTCATACTAACAGCTCTAGTTGAAGTCCATGATGTACCACATTTTATGGTCTTAGTATCTGGCAGGATCCTCAGGTAATAACATTTGAAACATATTCACAAAAAAGATTTGGTTCCTCCATAGTGGCAATTCTAAAGCTTCATCAGCAGGAGGCGATGTTGCACCCTCACCTGTCTTGATGTGCCAACTCAGGGAGGTTTTACCTGTTGCCTTGTTTAAAGAAAATGCCTGGAAAATGCTTCTTCTGGTCCCCCCAAAGTATAGATTGCAAGCTCTTGTACAACACAAGGCATTAATGGGTCTGTGCTGTTCCTTTTGGCAGTGGAGTGAATGCTAATTAAAAAAAGGCATTGCACTGCTAGAAACATCTGCAACAAACACAATTAAAGGCAATTAAACACATGCTGGGAATTAAGAAGGAACAGACAATGTTGCATAACTATCCTTTAATTGGGAATAAAGGGCTCAGTGTATATTGTACTTCTACATTCATGAAACTTTAGACATTTTCGTTTTCCCAGAGAAATATCGCTTTGAAGTTTTGACCTTAAAAAGCTGTTCTAAAATGTTTTCTATTGTGTAAAACAGAATTTTGTCTTTTCCAGCTTAGCAGCAACCTGTACTGAATTAGCTGCAGATGCAAACATATTATGCATCCTATCCATTCTCTAGAGACCGGTGACATCACTGAGAATGCATCCTATCCATTCTCTAGAGACCGGTGACATCACTGAGAATGCAGCCTATCCATTCACTAGAGACCAGTGACATCACTGAGAATGCAGCTTATCCATTCACTAGAGACCGGTGACATCACTGAGAATGCAGCTTATCCATTCACTAGAGACCGGTGACATCACTGAGAATGCAGTCTATCCATTCACTAGAGACCGGTGACATCACTGAGAATGCAGTCTATCCATTCACTAGAGACCAGTGACATCACTGAGAATGCAGTCTATCCATTCACTAGAGACCGGTGACATCACTGAGAATGCAGCCTACCCATTCACTAGAGACCAGTGACATCACTGAGAATGCAGCTTATCCATTCACTAGAGACCGGTGACATCACTGAGAATGCAGCTTATCCATTCACTAGAGACCGGTGACATCACTGAGAATGCAGTCTATCCATTCACTAGAGAGCGGTGACATCACTGAGAATGCAGCCTATCCATTCACTAGAGACCAGTGACATCACTGAGAATGCAGCCTATCCATTCACTAGAGACCAGTGACATCACTGAGAATGCAGCCTATCCATTCACTAGAGACCGGTGACATCACTGAGAATGCAGTCTATCCATTCACTAGAGACCGGTGACATCACTGAGAATGCAGTCTATCCATTCACTAGAGAGCGGTGACATCACTGAGAATGCAGCCTATCCATTCACTAGAGACCAGTGACATCACTGAGAATGCAGCCTATCCATTCACTAGAGACCAGTGACATCACTGAGAATGCAGCTTATCCATTCACTAGAGACCAGTGACATCACTGAGAATGCAGCCTATCCATTCACTAGAGACCAGTGACATCACTGAGAATGCAGCCTATCCATTCACTAGAGACCAGTGACATCACTGAGAATGCAGCCTATCCATTCACTAGAGACCGGTGACATCACTGAGAATGAAGCTTATCCATTCACTAGAGACCAGTGACATCACTGAGAATGCAGCCTATCCATTCACTAGAGAGCGGTGACATCACTGAGAATGCAGCCTATTCATTCACTAGAGACCGGTGACATCACTGAGAGTGCAGCCTATCCATTCACTAGAGAGCGGTGACATCACTGAGAATGCAGCCTATCCATTCACTAGAGAGCGGTGACATCACTGAGAATGCAGCCTATCCATTCACTAGAGACCAGTGACATCACTGAGAATGCAGCCTATCCATTCACTAGAGACTGGTGACATCACTGAGAATGCAGCCTATCCATTCACTAGAGACCGGTGACATCACTGAGAATGTGTCCTATATATTCAGTAATGATGGGTGTAGTAGTCCTTTATATCCATAAATGGGATGTCTTCCATTGTTATCTATGTAATGCCATCTCTTTGCTTTGTGTTCAGTCAGTTGTATGCTGTGACCTGATCAGACATAGGAGATAAACACTGGCCATGGATTGCATATGATGAAATTAAAGTGGTTCTAAAAGGCTCAAGGCTTTTCACCTTTGTGCATTCTATCAGGGCTGGATCTGGGGGGGGGGGGGGATTGTTGGGGTGGGCTGTGCCCCCCAGAATTTAGTCGTGCCCCCTCAAGTCTCTAAGGGTGTGTCCACTGATCCATGAGCCAGTCTGATGCAGACAGTTGATGTAAGGAGGCAGGCTGATAGGGACAATCCATGTAAGGGGATGTTCTGATTGGGACATCTGATGTAGGGGGGCACTTTGATTGGGACATCTGATGTAAGGGGTTGCACTCAGTGCCGGGACAAGGTCATCTGGTGCCCAGGGCAAAGATGGAAAACTGTGCCCCCCCCCCCCCCCCGCCGCTGTGAAAGCTACAACGCCTACAGACGATGGGATCTATACTGGGAATTTGTTAAATACTAGTATTGGCGGCGATCAGTGACTTAGGCGCGGTTAACACTGGGGAAACTTGTCACGCCCCATTCAGTACAATGGAACTGTTCTAATCGGAGCGACAGGACACAGCACATCAGGGCACATCAGGGCACAGGTCACAGTACATCAGGGCAAAGCACATAAGGCACATCAGGGCACAGAACATTAGGGTACAGAGCCCAGCACATCAGGTCACAGTACATCGGGGCACATGACATTAAGGCACAGTACATCGGGGCACAAGGCACATTGGGGCACATCAGGGCACAGGGCACATAGGACATCAGGGCACATAGCACATCAGGGCACGGGGCACATAGCACATCAGGGCACGGGGCACATCAGGGCACAGCACATCAGGGTACAGAGCACATCAGGGTACAGAGCACATCAGGGCACAACACATCAGGGTACAGGGCACAGCACATCAGGGTACAGGGCACATCAGGGCACGGAGCACATCAGGGCACGGAGCACATCAGGGCACGGGGCACATTAGGGTAAGGAGCACATCAGGGCCCATGGCACATCAGGGCACATGGCACATAAGGGCACGGGGCACATCAGGGCATGGAGCACATCAGGGCACGGAGCACATCAAGGCACATGAGGGCACGCGGCACATCAGGGCACGGAGCACATCAGGGCACGGAGCACATCAAGGTACGGGGGCATATGGCACATCAGGGCACATAATGGCACATGATGGGGCACATGGCACATTATGGGGCACATCAGGGCACATCATGGGGCACGTCAGGGCACCTCATGGGGCACATCAGGGCACATCATGGGGCACGTCAGGGCACATCATGGGGCACGTCAGGGCACATTATAGGGCACGTCAGGGCACATTATGGGACACATCAGGGCACATCATGGGGCACGTCAGGGCACATTATAGGGCACGTCAGGGCACGTCAGGGCACATCATGGGGCACATCAGGGCACATGATGGGGCACATCAGGGCACGTCATAGGGCACGTAGCACATTATGGGGCACATTGTTTACTAGCCTGCATGCAGAGCAGCGCTGGAAGCATCTGTGATAAGTTCTCTCTCTCATGTCACGCTGCTCCCCGGCGGCCCCTCCTCTCTTCTCGTCCATCCCAGATGATGTCACAAGCAAATAGGGAAGGACGAGAAGAGAGGAGGGGACGCCGGGGTCTCAGGCTTGTGCCGGGTGCAGGAGCGCACTCGGCACATGTTAAAAATTATTAATTTTCGTGCGGCCGGTGTTGTAAACTCTGCATAGGTAGCAGGAATTTTTACAACACCGGTTCACCGGCGCTTCTATTGCGCCCCTCTTCCTCCAGTAAATGGTCCCGCCCAGGGCATCCTTCCCTTCCGCCCCCCCCCCCCTTGTATCGGCCCTGGTTGCACTGATGGAGATCCTGATGTAAGGGGGCACTCTGATTGGGATACCTGATGTAAGGGGGCACTCTGATTGGGACATCTAATGTAAGAGGGCACTCAGATTGGACATCTGATTTAAGGGCTGGCAACTGATGGAGACCCTGATGTAAGGGGGCACTCTGATTGGGACATCAGCTGTAAGGGGATGCTCTGATTGGGACACCTGATGTAAGGGGGCACTCTGCGACACCTGATGTAAGGGGGTACTCTGATTAGGACACCTGATGTAAGGGGGCACTCTGCGACACCTGATGTAAGGGGGCACTCTTATTCGGACATCTGATGTAAGGGGTCGTTCTGATGGAGAACCTGATGTAAGGGGGCACTCTGATGGAGACATCTGATGTTATGGGGCACTCTGATGGGGACATCTAACGTAAGTGGCACTCTGATGGAGACATCTGATGTTAGGGGGCACTCTGATGGGGACATCTGACGTAAGTGGCACTCTGATTGAGACATCTGATGTTAGGGGGCACTCTGATGGGGACATCTGACGTAAGTGGCACTCTGATGGAGACATCTGATGTTAGGGGGCACTCTGATGGGGACATCTGACGTAAGTGGCACTCTGATTGAGACATCTGATGTTAGGGGGCACTCTGATGGGGACATCTGACGTAAGTGGCACTCTGATGGAGACATCTGATGTTAGGGGGCACTCTGATGGGGGCATCTGACGTAAGTGGCACTCTGATGGAGACATCTGATGTTATGGGGCACTCTGATGGGGACATCTGACGTAAGGGGGCACTCTGATGGAGGCCCTGATGTAAAGGAGCACAATGATGGAGACCCTGATGTAAGGGGGCACTCTGATGGAGACATCTGTTGTTATGGGGCACTCTAACGACATCTAACGTAAGGGGGTACAGATTCTGTTAATCACCCTGATCGAATGTTATCTTAATACATACCAGTGTTGAATTATGCCCCCTGGCTTTTTTACTGCCCCCCAGATTTGTCCTGCATTCTATGCATGAAGATAAAAAACCTCCTCTGTGCAGCAGTGCCCTCAGCCCCCCTAATACTCCCCTGAGCTTCCTCTCCATCCACCTGAGCCGGCTCTCCGGGGGACTCTCCCCCCTCAGTGGCTGAGACAGCAGTGGGGACTATTGGCTCCCACTGCTGTCAATAACAGCCAGTGAGCCAATGAGGAGAGATGGGGGCGGGGCCGAGCCACGGCTCTGTGTGTGAATGGATATGCAGAGGCACGGCTCGGGAATGAGCCTGCTTGGGTGCCCCTAATGCAAGTTGCTTGCTATGGGGGGGGGGGCACTCGGCAGGAGGGAGGGGCCAAGAGCGAAGGCTAGGGACCCGAGAAGAGGAGGATCGGGACTGCTCTGTGCAAAACCATTACACAGAGCAGGTAAGTATAACATGTTTATTATTTTAAAAAAAAGAAAGCCTTTTAATAACACGTAAAGACTTCTGTGAATCCTGACCACGGGGGCCACTCCGGATTCCATCCATTTTATATGACTTCGGTAACTCATCCTCGGCGCAGTAAACTCACATCAAACTTTTGCGAAGCGGTGAAGTCATTTCCTCCAGCTGTTTGTTGGATAATTTGCACAGTGAGATGCGTCTCATTTCAGTTCAGTTCAGTAATTGGAAAAGTTTGAAGCGATAAAACGTCTTCAGATGAAAGAAGCTTTTGGCCGGAGGATGTCACCTTCACTGCAATGGCAGTTTGTCTTCCCCCTCTAAATGCCATAAAGTGATATTTATGCGCTGAAATCACTTTGGTCGGAGAGTCACACTTTCCCTCGTCGTGTCATTTAGAGGAAGTGTTCCGTCTAATATTCCATGGAGTTTTTTTTTTTTTTTACAAAAAAAAAGCAAACAAGGAAAAATGATACATCATATATTATCATATAATGTGACTCATATAATACAGAAACCCCCACAAGGATCCATAGGACAAAGATCGAGCCACGGGACGAATATCAGAGCTACATATGGAATCAATGATCCAGTGACTGTGTGCTTAGAGTTTGCCACAATGAAGATACAATGTAACACTTATCTATTGAAAGGGAATCTGGATTTCACTAATACATGAATACAACTGCTACTTGATACACTTTTTTAACCACTTGTCTACCGGGCACTTTCACCCCCTTCCTGCCCAGGCCATTTTTCAGCTTTCAGCGCTGTCATACTTTGAATGACAATTGCGCGGTCATGCTACAACTGTAACCAAACACATTTTTTTTTATCATTTTCTTCACACAAATAGAGATTTCTTTTGGTGGTATTTAATCACTGCTGGGTTTTTTTTTTTTTTTACAAAAAAAAAAAAAGACCAAAAATTTTGAAAAAAAAAAGTTTTTAACTTTTTTTCTGTCAGTAAATTTTGTAACTAAGTAATTTTTTGCCTTCACTGATGTGCGCTGATGAGGCGGCACTGATGGACACTGATAGGCTGAACTGGTGGGCATTGATGAGGTGGCACTTATGGGCACTGATGAGGCGGCACTGATGAGGAGGCACTAACATGCTGCACTGATGAGCACTGATAGGTGGCACTGATGGGCACTGATAGGCGGCCCTGGTGGGCACTGATAGGCGGCATGGATAGGTGGTACTGATGGGCTCTGATGGGTGGTACTGATGGGCGACACTGATGGGCATTACTGATGGGCATTGATAGGCGGCACTGATTGCCAGCACTGACTGGCATCGCTAATAGGCACTGATTGGTGGCACTTATGGGCAGTGGTGGGTACTGATTGCTGCCACTGGTGGGCACTGATAGCTGGCATTGGTGGGCAATGGTGGGCACTGATTTGTGACACTATTTTGCAATATTGTAATCAGGGCCCTGATTACATTCCTAGATGTCCCCCTGCGTGGAGAAGCCGCTGATCGGCTCTTCTCGCCACATTCTCTGTCAGTATTGGGCGAGGAGCGACGATTACCAGAACTTCCTTGTTTACATGTGACCGGCTGTGATTGGACACAAAACACGGCGGCAAGACTGTTAACAGGAAAAAAACCCTGGGAATCCATCTCCCCCTCCCTAAAGAGCCTACACTGGCTAACCGTGAAGAATCGGATCACATTCAAGACCCTCTGCCTCACCCACAAATGTATACAAGGAAACGCCCCACCATATCTCCGGGAGAAGATAAAACACTACACGCCGAATCGCAGTCTTCGATCGGCTAACCAAAACCTACTCATCATTCCCAAATCCCGCTACAAAGCAAAGGGAGAACGAAGATTCGCAGTCCAAGGACCTCGACTATGGAATGCTCTTCCAACCAACATCCGCATGGAAGAAAACCACCAGGCCTTCAGAAAAAACTAAAGACCTTCCTTTTCTAAGAAGCTGACATCAGAGAATGCATCTAGCGACTTGAGGCGATTCAGTTCGCATTTGCAGCGCTTTACAAATCATTCATTCATTCATTCATTCAAAGAGCCACGGACGCGGCTCTTTCCAGAGACCAGGGTCGCACCGTGTCCTAGCAACACGGCGCAGCAGCGATCGTCGCGCTGCATGCCCCCACAGGCAAGAACGGTTGGCGGGCGGCAAGCCGTTAAAGTGGTCTCTTTCGCTGCCAGAGATGTTTTTGCTATTGAATCATTTTACGCCTAAAGATTACATAAAACCCGCAAAATATTATATATTTTTCTGAAAGCAGACACTCTAGCGCAGGGGTAGGCAACCTGGGGGGCCCTCCAGCTGTTGCAGAACTACAAGTCCCATCATGCCTCTGGGAGTAATTGTAACTGCCAGTCTTGCAATGCCTCATGGGAAATGTAGTTCCTCTGCTGGAGGGCCCCAGTTTGCCTACCTCTGCTCTAGAGTATAAAATAGTGGTAGTTCCTATTTTGTATGTCACATGATATTACTGCAAAGGTCTCGGAAACGCAACATTTCATTAACAAAATACACTTACAGTTAATTTTACGGCACACAGACACAATAAATTACCCAATTTTTTGGTACAGTACAGAAGATGAGGTTGTACCAAGTGAATAGATACCCAACATGTCCAACCTTAAATTTGGGTGCGCCAGTTAAATGGCGACAAACTTCAGTACTCCATATTTTCCATAGGCGACACTTTAAAAGCCCCCCTATAGGACATCAGTTTAGTGCAACAGAGGAGGTCTGGGGCTATTAATATTACTTTTTTACTTACTTTTTTTCATCACATCGGGGACAATTAGTCCTCTAAGTGATGATTTTTTGGTGATAG
Source organism: Lithobates septentrionalis (assembly GCA_037952835.1). NCBI lineage: Eukaryota > Metazoa > Chordata > Amphibia > Anura > Ranidae > Lithobates > Lithobates septentrionalis. The sequence continues at coordinate 505,438 of JBBDGP010003759.1, forward strand.
GTTCTCTTTAATGAGACATTCATGGTCTAAAATACCCTGGATGTCTCCCCTGCGTTACGTTCCTTCTCAGGTATGCTGGTGTTCCGTCAGATTAGGCGACCCGTCAGAATTGGTAACAGAAGTGACGTTGCGTGGCCGCCATCTTGCTACACCCCGCACTCCTCCACAGTAAGGATACACCGAGAAGGGGGCAAGCGAACATGTTGTTACACCCACCGGAGCTTGGCTTTTCACAGTTATTTTTAACAGTAAACAGAGCATATATGGGGAAATACAGTATTTGGAAATCCATCGGACTATTTACATGTTGAATTTTAAAAGCAGCGGCAAACCTGCTGATTTCACAGGTTTGCTAATCTGACAGAACACCGCTGCTTTTATAATTCAACATGTAAACAGTAATGTATAATTATTTACTTCATGATTTATTCCATTTTACAATATTGATAATTTCCTATGTTATTAATAATTTTAAAAATTTCCTATGTTATTTCCTATGTTGTTATTTACTGTATACTGTATGTTATTTTTTATACTATAACAATAGTATTTAATATATTATTTACTGTATACTGTAGATTTATTATATTTTTACAATATTATTTATTTAATTAATAATTATATTATTATTTCTTATATACTGTAGAATATTTATTATATTTTTTTACAATGTTCATTATTACCTGTGTTATTTATGATTATTTACTATATACTGTATATTATTTATTATATTATTACACTAGTACTTGTTTCATATATTATTTATTGTTATATTAATATTTTTTATATAGTGTATATTATTTATTATTATGTTATTACAATAGTAATTATTTCATATATTATTATTATTATCTAATTATTTATTATATATTGTATATTATTAATTATATTATTACAATAATATGTCATATGTCAAGTATGTCGTATGTCATACATAAATTTTTTCTATTTATTATACACTGTATATTATTTGTTATATTATTACAATAGATTATTGTTATTTATTATATATTGTATAATATTTATTACATTATTAAATTTTTCTTTTTTTTATATATTATTTATTCTTCTACTTATTATTATATTATTATTTATTATATATTATTTATACTTACTCTGGTACCTATTTATTAAATACTGTATATTATTTATTATATTATTACAATATATTACTGTTATTTATTATATATTGTATAATATTTATTACATTATTAAAATTTTCATTTTTTTCATATATTATTTATTCTTCTTATTATTATATTATTATTTATTATATGATGTATATTATTTATACTTACTCTGGTACCTATTTATTATATACTGTATATTATTTATTATATTATTACAATAGATTATTGTTATTTATTATATACTGTATAATATTTATTACATTATTAAGATTGTAATTTTTTTCATATATTATTTCTTCTTATTATTATCATTATATTATTATTTATTATATATTGTATATTATTTATACTTACACTGGTACCTATGTGAACAATGGCAAGTTCTGCTACATCATTTCGGCTTGGTATAGAACAGATGGTAAGATCTGATTGGTGGATACATGTCACTTACCTTGTTCTAGTTTTCTCAGACTCTGGAAACTCAGATACAAACGTCTCTGCCATCAGCATCAGAACAGAACAATGGCCTGGACGCCGGCCAGAGGCTGTAAAATGAACTGGTCCCTATTTATATACTGTATATTATTTATTATATTAATACAATAGATTATTGTTATTTATTATATATTGTATAATATTTATTACATTATTAAAATTTTCTTTTTTTTCATATATTATTTATTCTTCTTCCTATTATTATTTATTATATATTGTATATTATTTATACTTACTCTGGTACCTATTTATTATATACTGCATGCTATTTATTATATTGTTACAATAGATTATTTTTATTTATTATATATTGTATAATATTTATTACATTATGAAAATGGTCATTTTTTTCATATATTTTTTATTCTTCTTCCTATTATTATATTATTATTATATATTGTATATTATTTATACTTACTCTGTTACCTATTTATTATATACTGTATACTATTTATTATATTATTACAATAGATTACTGTTATTTATTATATATTGTATAATATTTATTACATTATTAAAATTGTCATTTTTTTCATATATTTTTTATTCTTCCTATTATTATATTATTTTTTATTATATATTGTATATTATTTATACTTAGTCTGGTTCCTATTATATACTGTATATTATTTATTATAATATTACAATAGATTACTGTTGTTTATTATATATTGTATAATATTTATTACATTATTACATTTTTCTTTTTTTAATATATTATTTATTCTTCTTCTTATTATTATATTATTATTTATTATATAATATTTATACTTACTCTGGTACCTATATACTGTATATTATTTATTATATTATTACAATAGACTATTGTTATTTATTATATACTGTATAATATTTATTACATTATTAACATTTTCATTTTTTTTCATATATTATTTATTCTTCTTCTTATTATATTATTATTTATTATATATTGTATATTATTTATACTTACTCTGGTACCTATTTATTATATACTGTATATTTTTTAATATATTATTACAATAGAATATTGTTATTTATTAGATATTGTATAATATTTATTACATTATTAAGATTGTAATTTTTTTCATATATTATTTCTTCTTCTTCTTATATTATTATTTATTAGATATTGTATATTATTTATACTTACACTGGTACCTATGTGAACAATGGCAAGTTCTGCTACATCATTTCGGCTTGGTATAGAACAGATGGTAAGATCTGATTGGTGGATACATGTCACTTACCTTGTTCTAGTTTTCTCAGACTACTACTCAGATACAAACGTCTGTGCCATCAGCGTCAGAACAGAACAATGGTTGTGGACGTCGGCCAGAGGCTGTAAAATGGACTTTATGTTATGACATAAGTGAGGAAAATGTGCAGAAATAGGTTACGTTCAGAAGTGAAACAGATGGGGACGCGGACTGTTTGATGTGCGCTGAAAATTTATGGCGCACGATATATCGAGGATTAGGGCCGTATATGATATATACATTAGTGTCCACCTGAATTTTTAAAGCTGAATTACAGGAAAGTATGGAAAAAAAAAAAATCTCACTCCGGGTATGTGCGAAAAAATATATTCTTATTTTCAACGGTATAAAAACACATGGACATAAAATGATTGGTTTTCACATCTACACATCACTACAGTATATGTCAGAGCTATAAAAATTTGTACTGATAATAACTAGAAAATAAGAGCTCCTTGAACAGGGCGCAACTGGGAGGACCTAGAGGTGTGAAAAAAAAGTCTGTCTTTTAATATCATACGACTTTGATAATTACAGTTTGTATATAATGTACAGCACAGCATTAAAGGTAGAGTGACAGAATATGTAACATACTGCACAGTGTACAGGGCAGAGTATATAACATCCAGTACAGTGTACTGAGTATGTCACTTACACGTTATATGGAACGGGCAGTCAGGTGTATGTAACATATAGCACAGTACATTGGGGTACAAATTGGGGTGACCTCCCATATGTCACCTACAGCACAGTGTACAATGTACAGAACTGGGATGGTTTAAAGATAGATTGTAGGATACAACACAGCTAAAAAATATGTCAGAGCTATATAAATGCATCAAATACTAAGTAACTGGGGGGAGGGGACATTAGAGTGTAAGCTCTTCTGGTGCAAAGACTGATGTGACTGGCTCAGTGTTCTCTGTACAGCACTGCGGTATACAGTGCCTTGCAAAAGTATTCACCCCCCTTGGCTTTTTACCTATTTTGTTACATTACAGCCTTTAGTTCAATGTTTTTTTTAATCTGAATTATATGTGATGGATCAGAACACAATAGTCTAAGTAAGAGCCCTTGCACACTGGGGCGGGGGGCGGCGTCGGCGGTAAAACGCCGCTATTATTAGCGGCGTTTTACCGTCGGTATTCGGCCGCTAGCGGGGCGGTTTTACCCCCCGCTAGCGGCCGAGAAAGGGTTAAATACCACCGCAAAGCGCCTCTGCAGAGGCGCTTTGCCGGCGGTATAGCCGCGCCGTCCCATTGATTTCAATGGGCAGGAGCGGTAAAGGAGCGGTATACACACCGCTCCTTCACCGCTCCGAAGATGCGGCTAGCAGGACTTTTTTTACCGTCCTGCCAGCGCATCGCTCCAGTGTGCAAGCCCTCGGGCTTTCACACTGGAATGACAGTAGCGGCACTTTCGGGGCGGTTTGCAGGCGCTATTATTAGCGCAATAGCGCCTGCAAACCGCCCCAGTGTGCAAGGGCTCTCAGTGAAGTAAAATTAGAAAAATATATACATACAACTATTTTTCAGAAATTAAAAACTGATAATTATCATGTGCGTATGTATTCACCCCCTTTGTTACGAAGCCCATAAAAAGCTCTGGTGCAACCAATTACCTTCAGAAGTCACATAATTAGTGAAATGATGTCCACCTGTGTGCAATCTAAGTGTCACATGATCTGCCATTACATATACACACCTCTTTGAAAGGCCCCAGAGGCTGCAACACCTAAGCAAGAGGCACCACTAACCAAACACTGCCATGAAGACCAAGGAACTCTCCAAACAAGTAAGGGACAATGTTGTTGAGAAGTACAAGTCAGGGTTAGGTTATAAAAAAAATACCCAAATCGTTGATGATCCCTAGGAGCACCATCAAATCTATCATAACCAAATGGAGAGAACATGGCACAACAGCAAACCTGCCAAGAGACGGCCGCACACCAAAACTCACGGACCGGGCAAGGAGGGCATTAATCAGAGAGGCAGCACAGAGACCTAAGGAAACCCTGGAGGAGCTGCAGAGTTCCACAGCAGAGACTGGAGTATCTGTACATAGGACCACAATAAGCCGTATGCTCCATAGAGTTGGGCTTTATGGCAGAGTGGCCAGAGGAAAGCCATTACTTTCAGCAAAAAACAAAATGGCACGTTTTGAGTTTGCGAAAAGGCATGTGGGAGATTCCCAAAATGTATGGAGGAAGGTGTTCTGGTCTGATGAGACTGAAATAGAACTTTTTGGCCATCAAAGAAAACGCTTTGTCTGGCGCAAACCCAACACGTCACATCACCCAAAGAACACCATCCCGACTGTGAGACATGGTGGTGGCAGCATCATGCTGTGGGGATGTTTTTCAGCAGTCGGGACTGGGAAACTGGTCAGAGTTGAGGCAAAGATGGATGGTGCTAAATACAGGGATATTCATGAGCAAAACCTGTACCACTCTGTGTGCGATTTGAGGCTAGGACGGAGGTTCACCTTCCAGCAGGACAATGACTCCAAACACACAGCTAAAGCAACACTTGAGTGGTTTAAGGGGAAACATGTAAATGTGTTGGCATGGCCTAGTCAAAACCCAGACCTCAATCCAATAGAAAATCTGTGGTCAGACTTAAAGATTGCTGTTCACAAGCGCAAAACCATCCAACTTGAAGGAGCTGGAGCAGTTTTGCAAGGAGGAATGGGCAAAAATCCCAGTGGTAAGATGTGGCAAGCTCATAGAGACTTATCCAAAGCGACTTGGAGCTGTGATAGCCGCAAAAGGTGGCTCTACAAAGTATTGACTTTAGGGGGGTGAATAGTTATGGACATTGACTTTTTCTGTTATTTTGTCCTATTTGTCGTTTGCTTCACAATAAAAAAAAAACATCTTCCAAGTTGTGGGCATGTTCTGTAAATAAAATGATGCAAATCCTCAAACAATCCATGTTAATTCCCAGTTGTGAGGCAACAAAACAATAAAAATGCCAGGGGGGGGGGGTGAATACTTTTGCAAGCCACTGTATGTTTGAGCTATATACATGCATAATATTACCAATGTATAAAGGGGACGTTATGCCCCGTACACACGATCGCACATTCCGACAACATAATCCATGGATTTTTTCCAACGGATGTTGGCTCAAACTTGTCTTGCATACACACGGTCACACAAATTGTGTCGGAAATTCCAAACGTCCGGAACGCGGGGACGTACAACACGTACGACGAGCCGAGAAGAATGAAGTCCAATAGCCAGTGCGGCTCTTCTGCTTGATTCCGAGCATGCGTGGAACTTTGTGCGTCGGAACAGCAAGTTTCTGTTCCTCCTTAGCAATGCAGGGAAGTCTGTTCACCACTTTATCCTGGAAGACTGGTAAGGACTCCTCTTGCATAGGGACAAGCCCAGGATCCATTGTAGCTTGAGCACATGGAGTAGGCCTCAGTGCCTCTGGAGAGCCTCCACCTTCATTTCCCCCCCACCAACTGCATGGTGGTTGGGGGAGAAGCCTGCAGGACAGGCCCAGGGTTGATGTTTCCTCCAGCTGAGACCAAAGCAGAGTAAGCCAACAGCACCTTGCAAAACAGCACCACCTGGTGGAGAAGCTCCTCTGGTGCAGAGACTGTGCGGCTCTTCTGCTTGATTCCGAGCATGCGTGGAACTTTGCGCGTCGGAACAGCAAGTTTCTGTTCCTCCTTAGCACTGCAGGGAATTCTGTTCAACTCTTTATACTGGAAGACTGGTAAGGACTCCTCTTGCATAGGGACAAGCCCAGGATCCATTGTAGCTTGAGCACATGGAGTAGGCCTCAGTGCCTCTGGAGAGCCTCCACCTTCATTTCCCCCCACCAACTGCATGGTGGTTGGGGGAGAAGCCTGCATGACAGGCCCAGGGTTGATGTTTCCTCCAGCTGAGACCAAAGCAGAGTAAGCCAACAGCACCTTGCAAAACAGCACCGCCTGGTGGAGAAGCTCCTCTGGTGCAGAGACTGATGTGACTGGCTCAGCGTTCTATGTACAGCACTGTGGTATATGAGCTATATAAATGTATAATAATAGTGTGTGACTGTGGGGGGACCTTAGAGTGTAAGCTCCTTTGGTACAGAAAATAATGTTACTGCCTCAATGTTCTCTGTACAGCACTGCGGTATATGTCAGAGCTATATAAATATATAATAATAGTGTGTGACTGCGGGGGGGACATTAGAGCGTAAGCTCCTTTGGTACAAAGATTGATGTGACTTGCTAGGTGTTCTCTGTACCACACTGCGGTATATGTCAGAGCCATGTAAATGTATAATAGTGTGTGACTGTGGGGGGGGAATTAGAGTGTAAGCTCCTCTGGTACAATTGGACTGGCTCAGTGTTGGATCATTCAGATAGAGCATTACAGCGGTTGGCACGGAGTGGCATCTTCTCTAACCCTTCACATTCTTCTGATCAGCAATGTTGGCCAGTAGACAGTCTGGGAACAAAAACTACCCCTGACTAGATATCTGTACAAATACACAAAATATATCACTCTAATAACCTTTCCTAAAATAGGGACGAGACCTCGCTCTGGTCACATGACCTTACACACACACACAACAGAAGATCCCAGTCCACGGAGATGAGATGAACCAGCAGAGCCAGATGGTCGCACTGACCACCCAAAAACATTATTACTGGCATGGAAACCTTAATTCCGACTATATCAGCCTTTATGTTTTATTACATCGCCGTTCCCAAACATTCTGCTGAGGGAGGGAATGTTTTTTTGAGTGGAAAAATACATTTTTTTGGCTCGGTGTTCTTCACACATTAACACATCGACTTCAGAAAGGTTTTGTCGGCTCCTGTATACCGACAGACACATTAAAAGAGAATTCTGGAGTAAAAACTCAGACGTGAGCTAATTTACTAAAACCAATGATGATAGTGATCCGCAGGGCCGGTGCAAGGGGTGGGCGGAAGGGGTAGCTGCCCTGAGCGCAATGGTTTACTGTAGGGCTGGGGGTGCCTTTCTTCTGTTAAAAGGGCTGGAGGTGCCTTCCACCTTCGTCCCTTGGCACTGGATGACCTTGTTCCAGCACTGGTGATGCGCCATGTGTAGCAGGTGACCATCTAATCAATTCTTTCTGCCGGGGACGCATGGGCTCATTATATACTTTTTCAGAAACACTCCATTGAGCATCTGCCACGGGTGGTCTATCCTGCAGTAGCAATGGGTTGACCCTTGGTTCACACCCAATGTCGGCTGGTGAAGTTTTAGGATGGGTAGGCACCAGACCCCGCCCTTCCTTTTTGACCCCTCCCACTTATAAGCCCAACCCCTTATATAATCCACCCACTCCGTCCCATGTATTCCGCCCATAGTGTCAGGTGTATACATCTCAGCATCACAGGACAGAGTATACAGCCCCAGAATCACAGGACAGAGTATATAGCTCAGCATTACAGATAGGGTATATAGCTCAGCATTACAGATAGGGTATATAGCTCAGCATTACAGATAGGATATATAAGGCAGCATTACAGATAGGGTATATAGCTCAGCATTACAGATAGGGTATATAGCTCAGCATTACAGATACGGAATATAGGGCAGCATTACAGATACGGTATATAGGATAGTATTACAGATAGGGTATATAGGTCAGCATTACAGATAGGGTATATAGGACAGTAATACAGACAGGGTATAGAGGGCAGCATTACAGATAAGGTATATAGGGCAGCATCATAGATAGGGTATATAGGGCAGCATTAAACCCCCCCCCAGAACTGGCAGTACAACCAACCCCCCCCGTGGGTGACTCGCAGCACTGGCAGCACCAACCCCCCCCGCTGCGGCTCGCGGAACTGGTGGCATTGGCAACCTCTGGCTCTTATCACGTGCTTAAAAAAAAACCACCCCCGCCATAGGAATCCACGTGTCCGGCGTCCTGAAAGGGGCCGGGTGCATGGATAGGGGAGTGGCGGTAGGGATAGGGGGCGGCGCCCGTGTGTCCTCAATGCATGGACCGCCACTGTTCCCACCTATCCATTTTTTAGTGCGTTTTGCAGTTTGTCCAGCATGCATCGTTCAATGACGTCACAGGGGGCGGTGCCACCAGCGGAGTAGGCAGACGACAGGAGCCTTCGGCATGAGCGGAGCTTTTTTTTTTTTTTTAGTTCGGTAGGCGTCATGATTGATAATAGATTTACACCGGGGGGGACATTGTTTATTTATTTTTTAATAAAGGAATTTTGCCAAAAACTCGTGTAGGGTCTTTGTTAACTTTTTACACTTTTTGAATAGGGTAGGATTACTACTGTATGTACCCCATACTCATTCACATGGGGAGAGGGTGGGATCTGGGGGCCCCCTTGTTTAAAGGGGTGTTCCAGATTCCGATGAGTCCCCTGCCCGCAGACCCCCACAACCACTGGCCAGGGTTATGGGGAAGAGGCCCTTGTCCCCATCTTTGTGGAGAGGGGTCAGAGGAGGCTACACTCCCCCATGTTGGGGGCATGTGGCCTAGTATGGTTTGGGGGGGGCTCTCCCTCATCCCCTTCCTTTCCTGACCTGCTGGGCTGCATGCTCGGATAAGGGTCTCGTATGGATGTTGGGGTGGACCCCACACCAATTTTTTTTTTAAATGTTGGCATGGTATGGATTGGGGGGGGGACCCCCACGCTGTTTTTTCCCTGATTGTTTTTACATTCATCAGTCAGCAGGGAATCCCGCTGATGACTTATCGGTTGTTTAGGACGTGGCAGCTGGCTTCCTGGTCCACTGCTTAATACCCAGCTATTAACAGTTTGTTAAAGAGAAAAAATAATGCATGTTCAAAACCGCAAAACGCAACCTGAAATATATTATATATATTATCTATATATTGCTTAAAGATAATCTGCTTTTAAGGCCTGCAAAGCGCTGGTAAAGCGCCTCTCCTCCCTCTCCCGAGGGCTTTCACACTGGAGCGGTGCGCTTGCAGGACGGTGAAAAAAGTCCTGCAAGCCGCATCTTTGCAGCGCTATAGGAGCGGTGTATACACCACTCCTAAAGCGCCCCTGCCGATTTAAATCAACGGGCAGCGCCGCTGAAGTGCCTTCAAAGTGCCGCGGTATCCTGTCCCCCCCCCCCCCCCCCGAAAAGTGGCCACTGGAGGGGGAGAGGAGACCCTTTTGGGTGGAACTCCGCTTTAAGTGTGTGAAAAAGTGATTTCTACACCGAAATATCTTTAAAAGTCTGAGCAGAGACTGCCAGCCCAACTGAGCATGCTCAGATATGCAAACTACTCTCATTTTACCTCCCACGCTTTTTTTTACAGGGAGCTATAGTAAATACCAAAATTAGCGCTGGGTTAAAAAAGCGTTTCTGGGAGTGAAAATGAGAGTTATGTAGCCCAATGCAAGTTTTAGCCATTGATTCTAATGGTACAATTGTAACTTCCCCAAATAAATACTTTTCATGTTACATTGGTAACTTATCACTGAAGAATTTATGGACTTTACAAAGGACTTTATTAATATCAGTTTTTATTCACATTATTATTGAGCACAGTGCACTTTGATATTATTTATGTAGTCTACTAGTTCCTAATACTAATTTATGCTACTGTTGTTTTAATTGTGTCGACACTACTGTATCATTAGTGCCCCCTCACTATTGCTTGTTTTTTTATCACTCAAGGTACACTTTTAGGGCAGCAGCTATATTAGCCATACCTCCCAACAGTCCCGGATTGCCTGGGACAGTCCCGCAATTGGCAGCTCTGTTCCGGGTACCTTCATTCCGGGACAAGACAGTGTCCTGGAATTGCTTCCCGGCCCTCTGCCCCCTAAAATAGCCCTTGCATCACAATGTGGTGGGCCCCTGGCTGGCGGAGACCCCTTTTACTTTATTCTCCGGCCCCTGGCTCACTGCCCAAACTGGTTGCTAGACGCGAGGCAGGCTGCAGTGACATCACTAGGAGAAGAGAGGCAGACACCCAGCATTCACAGCGGAGTGCACTTTTGAGCCGGGGGGGCGGAGTCGAGAGGTGGTCCTAGGTACGGAGATGACTTTGAGCGGCTGCAGGAGAAGGAACGGTTCTCCTATATGCTGCCCCCGCCGGCCCTCCTATCCAGCCTGGCGCTAGCTCCATCCACAGTGTAGAGACAAACAGTCATCCGTACCTAGGAAATCCAGCTCCGCTCCCGACTCCGGGCCTGGCTTGAAGGCTGTTCCTGCCCTGGAAATTAGCTAATATGTTAATTTACATTTTATCTTTGGCGAAAGGTTTCTCTTTCACCTTTCCAACATTAGGAGTAACCTTAGTTTTAAATGGCTGGTTTAGAAGGTATTATTGTAATAGAATACGTGGTAACTATGTCTTTTATTGATAGGTTATAAGATGAAATACTATGCCTGATCATGGTTTCCTGATCAATGACTGCTGGTAGTAATCTGTATTCTAGAAGTGAATGGCGGGTACATACAGAAAGCTCTTTAAAATAATGATTTTAAATACAAAAAAAATACTCAATAGATATCCACTTGTGTGCATGAAAAGCATAAGAGGCTATGCCACCTATTGTACCCTCATTTATGGATTAAGCTAAAGAGATCGCATTTAAAGGGGAAGTGCCGCCATCCATTGTTTTGTGGGACTTACACCCATCATGAACGCTTATTTTAAAAAATAAAGGTGGCAGCCCTACCTCGAATTAGCTGCTGGACCACCCATCAGTGATCATCACAGGATATAAACCATCAGTATTTAAAGGGTCAGTCCATCCTAAACTGATATTTCACTTTCTGGTGGATGCTGGAGAGTTAAATAACCAATCACAGCCTGACACCCAGCCAGACACACAGGGGAGGGCGCTATCACCATCCGGGAGACACATGCTGGCAGCTACTAACATCTGTTCTTTCATGTCCTCCACCGTGTCCGGAAGGTCTTCCACCCCTCACCGAAAATTACTGGAACCTGGAGGAACCTCCGGGCTGGAAATTGGCAGTGTTTACGGGAAAATAATGGATATCTTTATTTTTGCAGCTGATGTTTACTAAAGAGAATACTACTGGATGATAAATGATACTTCTGCCATATTAGCAAGGTAAAGTCACATTCAGCGCTTGCAGCATTTTGGATGTTTATGTGAATGTTATCAGTAACAAACAAAACCCCAAAAGAACCATCAAACGCAGCCACTGTGCCATCAAATGCAGACATTGTGCCCATCAAACGCAGACATTGTGCCCATCAAACGCAGCTACCGTGTCAAACGCTGCCACTGTGCCATCAAATGCAGCCACTGTGCCAAATGCTGCCACTGTGCCGATCAAACGCTGCCACTGTGCTATCAAGTGCAGCTACTGTGCCAAATGCTGCCACTGTGCCCATCAAATGCTGCCAGTGTGCCCACCATATGCTGCCAGTGTGCCCAACTGCCCATCATATGCTGCCAGTGTGCCCAACTGCCCATCATATGCTGCCAGTGTGCCCATCAAACGCTGCCAGTGTGCCCAACTGCCCATCATATGCTGCCAGAATGCCCATCAAATGCTGCCAGTGTTCCCAACTCCCCATCATATGCTGCCAGTGTGCCCATCAAAAGCTGCCAGCGTGCCCATCAAATGCTGCCAGTGTGCCCAACTGCCCATCATATGCTGCCAGTGTGCCCATCAAACGCTGCCAGTGTGCCATCAAATGCAGCCACTGTGCCAAATGCTGCCACTGTGCCGATCAAACGCTGCCACTGTGCTATCAAGTGCAGCTACTGTGCCAAATGCTGCCACTGTGCCCATCAAATGCTGCCAGTGTGCCCACCATATGCTGCCAGTGTGCCCAACTGCCCATCATATGCTGCCAGTGTGCCCAACTGCCCATCATATGCTGCCAGTGTGCCCATCAAACACTGCCAGTGTGCCCAACTGCCCATCATATGCTGCCAGCATGCCCATCAAATGCTGCCAGTGTTCCCAACTCCCCATCATATGCTGCCAGTGTGCCCATCAAAAGCTGCCAGCGTGCCCATCAAATGCTGCCAGTGTGCCCAACTGCCCATCATATGCTGCCAGTGTGCCCATCAAACGCTGCCAGTGTGCCATCAAATGCAGCCACTGTGCCAAATGCTGCCACTGTGCCGATCAAACGCTGCCACTGTGCTATCAAGTGCAGCTACTGAGCCAAATGCTGTCACTGTGCCCATCAAATGCTGCCAGTGTGCCCACCATATGCTGCCAGTGTGCCCAACTGCCCATCATATGCTGCCAGTGTGCCCAACTGCCCATCATATGCTGCCAGTGTGCCCATCAAACGCTGCCAGTGTGCCCAACTGCCCATCATATGCTGCCAGCATGCCCATCAAATGCTGCCAGTGTTCCCAACTCCCCATCATATGCTGCCAGTGTGCCCATCAAAAGCTGCCAGCGTGCCCTTTAAATGCTGCCAGTGTGCCCATTAAATGCTGCCAGTGTGCCCAACTGTCCATCATATGCTGGCAGTGTGCCCATCAAATGCTGGCAGTGTGCCCATTAAATGCTGCCAGTGTGCCCAACTGTCCATCATATGCTGGCAGTGTGCCAATTAAATGCTGCCAGTGTGAATATTAAATGCTGCCAGTGTGCCCCCCGCCCACTCACTGTCTGCCCAGCACTTACCCCGTGTCTGTGGGATAGCGGGTGACGGCGACGAACGGGGTCCTTCATGCGTCTCCTGCCTCCTGATAGGCGTCCAATAGCGGCGCCTGTCTGTTGCAGCCAATTAGGTGACAGGTAACAGACCCGAGCACCTGATTGGCAGAGAGGCAGTTCAGTGTTAGGAAAGCGAATAGTCATTCGCTTTCCTAACACAGCTGAGTGGACTGTGAGCGCCGAGCACGGCTATGTGTTCCACGGAGCTTCTGATGTCACTTCCGGTTTCCCTCTGGCACAGGGAACCCGGAAGTAACGTCTTAACCCAAAGAACAAAGCACCCGCCTGTAGTATCGTAGCATCGCGCCAAAGTTGCTCGGCACGATGGAATGCGCCGCAAAGCAGGTAAAAGTCCTGCAAATGAAGTGCCTCATCTGCAAACTTGTGATTGCATTGAAGTGGGGCTTCCCATAGTGCACTGTGTCCGGCGCCTGAACACAGTGCACTTAAGGGAAATTTTTTTCAATTTTTTTTTTTAAAGGGTCCCCCTATGGACGGGCCGCCACTGACCAGAGCCCATTCACACTATCAAGCTGCATTAAAGCATGTGCATTGACCTGCGCTATGGCATGCATCAACATGTGCTGCCTTAAGGTAGTCCAGACTGAAAATGATCTTCTATAAAGATAACTGAGCTTATATCAGGCACCAATAAAGTGCCTCTGTCAGGTTAAGATTGAGATGAACAGTCCCTGCAATAGAAAGGGGTATTAGCAGCTATTGCTGCGCTGCACTTTGTTTTGTTGAATGACTTGAATGAGTCAGGGCCGCTGATAAGAAAGTACAGCCAGCCCTCCTGTACTGGGCCTGGACCCCGTCAGTTTAAAAGGGGGTCCCGGGCAACTGCTGTGTAGGAGGTCCGGCGGTACTGCCTTACTGCAGACACCAATCCTCTTCTGCCTCACCCTGCAGCACTGCCAGCTTCTTCTCTTCTTTTTCCCTCCGGCTGCACTGCAAGGGGATTGGTTCTAGCACGTGTACCCCTTCCATCTGCTGTTCGGGCCCCCCTGTGTGCCCCTTTACCCTGCTGCTGGCTTCCCTCCTCTCCTCTCCTGCTGGCAGCTGCTGCGGGCACACAGGGGGATGTTTCAGGATGGAGAAAAAGGGGAAGGGGAAAGGGCCAATAAATACGTAATTTACTGTCCTCTTCCATTCCTGAATAAACACAGTGAGCGATCCGTGCCAATCACTCCTGTGTTCATTCTTTACCGAAGCATAGTAAACTGTTTACTATGCTTCAGTTTGTGAATGAGCAGGAAGCCTCAAAGTGCTTCCTTTTCATTCATCTCCGCAGCTGAGGCTACAGAGAAAGGGACTGATAAATCTATGTCCTCAGTCACTTTTGGCCAGGGGAAGGGGGCCCTGTCAGGTAGACTGTATGGGGCCCCGTGATTTCTAACAGCAGCCATGACTGGAGTGACAGCAGTGTCACTCCTATGATTCGGGTAGCTGGAGAGCAGAGCACTCATCGGCTCACAGCACCCCCTCTCCTTATAGGGCCCAGAGCACGTGCCCCTCCTGCCCACCCCTTGTCCCAGCCCTGGGCATTATACTGACCTCTCTGACCGCCCATGTCTTCTACCTCCCCCCTCTATTCCAGGACTGCAGCTTCTATAAAGCTCTTCAGCATTTTATTCTACTGGGAGAGCCAGCGGCCCCCCTCTGTTGTCATTCTATCGAGACATAGATAGGCACTACCAAAAAATGTGTTTATTTTAGTTTCATTCGTTTTTTTTTCCCTGTTTATCGGATCATTCGTTATGATCGGCATTCATTACTTCCGATTTTTCGTTCCATTCATTTGGATGCAGCATTCGTTACTTCGGAACTTCTGATGCATTCAGGTTCGTTCCGTTCACTAACAGTTATTCAGCCAAATTTGAAAGGAAATTCTAATACCTATAATTTAATAGTTTATAATAATAAATTATAAATAATAATGATAAAAACTATAATAATAGTTAATAATTTAATTATAATAGAAAAAACGGAAAACTAAATTTTCCGAATGTAATTGATTCGTTAACCGCTTCAGCCCCGGAAGATTTTACCCCCTTCCCGACCAGAGCACTTACGGCGATACGGCACTGCGTCGCTTTAACTGACAATTGCGCGGCCTTGCGACATTACACCGAAACAAAATTGATGTCCTTTTTTTCCCACAAATAGAGCTTTCTTTTGATCACCTCTGCGTTTTTTATTTATTGCGGTATAAACAAAAAAAGAGCGACAATTTTGAAAAAAAGCAATATTTTTTACTTTTTGCTATAATAAATATCCCCCAAAAAATATATAAAAAAACTATTTGTTTTCTCAGTTTAGGCCGATATGTATTCTTCTACATATTTTTGGTAAAAAAAACCACAATAAGTGTATATTGATTGGTTTTCGCAAAAGTTATCGCTTCTACAAAATAGGGGATGTATTTATGGCATTTTTATTATTAATTTTTTTTTTTTTATTAGTAATGGCGACGATCTGCGATTTTTATCATGACTGCAACATTGCGGTGGACACTTCGGACACTTTTGACACTATTTTGGGACCATTGTCATTTATACAGCGATCAGTGCTATAAAAATGCATTGATTCCTGTGTAAATGGCAGGGAAGGGGTTGAACACTAGGGGGCGATAAAGGGGTTAAATGTGTCATAGGGAGTAATTCTAACTGTGTGGGGGATGGGCCACGACAGAGATCTACTGCTCCCTGTGATCGGGAGTAGTGATCGCTGTCATGTCATTGGTAGCCCATCCCCCCACAGTTAGAATCACTCCCTAGGGCACACTTAACCCCTTGATCGCCCCCTAGTGTTTAACCCCTTCGCTGTCAGTGTCATTTACACAGTAATCAATGCATTTTTATAGCACTGATCGCTGTATAAATGACAATGGTCCCGGAATAGTATCAAAAGTGTCTGATGTGTCCACCATAATGTCGCAGTCACAATAAAAATCACAGATCGCCGCCATTACTAATAAAAAAAATTAATAATAAAAATGCCATAAATCTATCCCCTAATTTGTAATACGAGATAACTTTTGCGCAAACCAATCAATATACGCTTATTGCGATTTTGTTTACCAAAAATATGTAGAAGAATACATATTGGCCTAAACTGAGGAAAAAAATTGTTTTTTATATATTTTTGGGGGATATTTATTATAGCAAAAAGTAAAAAATATTGCTCTTTTTTCAAAATTGTCGCTCTTTTTTTGTTTATAGCGCAAAAAATAAAAACCGCAGAGATGATCAAATACCACCAAAAGAAATCTCTATTTGTGGGGAAAAAAAAGGACGTCAATTTTGTTTTGGTGCAATGTTGCACGACCGCGCAATTGTCAGTTAAAGCGACGCAGTGCCGAATCGCAAAAGGTGCTCTGGTCAGGAAGGGGGTAAAATCTTCCGGGGCTGAAGCGGTTAAAGGATCTGCTGCTAACAGCTTGGTGCCAGAAAGCACAGCATACCTTGAGGTGTCTAGTGGAGTCTATGCCTGGACGGGTTGTGGTGGGTGGTCACAATGATAGGGTGAACAGACGTTCCCAATTTCTGGAGACAGTCCCCAATTTTAGGGCCCCCCCCCCCCCCTAAAAAAAAAGTCCCCAATTTTGTCCCTGGATAAAAGAACGTGTCCCTGATTTCTTTCCAGCTTTAATAACGGAGTTCCCATCTCTGGTGACTGCAGGGTGATCCATCTCATTAGAAAACATAGGAATATACTGCTACCGACAGGAGAAATGGATCCTGCAGGTGGCAGCGTAACCCTAGGTTTCTTAACATCAAGCTGTGTCCCTCAATGGATTTTAGGATGAGTGCAAAAATCCTATTTGTTGCTCTTTGCCTATCCAGCCTTATAAAATATGTATTTTTGAGGCTCTTGGAGCCTTTGGAGTCAGAGGGGTTAACAGGAATCATGTTTATTTTCCCGACAACATCTCAGCGGGAGGTTCCCTCGCATAGTCACAGCCAAGTGCACATTGTGCAAACGGTAAAACGATCCCTTGTTGTAAATCTTCGATGCAAATTAGCCTGGACAGAGATCTCACCCCACATATTGTTTTTCAGAAACTTTTTTCTTTTTGCTCTCAAACTCCTTCCTTGGCTAAAGACGCAAATTCTGCGCGATTTGTGTGATTCGGGATAATTCGGTTCCGTCTATTCATCACTGATGCTTGCGATGGTGAAGGACAGTCCCAGATCGTAATGCCCATCTCTACACAAATCGTCTCATTTCCCAAAGCATATGAAATTGGGAGGAGATTCCATATAAACGGTAAACCGTGCGCCATAGGTGGAAGGATCTTCGCTGCTCTTACTACTTCCATGTATTGGCGGGTGACATCCAACATTGCCCAGAATGATGTGCTGCCTGGACTTTAGGGCAGACCCTGGCGTCCTAGTGTATGGCATCAATGCATGTGTGAAAGCGTGTTTTATCACGCTGATTTAAGGCGGCCCAACCACTTAAAGTGGAGTTCCACCCACTTTTACAACTCTTCAGCATCCCTCACTAAACTGCGCACTGTAAACAAATTGGATATTTTTTTATTTTATTTCTCAGCACCTACTGTATATCTGCTGTATTCATTTTTCACTTCCTCCTCCCTGGCCGCGGCCCATCGCATCATTTCCTGTTTGCAATGCCTTCTGGGAAGGGGCGGCAACTTCCTCTGAAACTGCCGTTGCTATGGAAACCTGACCTGAAACCTATTACACTGCTTGTGCTGCACTGAGCATGTGGGGCGGCAACCCTCTGAAACTGCCGTTGCTATGGAAACCTGACCTGAGACCTATTACACTGCTTGTGCTGCACTGAGCATGTGCGAGATCTGCAAGGATGAGATCCAGGAAGAAATACAGTCTGGCTTCAGATGCCCACACTTAAGATGGCCACGGCCTGCTGTAAGTTTATAAAATAACAAACTACTGCTATAAACTAACAAAACAGACCTTAGTTTACAGACTAACTTTACTAGAATACATTAAGCTTGTGTATTATAGGGGTATTTTTATTTAAAAAGTATAATTTCGGCCGGAACACCACTTTAAGGACCGAGCCTCTTTCTGAGATTTGTTGTTTACAGGTTAAAAACAGTTTTTTTTTTTTGATAGAAAATTACTTAGAACCCCAAACATTATACATTTTTTTTCTAACACCCTAGAGAATAAAATGGCGGTCGTTGCAATACTTTCTGTCACACCGTATTTGCGCAGAGGTCTTACAAGCGCACTTTTTTTTGGGAAAAAATACGCTTTTTTGAATTAAAAAATAAGACAACAGTAAAGTTAGCCCATTTTTTTTAATATTGTGAAAGATAATGTTACGCCGAGTAAATTGATAACCAACATGTCACGCTTCGAAATTGTGCCCGCTCGTGGAATGGCGACAAACTTTTACCCTTAAAAATCTCCATAGGCGACGTTTAAAAAATTCTACAGGTTGCATGTTTTGAGTTAAAGAGGAGGTCTAGGGCTAGAATTCTTGCTCTAGCTCTACCGATCGCGGCGATCCCTCACATGTGTGGTCTGAACACCGTTTTCATATGCGGGCGCTACTCATGTATGCGTTCGCTTCTGCACGCGAGCTCGGCGGGACGGGGCGCGTTTAAAAAAATTTTTTTCTTATTTATTTTACCTTTTATTTTTTATTTTTACACTGTTCTTTTAAAAAAAAAATTGTGTCCCTTTCATTCCTATTACAAGGAATGTAAACATCCCTTGTAATAGAAAAAAAGCATGACGGGACTTCTTAAATATGAGATCTGGGGGGTCAAAAAGATCTCAGATCTCATATTTACACTAAAATGCAATAAAATAACTAAATAAAAAAAAATGTTGGCATTTAAAAAAATGGCCCTTTAAGAGCTGTGGGAGGAAATGACGTTTTGACGCCGCTTCCGCCCTGCAATGATATGGAGATGGGTGGGGGCCCATCTTCCCCTCACTCGTCTCTATGTCAGGCCACGAGAAGAACCCGATCACCTCCACCGATGCCGACGGCTCTGGTAAGGGGCGGAGGGCACCGGAGTGCCACGGGAGGGGGGGAGCCTCTCCCGTCGCTGATAAAAGTGATCTTGCGGCGCATCCGCCGCAGAGACCACTTTTATCTTAAACTGGACCGCCCACTGAAGAAGAAGATACCGGGGTTATGGCAGCTGGCTGCTGCCATAACAACGATATCCTTCTTCAAACTACCGATGTATAACGACGGTGGGCGGTCCGAAAGTGGTTAAGGCGGCCCTTTTAAATGAATGAGCTGGCAACATCAAAAACCTCTGAACAAAATGGACATGCACCATTTCTAGCAATGCAGGCCACCACCAGGTATGGCACACCTCCCAACTTTTTGAGATGGGACCGAGGGACACCTGTTAGCAAAAGTATGCAGGCATAGGACACACCCCCTGACACACACCCTGACACACCCCCTTAAACACTTGCCGACCGCCCTGTAGTCATCATGCAGCTATAGCGTGGTCTGTGTTTATCTGTGTCATCCGGACACAACTGATCACAGATCGGGGTAGAGAGTCAATCAGCGGCACTTTGGCACGTGATCAGCTGTGTCCAATCACGGCAGATCACAATGTCACAAGCAAGTTGTCAGCATTCCTTTCCTCACCCTGACAGCATGAGGAGAGGAGAAGAGAGCCGATAACCAGCTTGTGTGAAATGGATATCTACACTGAGCCACGCTGTACCTGCACCACCAGAGAGGGAGCCACGCTTTACTCGCACCACCAGAGAGAGAGCCATGCTGTACCAGCACCACCAGAGAGGGAGCCACGCTTTACTCGCACCACCAGAGAGAGCCAAACTGTACCTGCACCACCAGAGAGAAAGCCACGCTATACTTGCACCACCAGAGAGCCACACTGTACCCGCACCACCAGAGAGAGAGCCACGCTGTACCCACACCACCAGAGAGGGAGCCACGCTGTACCCGCACCACTAGAGAGGGAGCCACACTGTACCCGTACCACCAGAGAGAGCCACGCTGTACCCACACCACCAGAGAGAGCCACGCTTTACTCGCACCACCATAGAGAGCCACACTGTACCTGCACCACCAGAGAGAAAGCCACGCTATACTTGCACCACCAGAGAGAGCCACACTGTACCCGCACCACCAGAGAGAGCCACGCTGTACCCACACCATCAGAGAGAGAGCATTGCTGTACCTTCACCATCAGAGAGGGAGCCACGCTGTACCCACACCACCAGAGAGGGAGCCACGCTGTACCCGCACCAGCAGAGAGGGAGTCATGCTGTACCCGAACCACCAGAGAGAGCCATGCTGTACCTGCACCACCAGAGAGGGAGCCACGGTGTACCTGCACCACCAGAGAGGGAGCCACGGTGTACCCACTTCACCAGAGAGGGAGCCACGCTGTACCCGCACCACCAGAGAGGGAGTCATGCTGTACCCGAACCACCAGAGAGAGCCATGCTGTACCTGCACCACCAGAGAGGGAGCCACGCTGTACCTGCACCACCATAGAGGGAGCCACGCTGTACCTGCACCACCAGAGAGGGAGCCACGGTGTACCCACATCACCAGAGAGGGAGCCATGCTGTACCCGCACCACCAAAGGGGGAGAAAGACTGAGCCACTGCCATGGTACAGACGTGCTACACTATTGACTAGAGTCGGTCTGGGCAACCTAGAGTGAGCGAACGTCCAGCAAGAAGCATCACTGTTGCTATTTCGCTGGGTTTTGTAAGGGGGCTTCTTGGCCATTATCCATTACTGCTTCTAGGGACTGAGCATTAGGAAGTGCCAGACCTGCTAACCTCTAGACCTTATTGACCGTCACAATGAGCTCCAACGCCCCTGGCCCAAAAATAGGGGATGGGGGGCGACACCATTTTTACCGCACCAGTTGACACCAACCCATTGTCCTGGAGCGCAATGCCACAACAAGTACAGGCACTGAGCTCCGGTTACTGGCCAGACAGGGGTGCGCTAGCATGGGCGCCCGGGACATCTGCCGCCCAGGGGCCTGCAAGCGGCAATCAGCTTTCCATAGCAGCCGACACCTTTCTCCCCACTGACAGCCGCACACACTCCTCGGCTCCAATGCTCTAGTGTACACAGCCAGGAGGAGCCACAGAGGAGGGACACGACTTCAGTGCAAGAGCTGGGCTGCTGGTCTGAGGTCTGTGTATAGATTCCCAAATCTGTTCTCCTATGTACTGCCGATTTACTGCCGTTCAGTGAACAGAAACACGTTTGCCCGTTGAATGAAATGCTGTCCTGCATCTCCCGTGTATTCTGATTAATAGAGAACAGGATGGACAGTAGTGAGCAGAGCACAAGCTGACATAACGGCTTCTTGGAAAGTTGAGTTTAAAGTAAAGTTAATGGTCTCCCGCTGGTTTTTAAGGGGAAAATGCGCTGTTGTGTTGCAGCTGCCAAAATACAAGTAAATATGTTTTCGCTTTGACGCAGCACGCCGTCCTTCCCACCGGCAGGCACACCTGAGCCGTAAATAGGGCTTAAAGAGACCCTGTCCCCAGACACTTCATTTCAACAACAACCTTACCATAGGATTTTATGTATCTTAGACACCGATAAAAGCCTCCTTTGTGTAGATATCCAAAGATCAGAGACTACGGCTGGATGGCGCCATCTTGGATGTTATGGAGGTCCTGGTGACTATAGACAATGCCACCCACTGGAGGGTTGGCAGGTTTTGCTGACTAAAGGCAATAACACTCCACTGGAAGGTCTGGAGGTTCTGGTGACAGAAGGCAATGCTACCGCACTGAAAGGTCTGGTGGTTCTTGTGACTAAAGACAATGCTATTGCACTGGAAGGTCTGGAGGCTTTGCTGACTGAAGGCAATGCTATGCCCCTCGATGATCTGGAGGTTCTGGTGACTGATTGCAATGCCACTGCACTGGAGGGTCTGGAGGTTCTGGTGACTATAGGCAATGCAATCCCACCGGAAGGTCAGGAGGTTTTGCTGAATGGTGGCAATGCCACTCCACTGGAAGATCTGGAGGTTTTACTGAATGATAGCGGCAATGTCACCCCACTGGAAGCCTGGGGGTTTTGCTGATTGAAGGCAATGCCAACCCACTATAAGGTCTGGAGGTTTTTCTGACTGGTGACAATATCATCCCACTGGAAGGTCTTGAGGTTCTGGTGACTGAAGGAAATGCCACCCCACTGGAAGGTCTGGAGGTTTTAATGAATGGTGGCAATGTCACCCCACTGGAAGCCTGGGGGTTTTGCTGATTGAAGGCAATGCCAACCCACTATAAGGTCTGGAGGTTTTGCTGACTGGTGGCAATATCATCCCACTGGAAGGTCTTGAGGTTCTGGTGACTGAAGGAAATGCCACCCCACTGGAAGGTCTGGAGGTTTTACTGAATGGTGGCAATGTCACCCCACTGGAAGTCTGGAGGTTTTGCTGATTGAAGGAAATGCCACCCTACTGGAAGGTCGGGAGATTTTGCTAACTGAAGGAAATGCCACCCCACTGGAAGGGCAGTATTCCAAAGTCTGCTGGCACAGTGTCCACCACAGTGACTGAGACTTAAGCAAGAGTGGCATGTTCTTGTGCTCTCTGTTGCCAGCACACATGCTGGATATAACAATGAAATACCCAGCATCTAGTTACAGCTCATGGCCCCCAGTTACTGCTACACCATCAGGCAAGATCTCTCAGAGCACCAGAGGATGGAAAGAGCTGGAACGTATCCCCTGGCCATATCCAGGAGTCCGGGGGATGATGAGAGCCTAGGAGATTGTGGGGAATGGAATTAAAAGAAAACAGCCCCTTCAATGAGGAAGGCGAGCAAAGGGGTACTTCGCTACAAATGTACTGTATGTAAAGTGCTGCATGAACTATATATTAAAATGTGTAATAAAGAAAATATAAATAGGGCTAAAAATAGCATTTTTTTTTTTTAGCCTTGACCATTAAAAAAAAAAAAAATATATATATATATATATACACAAAACCATTGTGTGTAAGCAGGCAACATCTGGTCCATGAGCCCCCAGCTGTAGACGCCAGCTCTAATCTGACCTTTTATATGCGTTTTTATTTTTTGCGCTCATATTGGTTCCATATCAACATATGCAAAGTAATCATTTTCTGAAAACATTTTTATTTATAAACATAAATCCGAAGCAGTTTTCTGGCACGGCGATCATTCCACCAGGAGCGGAGACAATGCAGAGGAAAGATATCCACGCTGAATTCACTATCGCGAACAGCTGTCCTGGCTCATGGATGCGTTGCATGGCGAAGGGAGATGCGTGCAATCGCTCGCCAGACGCTCAGACATACAGAGCATTTCAGGTCATCGCAGAGAAAGCTGTAAGTGTTTTACTTAAAGTAGATGCAAAACAAATGAATAAAATCTCATGTAAGCTGTAACATGTTAAAGCTGAACTCTGGGATAAGCCAATATTATATAAATCCATTCATCATGTGTATTCTTCTTGAATCTCGGTGAGCTTCGTGTATTTCTTCCAGATCTGATTAGTGTGAGACTTCCTGTAATAAAGACCGCTCACTGCTGCTCTCTCTCCTTGTGGAAGGGTGACTGGTCTTGTCTCCGCCCCCTTCCTGTAGATTTCTACAGGCAGCCTCTAGTAGGTGGTGCCTTCTGGGGCCCCTCCCATAGCTCTGCTCTCTCTCCTTGTGCAGGGTGACTGGTCTTGTCTCCGCCCCCTCCAGTAGATTTCTACAGGTGGCCTGTAGTAGGTGGTGCCTGCTGGGGCCCCTCCCACAGCTCTGCTCTCTGCACAGGCTATGTACAGCACAACAGTGATGTCACTGATACTTTTTGCAAGTTAAAGGGGTTGTAAACCTTCGTGTTTTTTCACCTTAATGCATCCTATGCATTAAGGTGAAAAAACCCTTGGCAGTGACCGGCCCCCCAGCCTTCCCCGTTTTACTTACCTGAGCCCTGGAACTTGACCCGACAGGGGACACGCTGTCTCTCTGCCCAGGGTTCCCGGTGTTCTGCCGAGAAAGTTCCGCTCGGCGGATTAGTTCCCCCTCTACTGCGCATGCGCAGTAGAAGCCGGCGGAAATGGCCGAAGCGGAACAGCTGAAAATCAGCTGTACACGGCGGCTGTAAGAGGGCCCCTCGCGGGCTCGCTCCGCTCGCCACGCTTCGGGCACGGCCTCGCTGCGCTCGGCACTTTTAGATTCCCCCTCTAGGTCCACTTGGATAGAGGGGAAGGAACCTGGACCCAGAGCGCAGGCGCCGTGTACAGCTGATCGAAGCGTTTGAGCTTCGGCTATCTCCGGCGGCCGACAGTAGTACGTACTGCGCAGGCGCTGCGCCTGCGCAGTACAGGGAGGGAACCTATCCGCCGAAGGAACTTATTCGGCAAGACACCGGCTCTTGATTGGATAGATTGATAGCAGCGCAGCCATTGGCTCCCGCTGCTGTCAATCAAATCCAATGACACAGGCGCCAGGGGGGCGGGGCCGAGTCATACATTCGGCCTCTATGGACGCCAAATGCTGGACTCGGGAGCTCGCCCGCAAGGTAACCCCCCCCCCCCTTGTAGAGCGCTTCTCCTAGGGGGTTATCTGATGTGGGGAGGAGCCGCTAGAGCCGCCGGGGGACCCCAGAAGTCAAGGCTCGGGGCCACTCTGTGCAAAACGAGCTGCACAGTGGAGGTAAGTATGACATGTTTGTTATTTAAATAAAATAAAAAAAAAAACGAACCCTTACAATCACTTTAATATCTGGGTTCGCCAAAGCAATTTATGTACGCAAAGTGGATTTACAGGTGCATCTCATAAAATTAGAATATACCTCTTAACATAAAGAAATGTGAATAATTACATCTCTCTTATATTTTATTTACTCTTCTTTTCCTCTCTTTACTTTTCATTTCTGTTACTATATATATTTAGAAGGGTATTTTTAGAGACCCTTGAATTTATTTTTCTCTTGAATTAAATAATAGATTTTGATACATAAATTCAGAGTATTTCAAATAAACAATTGATGTAAAAATAGGCTGATTACAAAGCCATCTTGTTGGTTTCGCTTTTATATGTTACTCATGTACAAATGTTAGTATGATTGTACAAATGCTATATTTTAACATCAATAAAAGCTTATTGTTTAAAAAAAAAAAAAATAGATTATAATCAAAAAGCGAAACTATAGATGCGTTACACACAGAGTGATATATTTCAAACATTTCTTTCTTTTAATTTTGATGATTATGGCTTACAGCTAAATCAAGGTAATTAGCGCTCCAGGTGGTATCGCTTGTGTTCACACCGTCCTAGTCGTAGGAGATGAAGGGTTCGCGGCTCAGCCAAGTCAAATGGCAGAAAATGAAAAAAAGGACGGCCAGACTTTTCACTAAGCCAACATTTTTGTATTAAAAATGTTCTTTTTTTTTTTTTTTTATTGGTCTTCTGTAAAATTCTAATTTTCTGAGATACTGAATTTTGGGTTGTCACTGGCTGTAAGCCATATGGCAGAAAATGAAAAAAAAAGGACGGCCGCACTCCAAAATAATGCCTTTACTGAATAAAGCTTATACTGATACTGACGCGTTTCGCACCGTTAAAGGCGCTTAATCATTGGTGATTAAGCGCCTTTAACTGAAAGGCGCGAAAAAACGTCAACTATAATCTGGACCTGTGTCTCTGATTGATGTATGGATTAAGCTTTATTCAATAAAGGCATTATTTTGGAGTGCTGCCGTCCTTTTTTTTTTCATTTTCTGCCATATGGCTTACAGCCAGTGACAACCCAAAATTCAGTATCTCAGAAAATTTGAATATTACAGAAGACCAATAAAAAAAAAAAAAGATTTTTAATACAGAAATGTTGGCTTAGTGAAAAGTCTGTCCATGTACAGTATAGGATACACTCAATACTTGGTCGGGGCTCCTTTTGCATGAATTACGGCATCAATGCGGCGTGGCATGGAGGAGATCAGCCTGTGGCACTGCTGAGGTGTTATGGAAGCCCAGGTTGCTTTGATAGCGGCCTTCAGCTCGTCTGCATTGTTGGGTCTGGTGTCTCTCATCTTCTTCTTGACAATACCCCACAGATTCTCTATGGGGTTTAGGTCAGGCGAAGTTACTGGCCAATCAAGCACAGTGATACCATGATCATTAAACCAGGTATTGGTAGTTTTGGCTTTGTGGTCGGGTTCCAAGTCCTGCTGGAAAATGAAATCATCATCTCCATAAAGCTGGTCAGCAGAGGGAAGCATGAAGCGCTCTAGAACTTCCTGGTAGGGGGCTGCGCTGACTTTGGACTTGATAAAACACAGGAGGACCAACACCAGCAGATGACACGGCTCCCCAAATCATCACTGACTGTGGAAACTTCACACTGGACCTCATGCAACTTGGATTCTGATGCTCTCCACTCCTCCTCCAGACTCTGGGACCTTGGATTTCCAAATTAAATGCAAGATTTTCCACAGTCCGTGATGATTTGGGGGGCCGTGTCATCTGCTGGTGTTGGTCCTCCTGTGTTTTATCAAGTCCAAAGTCAGCGCAGCCCTCTACCAGGAAATTCTAGAGCGCTTCATGCTTCCCTCTGCTGACCAGCATTATGGAGATGCTGATTTCATTTTCTAGTCACATCGAGTTGCATCAAACAAAGTACTCGCCAGGAAGTCGCCTCGATAAATACATTCCAGGTTCATCAAAACAAAAAAAGGTGTACAGTTTGTTTTTCACTAGAAAGCAGCCACAGCCAAGTAGAAAAGCCTGCCCCCCTGCCAGCATGCTGCAGAGAGGACCCTTGCTCTCTGCGTGAAAGCAGCGGCCTCTCTGCAGAAGTCCAGCTCACCCCTCGCTGGGTCAGACCTATAGCTCCTCAATTAGCAAAGCTCGTGCTCCCTGCTGATTGGAAATAAAACATAATAAAAACCATAAAAGCCATAAAACACGCTATTAATGTGCGTAACAGTAATGCAGAGGAACCCATCGTATATGTGTGTGTCGCGGTGCATTGTGCGAATGGGCCCTAAAAGTGGAGATACCCTTTAATAATTTGACTTGTGTTTCAGCAAATGTCTTGCTAGACATTGACAAGTAAATCCAGGACATCCAGGAAGCCGAGGTGGATAACACTGAGTGAGTGTCAGTCCGCTGAGGATCACATTCTACAGAGTCCCTGTCTTCTTCTCCAACATCTGCAGATGGGGAAGCGGGGGAGGGGGGGGGGGAGATTGGGGGTCTTCCTCTTTCTGGGACTCTCAGCTGCAGCTGTCCTTGTTTTACTTACTTAAAGGAACATAATCCCACTTCTTTCTTTCTTTATTTTTCTGTCGACCCCCAGGGGGGGCCAAACACCTGGACCAGCACTGAAGACAGGTCCTCGGAGCAGAAACCAAATTCCAGCAGGGACTGATGTGGCAACAGATAGAGAAGACGTTGATGGTACAAGCTTGTGCACAGACACACCGGATTACCAAAAGTATTGGGACGCCTGCCTTTACAGGCACATGAACTTTAATGGCCTCCCAGTCTTAGTCCGTGGCGTTCAATTTTGAGTTGGCCCACCCTTTTGATATATTTGTGAGGTCAGGCACTGATGTTGGACGAGAAGGCCTGGCTTGCAGTCTTTGCTCCAAAGGTGTTCTATCGGGTTGAGGTCAGGCCTCTGTGCAGGCCAGTCACGTTCCTCCACTCCAAATTCGCTCATCCATGTCTTTATGGACCTTGCTTAGTGCACTGGTGCGCAGTCATGTTGGAACAGGAAGGGGCCATTCCCAAACTGTTCCCACAAAGTTGGGAGCATGAAATTGTCCAAAATGGTATGCTGATGCCTTAAGGCTGAGTTCACACTGGCATTAGGAGCAAGCGTTTGAGAGGCATTTGAGAGGCGTTAAAAAGGACCCTCAAACGCCTATGCACAAGATACAATAGACAGAACATAGTGCTGTTCACACTAAGCGTTAGTGTCGCGTCGCTTCAAAATGTAAGCCTCATGTCGAGTCAGGAGGCATTTGAAGCCTTTTTCAATGCCTCCCATTCAAGTCTATGGAAACGCCTCACAAATGCTCTGGCAGGCAGTTGTGAAGCGGTTGCGGGGCGTTAAGATTTGTTCATTTACTGTAATGGAATAGGCATTTGTGAAGCAGTTTTAACGCTCGTCAAACGCTTCAAAACTGCCTATAGGGCATTTGGGGAGCATTTTTAACTCCTCATTAATGCGTGTCAAACTCCTGTCTAATGCCCATACTAAAGCTCACTGACTCCTGTTTGAAGCCCATACTAACTAATGAGCGTTTGTTGAGCATTAGAAATTTAGTCAAGTGTGAACAAGCCCTAAGATTTCCCTTCACTGGAACTAAGGGGCAAAGCCCAAACCCTGAAAAACAACCCTCACACCATAATCCCCTCTCTACCAAATGATTTGGACCAGTGCACAAAGCAAGGTCCATAAAGACATGGATGAGCGAGTTTGGGGTGGAGGAACTTGACAGTCCTGACCTCAAACCGATAGAACACCGTTGGAATGAATTAGAGCGGAGACTGTGAGCCAGGCCTTCTCATCCAACATCAGTACCTGACCTCACAAATGCGCTTCTGGAAGAATGGTCAAACATTCCCATAGACACACTCCTATGGGACGGCCTTCCCAGAAAAGTTGAAGCTGTTATAGCTGCAAAGGGTGGGCCAACTCAATTTTGAACCCTACGGATTAAAGTTCATGTGCGTGTAAAGGCAGGCGTCCCAATACTTTTGGTAATATAGTGTAGAACCCAGTCCCTTTAATAGGGTTTGTACCCCCTGGTGGGTGGGAAGGATCAGTGATCGTGTGACCACTGTGATTAGCTGTCACAGTGGTCACATGATCAGGAGCTGGTCCTTCCGGCTACCAATCATTAGTGGGGACTGAGACCCGTCCTTGACAGCTCGGTGTCAGCGGTGGTGTATTTTAGTTTTGTGCTGCCCTAGGCAAGACTAAAATCGGGCGCCGCCCATCTAAATTTGTCCCACCCCTTCCTGTCTGTGGACATCCACCGCCATCCAATCCGATCCTGTCTGCCAAAAACAGACGGATGGGGGGATCTATTCCCCATCTGTCTGGCGGGTCCGATGGTAGTCGGATGGAAAGGGACAGGCGGACCCTTTCCATCCAACCGCCCCATAGAGGAGAGCAGGCTGTGTCCGTGTCTGCTCTGCATAGCCGACAGATCCCCCCAGTGAGCGCACAGATCCACTTTACAGAACTTGCCCGTGTGAAAGGGCTCTTACTATGTTTTTTTATTTTATTTGCGTTTTTTTTTTTTTTTTTTTTTGGGGGGGGGGGGGTGCTTTGGAGAGACATTAGGGGTCTAAACAAACAGACCTCTAATGTCTCTTTGAAGACAGTCCCTTTCTCTGCAGCCTGAGCTGCACTGTGGATGAATGAGTATGAGTCTGTATAGAGACTCCTATTCATTCATAAGATGAAATATAGTACACAGTGTTTACTATATTTCATTCACAAACTGACAAATGGTAAACACAGCTTACTATACAGATACAGAATACTTTATTAATCCAATAAATTGGGAAATTGTTACGACACAGACCCACTTAAAGGGGTTGTAAACCCTCGTGATTTTTCACCCTAATGCATCCTATGCATTAAGGTGAAAAAACACCTGGCAGCGACCGAGCCCCCCAGCCCCCCCCCCCCCGTTTTACTCACCTGAGCCCTGGAATTTCACACACCGGAGACGTGCACTTCCCCTGGCTGGGGTTCTCGGCTCTTGATTGGATAGATCGATAGCAGCGCAGCCATTGGCTCCCGCTGCTGTCAATCAAATCCAATGACGTGGTCTAGGGACGCAAATACTGGACTCGGGAGCGCGTCCGCAATGTAACCCTCCCAGGAGAGCGCTTCTCCTAGGGTGTTATCTGATGTGGGGAGGAGCCGCGAGAGCCGCAGGGGGAGCCCAGAAGAGGAGGATCGGGGCCACTCTGTGCAAAACGAGCTGCACAGTGGAGGTAAGTATAACATGTTTGTTATTTTAAAAAAAACAAAAAAACGAGCCCTTACGATCACTATAAACCGGAGTTTCATCCACATTTTTTACTTCTCACCATGCAGCACTAATGTGCATCCTTAAAATGAATTGGCAAAAAGAAAAGACAACTCAAGTTCCCAACAATAAACTGAACAAAATGCAAAAACACAAAATTACCAATAACGGCCATTAACACCAAATAGCAAAATTAAAACTACACTACAAATAAAACATTCATACAATTAGAATACAACTTAGAATAAATAACACAGATTAAAATAACACATGCTTACCAGGCCCCCCCCCCCACTCTCCATCCATCCAGCAATTTCCCGCACTAG
This sequence comes from Lithobates septentrionalis, assembly GCA_037952835.1. NCBI lineage: Eukaryota > Metazoa > Chordata > Amphibia > Anura > Ranidae > Lithobates > Lithobates septentrionalis. The sequence goes on from JBBDGP010003759.1 coordinate 536,258, forward strand.
CAACGGCTGCAGCCGGCAAGAGGGGGAGGAGGGAGAGCCAGCCAGCAGCTGCATGGAGGGGGGGGGGGGGGGTGCACGGCGATCAGGAAGAGGGGCACTAAATAGAGGAGGGGGGGTTGGAGGAGTGGAGAGGGGATCTATTGGGGGGGTGGGTCAGTGCAGCAGGGTGAAGTGGTAGGAAGAGGGAGTCGGGCCCCCCCCTGAAAAATGCCATCCAAGGCAAACGCCTTGTTTGTCTGGCGGTAGATATACGCCCCTGGGTGTCAGTGCTGGGTGTACGCAGTGAGCAGGCTTTCATCATAGAAACATTGGCTGCCCAGTGAAGCATTGTGTAATGTATGGGTGTTTAGGCTCCACCCTTTTGCACATGTTGCATGCAGGGAGCAACAGGATAACATGTTGCCGTTTCAAAGGTTTTCAATCTTTTTAAATCTGAAGCTTTCTCTAAAATAACCTCTGGTCAGGGCTGGGTTGAAGCAGGGGGGTGCAGTTGAGGCAGGGGCAGAGGGGCACAACCAAGGTAGGGGGTAGGGGGACACAACGGGGGCAGGGGCAGGAGAGATTAACTAGGGCATAGGCAGAAGGGCGCAATTAAGGCAGGGGGGCACAGCTGAAGCAGGGGCAGGAGGGCATAACTGCGGCAGGGGCAAGGGGACACAACTGAGGCAGGAGGGCACAACTGAGGCAGTGTAAGGGGGCACAGCTGAGGCAGGGGCAAGAGGGCACAACTATGACAGGGCAGGAGGGCACAACTGAGGTGGGGACAGGGGGGCACAACTGAGGCAGTGTAAGGTTGCACAGTTGAGGCAGGGGCTACAGAGCACAGCTGAGGCAGGGACAAGAGGGCACAACTATGGCAGGGCAGAAGGGCACAACTGAGGTGGGGGCAGGGGGGCACAACTGAGGCAGTGTAAGGGGGCACAGCTGAGGCAGGGGCTACAGGGCACAGCTAAGGCAGGGGCAAGAGGGCACAACTAAGGTAGGGGCAGGAGGGCACAACTGTGGTGGGGGCAGGGGGGCACAACTGAGGCAGTGTAAGGGGGCACAGTTGAGTCAGGGGCTACAGGGCACAGCTGAGGCAGGGGCAAGAGGGCACAACTATGGCAGGGCAGGAGGGCACAACTGAGGTGGGGTCAGGAAGGCACAACTGAGGCAGGGGCAAGGAGCACAGCTGAGGTAGGATCCTCTCCTGCTTCTGCATAACAAATCCTCTCCTGCACCTAAAAACCCCCGTCCAGTACCTAAAACTGTCACCTATAGACAATTTTAGGTACATTAGTTTCACAGGCATGCACAATTTTAAATCTTGACATGTTTGGTATTTATTTACTCGACACAACATTATCTTTTATATCATCTTTTTTTTTTTGTGTGCACTAAAATTAATTTAGGTGTGCTTTTTTCCTGAAAATTTGCGTTTGATAAACTGCTGCACAAATATTGTGTAAGATAAAAAAAATTGCAACAGCCACCATTTTATTCTCCAGGGTCTCTTCTTTCAGAAAATATATCCCCCCTGCTGTCCGGGCCCCCCTGTGTGCCCCCCTACCCTGCAGCATTACCAGTTTCCCTCCTCACCTCTCCCGCCAGCAGCTTCTGAGGGCTCACAGGGGGATGTTTCAGGATGAAGGTTGGGGAGTGTGTGGTACATATGTCCTATTTATCAGCCCCTTCCTTTCCTGAATGAACACAGTGAGTGATTGGCACCGATCACTCACTGTGTCTATTCATCCCCGAAGCATAGTAAATTGTGTTTACTATGCTTCTGTTTGTTAATGAACAGGGACCCTCAGAGCGCTTCCCATTTATTCACTCTCCAGTGCGAATGAGGCTGCAAAGAAAGACCCCGGGGAATCTCTGTCCTCGGTCCCTTTCTCTGTCTCAAAAGTGAGACATCAGGGGTCTGTTTGGACCCCTGATATTTCACCCCAAAAAAAAATGAGGGTGGGGGGCGTAATTTCTAACAGCAGCCCTGGCCATACCAGCACAGTTTAGGTACCTGGTTTAAGGATAGAATATTGGTTTGACCTATCAGCTCACTAGTAACTTCTGTGATGACCCTGATGTACATGGCCTACAATCAAGAGCCTAGAAAGCGGTTGCCTCCATTGTGTAGGAATGACAGGTGCTCTTTAAATACACTGTTTCTTCCTTCTGAAGTAGATGTGTTGATTGGCTGACACTCTATCCTGCAGCCTCGGAGTTATCTCAGCTTACATTTTGCTGACTCCTTTGTATGTTGGAAGGGCGAGGTGAGAAATACGGAGGCTGATATTTCTACAGTCAGTCGTAAATCTGGACACAATCTATCGCCTGCAGAACTCGGCTACAATCTTTGGCCAAACCAGAGTGGCAACCTGAGCTCGATCCGTCTTCTGGTTTGCAGTCTGAGAAGCTATTTTAATCGGAAAAACATGTTTATTTCCCATAGACGGGGCAAAACTACGAAGGCTGAGACTCCACACCGGAGCAACATGGCTGCGGCTTCTACAACACAGCGACAAAATGTTATTTTATTTTGTTCAGTGAGGAGGTTCCAAGTTTTGTATATTTTAAATATAATACACTGAACAAAAGAAAACCTTCTCCCAGGGGCGTTGCTAGGTCTGCAAAAGATCTGGGGCTAAAGCCCATAGCAGCGGCACCAACCTTTTTGCAGGCACGGGGGGGGGGTTTATTAATAAATTTTTCGCGGGGCAATTTGTGCAGTGGCTGGTGTTGGCGCTTCAATCATCATGGCACCATGGTTGATATGGTGTCAGGGTGATTGAAGTGCATTATTTCTATTGTTATATTGTAATATATAATGAAGTGGTTCAACAGTGCGATCCAGTTCTAGGAGGGCGTCTATTGACATCCTCCCAAAACTGTGCTCACTGCGGTGCACACCCAGCTCACTCTATAACACAGCTGATCACAGATTGGGGTAAAGAACCAATAACAGCAGCTCTTTACCACGTGACCAGCTGTGTCCAATCACAACTGATCGAGATGTAAACACATTTGCCGGTTATCGGCATTCCTTTCCTCACACTGAAAAAAGTGGCCAGTAGGCAAGCGGTTAAACCTGCAGGGGGTCCAGCTTTTTCATTTAAAAAAAATGACTTTACTAACGCTTTAGGCCTAGGTCACATCTATGTGGGTTTACAGTGCATGTTTGCGCAGGCATGGCAGACTATTCCTTTGAATGGGCTGCTGTGCCTGCATTTTTAGAGAAACGCAGCAGCTTTTACACTTTGCGATTTCCCTGCAGTTCAATTTTAGATGTGTGGGGGTGCCATTAAGAATGAATGGCAGCCTTGTGTGTTTTTAAACAGCAGCATGTTTTGACTCTGGGTGCTGGAATTGCTGAGATTCCTGCACATGCTGCTGTTTAAAAAATAAATTCCTAATGGCACCCCCACGCTTCTAAAAATGCAGCGCGATTGTGGGTGCAGGACCTGCAGGAAAATTGCAGGGAAATTGCACAATGCAAAAAGCACCATGCGATTTCAAGGCCGCTTAAATTGCTGCATGCACCTTTTTTTCTGCAGGCATGGCAGCCCGATTAAATAAATGTGCTGCCATCCCAGCACAAAAACAGGCCGCAAACCCGCATAGATGGGAACTAGGCCTAAAGGAAGCCCAACAAGCAGTGGTGCATTTCATCATGTCTGTGTGGATGATGTGCCAGTACCAGTGGTGGTGGTGCTTGCTAGTGCTCTAATTGGTGAACAGTTCAGCCACAGCCAGATCAGGATTTAGTCCACACTCACAGGCAGAGTATTTGGGGAGAAGGACCTACCTGGTCCTGCCCAGCTGGGCTCACCATCCGCTGGCTTTCAGCACAGTGGGCACCTGCTCTCTCCCACTCGGATCCCAGCTCCAAAGCCTCTGGCTCTCACCACCACTGCCGCTCCCTCCCGCTCCGATCTCAGCTCATATCCTGCGGCCTCCCGAATTCCGAACGTGCGGTCTACATTGGGCGGGGTCAGAGCAGCAGTGGAGCTCCTGGCCCCACCTGCTCCCTGCTAGCCGGGGAATAATACAGCGCAGCGCTGCCTGTCTCCCGCCGTATACATAGCCACTTCACAAGGCGGAAGTGTACTGATGCGGGGCGGGTGGGAGAGAGAGAGATGATGTAATCTCTGCTCGCCCGCCCACTCGCTCGCTCGCTTCTTTTACCTGCCTGCTCGGCTCCGTCATGCAGCCCGTCCACTGCACTCGCGGCCCGGTGGTTAGGCAGGGACCCCTGCGGTAGGAGACTCGGGGCTATGGCCCCCAGATTCGGGGCTATAGCCCCAATAGCCACCCCCTAACGACGCCCCTGCCTTCTCCCAATATTTAAAAAAGATGCGACAAAGTAAAATAGGGAGACCAGTGGCGGCTGGTGCTCAATATTTTTGGGGGCAGCAAATAAACTTGACCCCCCCCATGCGGGAGATGGATGCCGGCGATCAGAGCCCCCCCCCAGGAGACAAACAGCATCGATCAGTGGCCTTACCTTAGGAGGCCGATGCTGATCCTCGCTCCAGCTTGCCGAGGGAAGAGCCGGGGCAGATGCTTCTCCTTCTGGCCGAGCAGGAAGTGGGTCCTGAGACCCGATTGGCCGGAAATCCTAACATTCCCAGCCAATCGGGTCTCAGGACCTGTTTTCTGATTGGCCAGGAGGAGAAGCAGAAAAACATTAGCGAATATTAATTTGCTAATGTCACACAAGTGGGTTGGCTCGGGGCGCAGTGCTCTGTGCCCCAAGTCCACCCTTTTTTGAAGCCAATTAGAGCCTCAAGCTCTAATCATGTGCTTAAAAAAAAAATAACCCCATTGAAATCCATGTGTCCAGCATCCCGAATGCAGATTAGGGGCCGGGCGCATGGATTAGGGGGGCACATGGACGGGCCGCCACTGAGGGAGACGGTCACGGTTGTCTTCTGGGTACAGCACAGGATGAGGGGGGTCAAATTGGCTTATTCTGTGGAACTCAATTGGTTTTATTCAAAGGTCATTCAAAATAGATTAAAAAGGAATACAAGAAAAAGAATGTATTACAACCATTCCAATGTAATAAGATAAGAATGTTTACGAGAACATCACACAAATGGATGGGCTTGTGTCTTTTTTCAACTAGACTAACTATGAAACTATGTAACCTATCACCCCTAACTAACAGCAGCCTTAAAAGAGAAGTATGGCAATGTGTTTTTTAATCATACTTACCTAGGTGGATGCAGCATCTGCCCCATGCTGGCTCGAGAACTGAGCGATCAAACACCTCTGATCGCTCAGTTCTCAGTGCTCCATAGGCAGAGAGCTGGTGACTGTCAGTCAACAGCTCCCTGTTCTCCCCTCCATCACTCCCTAGAGGGCTGGGCTGTGGAGGGGGGCAGGAGCAGCTGGCTCAGGCTCTTAGGCTCTGGCCTAAGGTGTCCCTGCAACTAATCTTTTTCCCTTTACTAACAAGGTATGGAGATGGCTATCTTGACAGAGGCAGGGCTATGCTTCCTCATATCAAAGCCTCCAGCAAGGAGAACAGTGAGAAAAATCATAGTGACAGCACCTAATCTTTTAAGTCGACCAGTCAGAGCCAGCAGAGCCTTAGATGATCTCACATATAAAGTTATGAGGCTGCAGAACAAGAGTGACTAGGCACACTGATATTCCGGGAAGTTCACTTCTATGACTCAACAGGAATTCTGGATGAAAGGTAGTTTTTTCAGGGTACTGATTAGGCACAATTACCAGTTCTACATTTTACCAATCACATAGCAAATCTTTAGTTCCACTTTATTGGCTGCTGAAGTGAGCTTGTTTCCAGTTCTTTCCCATCCAGCCAGTGTTGACCCATATACAGTGGCGGCTGGTGCTCAAAATTTTTTTGGGGGGAGGGGCTCAAACAAGCAAACAAGTTCTGAAAAAAAAACCCATCAATCGCAGCCACTGTGCCCATCAAACGCAGCCACTGTGCCCATCAAATGCAGCCACTGTGCCCATCAAATGCAGTCACTGTGCCCATCAAACGCAGCCACTGTGCCATATCAAATGCTCCCACTGTGCCATCAAATGTTGCCACTGTGCCATCAAATACAGCTACTGTGCCCATCAAATGCAGCCACTGTGCACATCAAATGCAGCCTCGCTGTCCCATCAAATGCAGCCTGTGTCCCATTAAATGCAGCCTGTGTCCCATCAAATGCAGCCTCACCGTCCCATCAAATGCAGCCTGTGTCCCATCTAATGCAGCCTGTGCCCCATCAAATGCAGCCTGTGTCCCATAAAATGCAGCCTGTGCCCCAGCAAATGAAGCCTGTGTCCCATCAAATGCAGCCTGTACCCCATCAAATGCAGCTTGTGTCCCATCAAATGCAGCAAGTGTCCCATCAAATGAAGCCTGTGTCCCATCTAATGCATCCTCACTGTCCCATCAAATGCAGCCTGTGTCCCATGAAATGCAGCCTGTGTCCCATGAAATGCAGCCTGTGTCCCATGAAATGCAGCCTGTGTCCCATCAAATGCAGCCTGTGTCCCATGAAATGCAGCCTGTGTCCCATGAAATGCAGCCTGTGCCCCAGCAAATGAAGCCTGTGTCCCATCAAATGTAGCCTGTGCCCCATCAAATGCAGCCTGTACCAAATGCAGCCTGTGTCCCATCAAATGCAGCCTGTGTCCCATCAAATGCAGCCTGTGTCCCATCAAATGCAGCCTGTGTCCCATCAAACCCCCCTTCTCCACGGGAGGTCTGGACCGGCACAGCGGCACTTACCATGCTGTGGTGTCCTCTCCTGCTGTGTTTCCTTCAGTGGGCCCTGGCAGCGGCAATGGAGGAGTCCCCTCCTCATACTTCCGTTTTTCTCTCTATGGCGCAATGGGAGAGAGAAAACCGGAAGTGACATCTAACTTGGATGTAAACCAAACCACCCGGCCGTAGTAATAGATACTACAGGCGCCGGGCGGAAGCTACTCGGTGCTTCGGAATGCGCCGCAAGGCGGGACAAAAACCCGCAAATGAATCTTGTGATTGCATAGACGTGGCGCTTCCCATAGTGCACTGTGTCCAGCGTCCGAACACAATGCACTTAAGGACCTTTTTTCTATTTCTTTTTTTTTTAAAGGACCAGTTTAAAATTTTTATTTTTTTTTATTTTTATTTTTTTGTGTCTGCCTGGATGGGGGGCGGCGCCTGTGCGCCCCCTATGGACGGGCCACCACTGCCCATCTATCACAAGCAATAACCTGGTATAGAACACCAGGAAAAGGGTTACCTATGGTAGCAAAAACTTGATCATACTAGAGTAATCTAAAATTATTATGTAGCAAAAATGGCACAGTCAATAGTAGAAAAGACAGCTTCACAGCAAGTAACTAACAACAAATCTCCGTTGTGAAGTGTTCACCAGACACACGCATAAACACAAGACATTACGTTTATCAAATAAAAGAAAAGAAAAAACGTCCGGACGCCATGTGACAGCACACGGGTTGTCAGATGAAAACCTCATCATAGAATTAAGGATTAAATAACAGTAGCTGTATCTATTAGTGACAACCTGACTATGTGTGGCCTCAGGGAAGGGAAGGATAAGGGAAAGGGAATAGGGAGGAGGGTGTCAGCTGGTGTTAATGAAAAGTCTAAAAAAGCATAAGCAGCTCAATAGTTCCACGTGAAATGAAAAAATAGGCAAAATAGTCCCAGTTTGTTCGTCAAGGCCTTGGAGACCTGTAGAGCTGAAAATATCCTGTATCAAGTTGGTGCATCCACATTGAGCCGCTCATACTCATCTTAACACTGAGATAAACAGTGGCTGGGGCAGATCCTCTTATAGGAGACGATACGATCATGGCGCTATAGGAACCATGGCCAAAATTGGTTTTGCGTTCCTGTGGCCAGGTATGCTTGAAAATGGTGTCAGCAACCGCTTTTAGGATGGGGATGGGAAACTTCACCTATACATATAGTACAGCATGGGACTTCCTGGTCATGGACTTGTATCGATCACCCTAGGGCAGGGATCCTCAAACTACGGCCCTCCAGCTGTTGCGGAACTGCACATCCCATGAGGCATTGTAAAACTCTGACATTCACAGACATGACTGGGCATGATGGGAATTGTAGTTCCTGAACAACTGGAGGGCCATAGTTGGAAGACCCCTGCCCTAGGGTGTAGGTACTTTACCGTCCTGTGTAATTGATGTGCATGAAGTTACATCTCCTGTAGTCCCATCCGTAAGTAAAGTATGGCTGTTTGTCTCCCGAGATCTTCGGCTGTGCGCGCTGCGTGATCGTATGTCTCCTTCACGTTGCTGGCGTCACGACCGTCCTGTCCCGTGACGCCACCTACGCAAAGCCCCCTGAGCGGGAGGCTGCCAGCAACGTGAAGGAGACATACGATCACAAAAGGCACACAGCTGAAGACGCCGGGAAATAAACAAACAGATTTTCTTCTGGGTGAAACCGCCATACTTTACTTATGGATGGGACTACAGGGGATGTAACTTTTTTTTTTACTGACCATAAAGCCTGAGACATGCTGCTGGAGTATTTTCTACTCCCACTGGCCACAATCCGGCACCCCTAAAATACAAAGAACAGTAAACTGGCCCTTTTGTTAAAAAGTTTGGAGACTCCTGGACTAGACTGATGAGGTGATCTGGAAATATTTGTAAGAATTTGGTACTCCCACATCTGCTCATGCCATGGCTTATCTCTGCAGGTCAATAGTGCTTAGCAGAGATCTTCTTTAATGATGGTGGTTGACTATGATATATAACAGACGATCTTTGACATAACGTCTAAGAGGCCAGCTTCTGCTACCAAACGCTCCTGTTTGTGAAGGATGAACTCTGCTTGGCTGGTGTTCTGGCACAGGAGATTCTGGGTTTCTTGTGCCATACCGCAGCAACACAGTCTGGCTTGGCAGGAAGAACGAAGCATGATCAGAGGATATGCCAGGGCAGAGTGAAATGTAACACCCAGCCGGAGTGCGTGGGTTCCCCCGGCCTCCGCTATTATATATAATCATTTATAATTGTCTTCACTTAGTGTCTCCCATTTGAATCTGCAATTCATATTTCAAGTGGAATTAAATTAGAAAGTCAAACCTTCTTCTGTTAGGCCAACAGGCTAAATTAAACACGAATGGGTAGGCATGCATTAGCGGCTCATCATTAATGAGGGTGTCAGGAATTTCTCTCCCAGCATGAGGGCAGGGACTAAACAGAAGTAGTGTTGTGCTCGATAGTAGTAGTTAATCACGTTCAGCTGGAGTTTATCTGTTATGTTGAAGACATTTTGTAACTTCTCCAAACCACTTCTTCAGTTCTAATGAGTGTCAGGAAGATACCTCAGTGTTTAAATCCACACAGGTAGCACAGAAACCGTAATCGAATCTTCAGTTCAATAATCCAATGCAGCAAGGCATATTCTGGTTGTCCAAAAACAGGATGGGCAGTGTGAAAGTTATGGAACCACCTGTTCTAGCAACATAATCCCTTTGTTGGTTTCTGGAAGTCTGCACAGGTGTCAATTCTTTGGTTCACACAGATAAAGATGAGAATTGTAAAAGGGAAAAGATGTTAAAGTGGCATCTTATGTAGAAGACAGTTAGCGTTGAAGGCCCCACCCCTGTTCAGGGATGATTGTTTCAGTCTGACATAGATGGCCTCTTTTACACCTCTTGTGAATCAGTTGTCCTCTCTTTCAAAATGTGCACCTCATTTTCCCAAAATAATGTCTGTTTACCTTAAATGCCGCGTACACACGGTCCTACTTTTCGTCTACAAAAGTCCAACAGACGCTGATGGACTAAAGCTGGCTGGTAATCCGATCGTGTGTGGGCTTCTCCGGACTTTCAACTGACTTTTTTAGCCTCAAATACGACGTACTTTAGATTTGAAACATGCTTCAAAACTTTTACTTCGTACCTACGACGGACCCCGAAATCCGCTCGTCTGTGTGCTAGTCCGACGGACAAAAAGCCACGCTAGGGCACCTATTGGCTACTGGCTATGAACTTCCTTATTTTAGTCCGGTGTACGTCATCACGTACGAATCCGACCGACTTTTGTGTGGTCGTGTGTAGGCAAGTCCGGTCGTTAGAAAGTAGGCCGCAAGTCCGCGGCAAGTCCACCGAAAGTCTGCCGGAAGTCTGTCCGACAGGCTGTCCGACTTTTGTAGACGAAAAGTACGACCGTGTGTACGCGGCAAAAGTGTAGGAAAACTGCTGAGCACTGACCTGTAGACTTTGCCCTCCAATGTTGGGCCATTCATTTGCTGAGAGGTTCCAAAACATTCTTTTGTTGAGAGAGGTTCCTGGGCCATCTGTTTGTTGAGAGATTCCACAACATTCCTTTGTTGAGAGATTCTACATTTGTTTGATGAGAGACTCCACAACATTTGTTTGTTGAGAGAGGTTGAAATAGGTTTCTGGGCCATTCATTTGTTGAGAGGTTCCACAACATTTCTTTGTTGAGAGGTTCCACGGCATTCATTTGTTGAGAGGTTTCACGGCATTCATTTGTTGAGAGGTTCCACGGCATTCATTTGTTGAGAGGTTCCACGGCATTCATTTGTTGAGAGGTTCCACAACGTTCCTTTGTTGAAAGGTTCCATAACATTTGTTTGTTGAGAGTTTCCACAGCATTCATTTGTTGAGAGGTTCCACAACGTTCCTTTGTTGAAAGGTTCCATAACATTTGTTTGTTGAGAGTTTCCACAACATTCATTTGTTGAGAGGTTCCACAACGTTCCTTTGTTGAAAGGTTCCATAACATTTGTTTGTTGAGAGTTTCCACAGCATTCATTTGTTGATAGGTTCCACAACGTTCCTTTGTTGAAAGGTTCCATAACATTTGTTTGTTGAGAGTTTCCACAACATTCATTTGTTGAGAGGTTCCACAACGTTCCTTTGTTGAAAGGTTCCATAACATTTGTTTGTTGAGAGTTTCCACAGCATTCATTTGTTGAGAGGTTCCACAACGTTCCTTTGTTGAAAGGTTCCATAACATTTGTTTGTTGAGAGTTTCCACAACATTCATTTGTTGAGAGGTTCCACAACGTTCCTTTGTTGAAAGGTTCCATAACATTTGTTTGTTGAGAGTTTCCACAGCATTCATTTGTTGAGAGGTTCCACAACGTTCCTTTGTTGAAAGGTTCCATAACATTTGTTTGTTGAGAGTTTCCACAACATTCATTTGTTGAGAGGTGCCACAATGTTCCTTTGTTGAATGGTTCCATAAGATGTGTTTGTTGAGAGGTTCTACAACATTCCTTTGTTGAGAAAGGTTGAAAGAGGTTCCTGGTCCATTCAGTTGTTGAGAGGTTTCACAACATTCCTTTGTTGAAAGAGGTTGAGAGAAGTTCCTGGGCCATCCGTTTGTTGAGAGGTTCCACAACATTCCTTTGTTGAGAGATTCTACAACATTCCTTTGTTGAGAGAGGCTGAGAGAAGCTGCTGGGCCATCCCTTTGTTGAGAGGTTCCACAACATTAATTTGGTGAGAGAGGTTGAAAGAGGTTCCCATGCCATTCGGTTGTTGAGTGGTTCCACAACATTTCTTTGTTGAGAGAGGTTCCTGGGCCATCCGTTTATTGAGGGGTTGCACAACATTCAGTTGTTGAGAGCGAGATACCACAACATTTCTTTGTTGAGAAAGTTTGAAAGAAGTTCCTGCCCATTCAGTTGTTGAGAGATTCCACAAGATTCCTTTTTTAAAAGAGATTGAGAGAAGTTCCTGGGCCATACGTTTGTTGAGAGGTTCCACGACAATCCTTTGTTGAGAGGTTCCACGACAATCCTGTGTTAAGAGATTCCACAACATTCCTTTGTAGAGAGGTTCCACAACATTCCTTTGTTGAGAGAAGTTCCTGGGACATCTGTTTGTTGAGAGGTTCCACAACATTCTTTTTTGAAAGAGGTTCCTGGGCCATTCATTTGTTGAGAGATTTCACAACATTCCTTTGCTGAGAGGTTCCGCAGCTTTCCTTTGTTGGGAGAGGCTGAGAGAGGTCCAAGTCTATCTGTTTGTTGAGAGGCTCCACAATATTTGTTTATTGAAACGTTCCATAAAATTTGTTTGTTGGGAGGTTCTACAACATTCCTTTGTTAAGAGAGGTTGAAAGAGGTTTCCGGGCCATTTATTTGTTGAGCAGTTCCACAACATTAGTTTGTTGAGAGGGATTGAGAGAGGTTTCAAGGCCATCTGCTTGTTGAGAGTTTCCACTACATTCATTTGTTGAAAGGTTCCACAACATTCACTTGTTAAGATGTTCCACAACAACCCTTTGTTGAGATTCCAAGGACATCTGTTTGTTGAGAATTTCCACTACATTCGTTTGTTGAGAGGCTCCACAATATTCCTTTTTTCAGGGGCATAACTAGAACCTTCAGGGCCCCAGTGCAAGGAACCATAAAGGGCCCCCCTGACCACTGGTCCCAGGGGCCCTTTCCAATGATCTCTGGGTCCTTTTCTCCCATCACGGGAGAGGCATCAGTGTTGTCAGGCTGTTGTGCGTGGCCCCTTCAGTTTGCTGTTGGGCTACTTATCAGATAGGTAGATTAATGGTCAACTGCAAGAGTAGCCAGATTTACAAAATCGTTTTTGCTCAAACAAGTCACTTGTTTGGGCAAAAACAGTGTACTGGATATAGAGTTATAGAGTTATGCCACGTACACACGAGCAGACTTTCCGACCGGACTGGTCCGACGGTCTATCCGACGGACTTTCGGTGGACTTCCGACGGACTTTCCGAACAAACGGACTTGCCTGCACACGATCACACCAAAGTCCGACGGATTCGTACGCGATGACGTACGACCGGACTAAAATAAGAAAGTTGATAACCAGTAGCCAATAGCTGACCTAGTGTCAGTTTTTGTCCGTTGGACTGGCATACAGACGAGCGGACTTTTCCATAGGACCTGGGTCCGGCGGAGTTCCGACGTAAAGATTTGAAACATGATCTAAATCTAAAGTCCGTCAGATTTTCGACCGAAAAAGTCCGCTGCAGGTCCGATGAAGGTCTATCGGACCAGTCCGGTCGAAAAGTCCGCTCGTGTGTACGCGGCATTCGGTTTACATACACTTTAAATCAGTGGTCATTAACCCTGTCCTCAGGGCTCACTAGCAGGCCAGGTTTTATGTATTACCTTAGGGAGATGCAGACTAGAATACTGCAATCACCGAGCAGCAAATGATATCACCTGTGATGTATTTCAGTTATCTTGCAAACCTGGCCTGTTAGTGGGCCCTGAGGACAGGGATGATGACCACTGCTTTAAATGACACAGTGGGGCTGATTTACTAAAGCCAAGTAGACTGTGCACTTTAAATTCTGTAAGGGCATTTGCTCCAGAGCTTAGTAAATGCGGTAAAGCTTTGCTATCTTTCAGCATCCAATCATGTGCAAGCAAAAAAAAAATTGTAATTTTCCTTGCATGTGATTGGGTAATCTTTGCAAAGTGAAGCTTCACCTCATTCACTAAGTTCTGGAGCAACTGCACTTGCATGGTCTATCCATTGTTTTGTGGACGCAGTGTTTTCCTTTATGTCATCAGTTGAGTTCTCTTTCCCTCAGGAGCTGACGTTACAACCCTGAAAATGATTCCAGCTAGTAAAAGTTCCATTTATTTTGGGCTGAAATATTTTGGTTTAATATCTCCCGCAGGTTGCAGACATTTTCGGAGTGTAATGAACACACGCTGGCCGACCTCCGGGGAATAAATCTATTTATCACTGTAGATGAGCTATGAAACGTTCCATGATGCTCCATAGTGGGTGCTGAGCCACAAGACGGGCTTTCTGAGAAATGAGCGATATTCTCCGAATAGGAAGAAAAAACTCACGTGGATGAAAAAAAAAAACAGAACGTTCCCGGAAGGGTCATTTTCTCTGTTTTTTTTGGAAAAACTTCATCAGCTATTAAAAATCCAATCATGGGACAGCGCCTACTCACCTAAGGGAAACCATTAAAGGTCCAGTCCAGGTCCTGCTCTGTCACCTGCTACCAAACCAGGCCTGGACAATAATGATCCCTTCTAAATGATGTTTTAACCACTTCAGCTCCGGAAGATTTACCCCCCTTCATGACCAGGCCATTTTTTGCGATACGGCACTGCGTTACTTTAACTGACAATTGCACGGTCGTGCCCAAATAAAATTGATGTCCTTTTTTTCCCACAAATAGAGATGACTTTTGGTGGTATTTGATCACGTCTGCGGTTTTTATTTTTTGTGCCATATACAGAAAAAGATCGACAATTTTGAAAAAAAAAAACAGTATTTTTTTACTTTCCACTATAAAACATATCCAATAAAACTAAATTTTAACAATCTAATTTCTTCATTAATTTAGGCCACTATGTATTTTGCTACATATTTTTAGTAAAAGAAACAAACAAAAACAATACGTGTATATGGATTGTTTTGTGCAAAAGTTATAGCTTCTACAAACTATGGGATATTTTTTTTTTTTTACTAGTAATTATTATTATTAGTAGTAGTATTATTATTATTATACAGGATTTATATAGCACCAACAGTTTGCGCAGCACTTTACAATATGAGTAATGGCAGCGATAAGCGACTTAGATATAGCAGTGGACAAATCAGACACCCAGCTATCACTTTTGACACTTTTTGGGGACCAGTGACACTAATACAGTGATCAGTGCTAAAAAATATGCACTGTCACTGTACTAATGACACTGGCAGGGAAGGGGTTAACATCAAAGGCTTAAATGTGTTCCCTTAACTGTGGGGGGGTACTTTAAATGGGGGAATGTAAAGATCCGTAAGATTCCTGCTTAGCCGAGACACAGAATCTGCACATTCCCTTCTCACAGAACGGCGGTCTGTCTTTCTCACGAAAGATTTGCAGGTCCCGCCGGTTGGCTCCCGCTGTGACCAATCACAACAGGAGTTAACGCGCGCACACCCCCGACCCGGAAGTGTGAGAACACTTATTAGGTATGTGATCTGGCACAGAGCGGCTGCCCTGCCGCAGTATATGTGTGTCACTTACCGGTTAAACACACTTTGAATGACAATTGCGCCGTCATGCAACACTGTACCTAAATAAAATTGTTATTAATTTTTTCACACAAACAGAGCTTTCTTTTGGTGGTATTTAATCATCGCTGGGTTTTTAATTCTTTTGCTAAAAAAATGAAAAAATAACATTTTGAAAAAAATAAAGGTTTTCTTGTTTTTGTCAGAAAATTTTGTAATTTTGATCATTTTTCCCCTTCACTAATGGGCACTGATGAGGCAGCACTTATGGGCACTGATTAGGTGGCACTGATGAGGATGCACTAATATGCCGCACTAATGGGCATTAATAGGTGGCATTGATATGTGGCACTGATGAGCACTGATAGGCGGCACTGATGGACACTGATAGGTGGCACTGATGGGCACTATTAGGTGGCACTGATGGGCACTGATAGGTGGCACTGATGGGCACTATTAGGCGGCACTGATGGGCACTGATAGGTGGCACTGATGGGCACTGATGGGCACTGATAGGTGGCACTGATGGGCACTATTAGGCGGCACTAATGGGCACTATTAGGCGGCACTGATGGGCACTGATAGGTGGCACTGATGGGCACTGATAGGCGCAACTGATGGGCACTGAGAGGTGACACTGATGGGCACTGATAGGCAACACTGATGGGCACAGATAGGTGGCACTGATGAGCAGGCACTGATGGGCACTGAAATGCAGCACTGACTGGCATCACATATGGGCACTGATTGATGTCACTGATGGGCACAGACCGGCATCACTCCTAGGCAGGCACATGCAGTCAGGTGAGGCAGAGCCGCGAACATAAAAAAACAACAAAACGGTCACAATTTGGGGAGAGATACGGGACTCCTTGCACAGCCTGTCAGAAGCTACATACAGCGCGGCCAGTTTAAATACAAGCTTTGCAACAGACTGAGAGGATGAGCTCACAGTGCCTCTGATTTCTTGTCAGAGGCACTGAGCTCAGTGGAAAGCTTGGAGTCTTGGATCAATGGTAAAGCACTATTGGTCCAAGCTGTCCAATAAAAATGCTGCAGTGGAGGAACGCCTCTCACTGCAGTGTCATAGAAGGGGGCGTGTCTAAAAGACAAATACTCCCTTCCAGCCCAGCCCTCTTATCTACAAGGAAAAAAACATATGTTTATGTGTATAAGAATTACCCACAATGCCCTTTCACACTGGGGCGGTTTGCAGGCGCTATTGCGCTAATAATAGCGCCTGCAAACTGACCCGAAAGTGCCGCTGCTGTCTCTCCAGTGTGAAAGCCCTCAGGGCTTTCACACGGGAGCGGTGCGCTAGCAGGACGGGAAAAAAAGTCCTGCTAGCAGCATCTTCGGAGCGGTGAAGGAGCGGAGTGTATACCGCTCCTTCACCGCTCCTGCCCATTGAAATCTGCAGAGGCGCTTTGCGGTGGTTTTTAACCCTTTCTCGGCCGCTAGCGGGGGGTAAAACCTCCCCGCTAGCGGCCGAATACCGACGGTAAAGCGCCACTTACAATAGAGGCGCTTTACCGCCGACGCCGCCCCCGCCCCAGTGTGAATGGGGCCTAAAGAAGGAGAGTGAAAATCTGGTGCTGCTGAAAAGGTACAAGCTAAATCATATATTTTTATGCTATATGTTATAAAATAATCATTTATTATTTCTCTATTTACTGTGAAATGATTGGTTGGAAGTTATAACTTCAAACTTCAGTAATTTGTCTGTTAAGCCACCTGCTTGAGTACAGATTTTGAAAATATAGTAAATGACCTTAAAAATAATATATAATAATTATTTGTATATTATTTATGGTAATTAACCCTTTGCCACGCAGGCCTATACTGACGCTTCTCTCCTACATGTAAAAATCATCATTTTTTTGCTAGAAAATTACTCAAAACCCCCCAAACATTATATATATTGTTTTAGCAGACACCCTAGGGAATAAAATGGTGGTCGTTGCAACTTTTTATGTCACACGGTATTTGCACAGCAATCTTTCAAACGCGTTTTTTTGGTGGGAAAAAAACAGTTTAATGAATACAAAAAAAAAACAAAAACACTAAAGTTAGCCATCGATATCTGCCGGCCACCAGCGATCGCTGCACAGAGACCAGAACGGGGATCTGTCAATGTAAACAAACAGATCCCCGTTCTGACAGGGGAGTAGAGAGAGATCTGCTATTCCTAGTGATAAGGAACAGTGATCTCTCTCTCCTCCTCCAGTCAGTCCCCACCCCCCCACAGTTAGAAACACCTCCCTAGGGAACACTTAACCCCTTGATCGCCCCCTAGTGTTAACCCCTTCCCTGCCAGTGACATTTATGCAGTAATCAGTGGCTATTTTTAGCTCTGATCGCTGTATAAATGTTACTGGTCCCCAAAAAGTGTCAAAAGTTTCCGATCTGTCCGCTGCAATGTCGCAGTCCTGCTAAAAATCGCAGATCGCCGCCATTACTAGTAATAAATAAATAACTAATAAAAAAAAGGCCAAAGATCTATTCCCTATTTTGTAGACGCTACAACTTTTGCGCAAACCAATCAATATACGCTTATTGTGATTTTTTTTAACCAAAACTATGTAGAAGAATACATATCGACCTAAACTGATGAAGATTTTTTTTTCAAAATTGTTCTTTTTTTGTTTATAGCGCAAAAAATAAAAACCGCAGAGGTGATCAAATACCACTGAAAAAAAGCTCTATTTGTGGGGAAAAAAGGGCGCCGATTTTATTTGGGTACAGCGGCGCACGACCGCGCAATTGTCAGTTAAAACGACGCAGTGCCGTATCGCAAAAAAATGGCCTGGTCGTTAAGGGGGCAAATCCTTTCCGGTCATTAAGTGGTTAAAATTCAGCAGCCGCAGTACGCGTAGATGCTGGCTTTTCATTTGTGCAGGGGTTGGCGGACCCCCTCTTTAAGGTTGACTCTCACAAAAGAAACTTAATAGCCGTTCAGTAAAATGTCTGGGCTATATATCACTTCTCCTATTAGTGACAAGCCGGGGATCCGGTTGCAAGAAAAGGAGGTTACGGCTCTGTACCCCTCACTTAACGGGGCGAATCGGAGATGAAAACTTTCCATAAAGATCTTCTGGTGGATCGAATCCAGAGCCGTGT
Source organism: Lithobates septentrionalis (assembly GCA_037952835.1). Taxonomy (NCBI): domain Eukaryota; kingdom Metazoa; phylum Chordata; class Amphibia; order Anura; family Ranidae; genus Lithobates; species Lithobates septentrionalis. Next base: position 554,359 of record JBBDGP010003759.1, read on the forward strand.
TATTCTTCCTGACTTGATGCACTTAAACTGACATCCACATTCATTCCCGGTCAGCGGTGATGGAGGGCGCCGCACCAAGAATTCATCAGACAAGGCTGGAGTTCATGGACGGGGAACATTCTCCAAAACCTCCATGTAGGAGATTGTAGTAAAAGAAGTATCTTTTTTATTTCTTTTTTGTTATATTTTTTTATGGTAGTTCAGTGAAGCTGCGATCACTTCAATCACATAGCCAGGTTCAGGAAAGATTTTAAAAGCGGTACCGCCTACCTGTAAATGTATGTCATGATTAGGAAGTTAAATACCGGGGTAATGGCTGAGGCTAAACTATATTACCAAAAGTATTGGGACGCCGGCCTTTACACGCACATGAACTTTAATGGCATCCCAGTCTTAGTCCGTAGGGTTCAATATTGAGTTGGCTCCACCCTTTGCAGCTATAACAGCTTCAACTCTTCTGGGAAGGCCGTCCACAAGGTTTAGGAGTGTGTCTATGGGAATGTTTGACCATTCTTCCAGAAGAGCATTTGTGAGGTCAGGCACTGATGTTGGATGAGAAGGCCTGGCTTGCAGTCTCCGCTCTAATTCATCCCAAAGGTTTTCTATCAGGTTGAGGTCAGGACCAGTGAAGTTCCTCCAACCCAAACTCACTCATCCATGTTCTTTATGGCCCTTGCTTTGTGCACTGGTGAGCAGTCATGTTGGAACAGGAAGGGGCCATCCCCAAACTGTTCCCACAAAGTTGGGAGCATAAAATTGTCCAAAATGTCTTGGTATGCTGACGTCTTAAGAGTTCCCTTCACTGGAACTAAGGGGCCAAGACCAACCTCTGAGGGGCCAAGCCCAACCCCTGAAAAACAACCCCACACCATAATCCCCCCTCCACCACATGATTTGGACCAGTGCACAAAGCAAGGTCCATAAAGACATGGATGAGCGAGTTTGGGGTGAAAGAACTTGACTGGCCTGCGTAGAAACCTGACCTTAGAGCGGAGACTGCGAGCCAGACCTTCTCGTCCAACATCAGTGCCTGACCTCACAAATGCTCTTCTGGAAGAATGGTCAAACATTCCCATAGACACACTCCTAAACCTTGTGGACGGCCTTCCCAGAAGAGTTGCAGCTGTTAAACCTGCAAAGGGTGGGCCAACTCAATATTGAACCCTACGGACTAAGACTGGGATTCCAATTAATTTCATGTGAGTGTAAAGGCCTTCAGAGGAGGAGAACGGAACTTCCTCCTCTAAACCTGCCAGTACCCGGTCTCAGTGCCCCCGCCCCCAGCTTCCTCGTGACGTGAGTCGTGTATGTGTTTTATATAGCTCCACTAGAAGAATCGGATCATAATGTAAGGGGGATCTATGGGGGACCCTGCTCTAAAGTGGGATCTATGGGGACCCTGCTCTAAAGGGGGATCTATGGGGACCTTGCTCTAAAGGGAATCTATGGGGACCCTGCTCTAAAGGGGATATATGTTGACCCTGCTCTAAAGGGGGATCTATGGTGACACTGCTCTAAAAGGGGGTCTATAGGGACTCTGCCCTAAAGGGGGATCTATGTTGACCCTGCTCTAAAGGGGGATCTATGGGGACCCTTCTCTAAACAGGGATCTATAGGGACCCTGCCCTAAAGGGGGATCTATGGGGACCCTGCTCCAAAGGGAGATCTATAGAGAACCTTCTCTAAACGGGGATATATGGGGACCCTACTCCACATGTGGATCTATGGGGACCCTGGCTTGCCCTAAAGGGGGATCTATGGGGACCCTGCTCTAAAGGGGGATGTACGGGGACCCTGTCCTAAAGGGGGATCTATGGGGACCCTGCTCTAAAGGGGGATCTATGGGGACCCTGCTCTAAAGGGGGATCTATAGGGACCCTGCCCTAAAGGGGATCTATGGGGACCCTGTTCTAAAGGGGAATCTATTGGGGCCTTTCTCTAAAGGGGGATCTATGGGGACCCTACTCCAAATGTGGATCTATGGGGACTCTGGCTTGCCCTAAAGAGGGATCTATGGGGACCCTGCTCTAAAGGGGGATCTATGGGGACCCTGGCTTGCTCTAAAGGGGATCTATAATTTGAAATGTACCTTGGTGTCCTTCACTAAGGTCTGTACTTTGGAAAATGTCCACCACAACCTTGGTCTGTGCCTATCCCTGTATGTACCTCAGTAGATAAGGGGTTAAAACTCAGCCCCTACCCGACTGACCGGACGCCCTGAGACATTTTCGTCCCGCTCACGTGATCTCTTCTGGAAAATGAAGTCTATGAAGTAGAAATGACGCGCTCGTCCCTCGTCTTGCGTAAAGTCATGAACTGTCCTGAGCTGTGCTCTGCAGTCGGGAACTGAACACACTTATCAGTAACAGGATAAAGCTGCCCGGACAGCCCCCGCCATTCACCGCGAGCGATTAGTTAACCGCATGCTAATGTGATTTAGACTTAAAGGGAGACATGTGGATTTGCTGAATCAAAGTTCTGCGGTTGTTGGGATCAGAAGGTCAGCGGTGACCCGTCTCTCGCGGTGTGCGGGAATTTACAGATGTTCTATGACAATGTTACAATTCAGCGTGAATTATTTCCGGAGCACCGAAAGATTCTGGTTCCAATGTTCAATGACGTGGAGTGGTGAGGCGGTCAGGGAGCACCATTATCATTTAGTCATCTAATATTCATGAAAATGGATTATTTTACTGGTAGGAAAGCTTCTAGTCAGGGCCGTCTTTAATTTTGATTGGGCCCTGGGCAAACATTTTCCTGGGCCCCCCCAACCCCCCTCCATTCTGAGACATACAAAAAATAGCAGGTAGACTCAAAATCAGTTTACTGCAGCCGATCACGCAGCGATTGCAATTGTTTGCCAGAGGTTACAGCCTATCCTTACTGCTCACTGGCTGGTTGCTAGAGGTTACAACACATAATTTCTGCTTGCGGTTAATGTACATTATTAGCGCTCACTGATTGGTTGCTAGGGGTTACAGCACATCATTACCACTTACTGATTGGTTGCTGGAGATTAAAGCAGATCACTACTGTTCGCTGATTGGTTGCTAGAGGTTAATGCACATCATTACCTCTCACTGAGCAGTGGAGCAATCCCAAATAATTGAGCAAGTAAAGGGGCACATACACATACTACAAGAGAGTGTCAGAGACTGCGGACATACTGCAGGAGATTACCAGAGATTACCAGAGACTGCGGACATACTGCAGGAGATTACCAGAGATTACCAGAGACTGCGGACATACTGCAGGAGATTACCAGAGATTACCAGAGACTGCGGACATACTGCAGGAGATTACCAGAGATTACCAGAGACTGCGGACATACTGCAGGAGATTACCAGAGACTGCGGACATACTGCAGGAGACAATCAGAGACTGGGGACATACTACAGGAGACAATCAGAGACTGCAGACATTATACAGGAGATGGTCAGAGAACTTTCAGCAATGCACAGCTTTACAGTTGAATAACACGGCTCAGGGTTTCAGCAGTCAGGCATTTTATGGGTGTAAGGACATACCTGGCCAGCCAAACTCACTACATACATTCAAGTGTGTGGGCGGGGCTTCCACTCTCTGCTCTCACTACAACAGCCGGGAGCTCCACTGACGCTTTGTAGGGGGGGGCCCGCGTCACCCGTGAATTGGGCCCCCGATGACGGCTTTGCAGAGTGCACAGAGGACACGGGAGGCTGTATTCCCACGCTATAGTGAGAGCAGTGATCGGAGTGGGAGCGTCAGTGGGGCTCCCGGCCCCACCCCCTCTATTCTGGCTGGGGAATACAGAGGCCAGGGGGCGGGGCCGGAAGCTCCACTGATGCTCCCACTCCGATCACTGGCTCTCACTACAGCCGCTCTGTTCCGAGCATACAGGCTGCACAGCGGCGGGGTTAGAGCGTCAGTGGAGCTCCCGGCCCTGCCCCTCTCCGGTGGCTAGCGCGGGAATACAGCCTCCCGTGTCCTCTGTGCGCTCTGCAAAGCCGTCATCGGGGCCCCAATTCACGGGTGATGTGGGCCCCCCAACAAAGGTTGGGCCCAGGGCAAGTGCCTCGTTTGCCCTGCGCTAAAGACGGCCCTGCTTCTAGTGATCAAATGGGCTCAGCCATCGGCTACATTTGTAGTCAGTGCCGCATGTATACACGAATACACGAAAGTATCACGAAAAATTTGATCATTTTCGTTATTTTTTTTTTTTGTTTTTTTTTTTTTCGTTTTTCGTTTCATTCTTTTTTTTTTTTTTTTTTTACGATTTTCGTTTCATTCGTTTATTTTTGTTTTTTTTTTCGATTTTCATTTCATTCATTTTTTTTTTCTTCCTTTTTCGTGTCATTCGTTGTATTCAAAAGTTTGAAAATTTGAAAATTCGAAAATCCAGAAATTCGAAAAACAGAAAGTAAATCTGAAAATTTGAAATAATAACTAACTAACTAACTAATAATGACTAACTATTAAATTATTGGTATTGGAATTTCCTTTCAAATTTGTCTATCAGTCAACATAACGAATACGAATTTATCTGAAGTTACGAATTATCCGAGATAACGAATGCTGCATCTAAACAAATGGAACGGAATTCATTAATAATAACAATAATAATAATTAGAAAATCCAGAAATTTGAAAATTCGAAGAAGAAGATGTGACATTACACTAATAACTACAGTATAAGCTTGTGCAGGAGGATAGGATTTCTGGGAATACACCCTTACACGGTCAAGAGTGATGTCCTCTTGCTTACACGGTCATGGGTGAGGAAGTTCTGGAAGCAATAATCTGCGGGAGTTAAGCAGAGGAGGAGCAATAGTCTGCATGGTGATGCAGGGAGAAGACTGTAGCTGTTAAACATGCACATCAATGCTTCAGGCTCAAATTATGTGCTAATCTGTGAAATCTCTAAATATGATGGAAAAAGTGAACTATTCTATGGGCATCCCATATACCCCTTTCCCCAACCAAGTTATACCCCCCAATAAACAAAAAACAAAACCAGCAAAGGACTGTTCATTGTCTCTGCAAGTGATATACGGGAGTCTGGCATCGGGGGGATTTGGTGGATGTTTGTTACTAGTGGCAACTATACCGCTACACTTGTATTTCTTCAGTGGCAGGGGCTGATTCTGTTTCTACTCTAAAGGAATTAATGGTTTCCATGAAAGAAGTGGTTTCCGGATGGAAAGCATTTACTCGCTCAGAAATCGCTGTTGCCAGAAGTATTCATGGTAACCCTGGATCTTCAGGACGCTTACCTTCATGTACCAATATGCCAGGATCACCAAAGATTCTTCAGGTTTGCGATCCTCGCGGAAAACTGCCCGTGTCATTGGCAGTTCAGGGCCCTTCCTTTTGGTCTCTCGGCAGCCCCGAGAATCTTTACGAAGATCATGGCCGAAGTCATGGCCTTTTTTCGTTTACAAAAGATCTCAATCGTCCCGTACTCGGACGACCTTGGTTAGGATCTACAAGTAGTTCTGCTGACCTTTCAAAGACTGGGTTGCAAAGTCAATCTGCAGAAGTCTGCTCGGGTTCCCTCCCAGAGCTGTCTCTTTTTGGGCTACCTGATTGACTCAGTCGCCCAAAAGATTTTTCTACCAGAGGAGAAGGTCTCGAAGATCCTTCTCTCCGTGCAGAGTTTCAGGTGCCTTCCCCAGGCCTCCCTTCGTCAAATAATGCAGCTGTTGGGCTTGATGACTGCAGCAATCCTGGGAGTGCCGTGGGCCCAATTGCATTCCAGGTCCCTTCAGGCTTTTCTTCTGCGTTATTGGGATCGCAGAAAAGCCTCTTTGGATCAGGTCATACATCTTCCAGGAGACGATTCTCTCAATCTGTCCTGGTGGGGGTGGCCGTAATATCTGCATTCCCCAATAAAGATTAAGACAGATGCCAGCCTGTGGGGTTGGGAAGCTCACTCAGAAGACTGGCAGGCTCAGGGAACAGGGGGGTACTCGCTCAGACAGTCTGCTAGTATTCAGTCAGAAGATACTTTCCTGGGCAGAAGACAATGTTTCCTCAATCAGGTCGGTCCATATCAGTGGGACGACAAATGTTCTGACAGATTATCTGAGCAGAGTGAGTATCAGCTCCAGCAGTTGAGGCCTGAACCAGGAAACATTCCGAGAGTTAGTTGCAAGGTGGGGGATGCCTAAAGTGGATCTGTTTGCATCCACCCACAACAGGAAACTTCCAGCTTACTTTTCCCTGGAGAGAGAAACGGAGTCCCTAGGGACAGAGGCGCTCTCTCTCCAGTGGGAATTTTCCCTAGCTTACCCTTTCCTCCGTTTCCGCTATTGCCTCTGGTAGTCCTGAAAATTGTGCAGGAACAAGCAGAGGATGTTGTGATTGCTCCGTGGTGGCCCAGGAGGAGTTGGCTCTCCGCACTGAGAGCACTTTTAATAGAGTCCCCCTGGCCTCTGCCAGAGAGAAGGGACCTTCTCCACCAGGGACCAGTGCTCCATCTAAGCCCTCAGATTTACCGATTGACGGCTTGGAGGCTGAGCAGCGCATCCTACAATTAAAAGGATGTTCAGTTAGCGTTATTGAGACTATTCCAGACAGCCATAAATTAGTCACAAGGGAGTGTCAGAAGAAGCCTTCGTTCCGGTCCGGTCGTTTTTCACGCATTCCCGGCGGAACGGCGTTCCGGCGCATGCGCGTTCGCGGCTCGGCGTTACGGCGCTCGCGCACGTGCACTGGTGCACACCCAACGTGATTCCCTGGGCAGCCTATAAAAGGCACTTAGAGAATCAAACAAGTTGCTGGTTTGTCTCAGCTTCCTGTATTACCTGAACCTGTATCCTGTATCTCTGCCTGACTACCCGTTGTGACCCGGATTTGCCTTTGGACTTCTCTTGCCTCTCTCCTGGACCTGACCTCTGCCTGTTTATCGGATTCCCACCAATCTCCTGTGTTTGACCCTCGGCCTTTTACCTGGACTGTCTCCTGTCTCCTAGCCTGACCTCCTGCCTGTACCTGGAATCTCTTGATCTTGTCACCTTACCTTGCAGATCCTGCAGTGCCATAGCACCATCCCGTTGTTTGATCCTCTGCCCAGCTCTGGACCTTCTGCCTGTTGTCTCTGACTGCACCTGCCTACCAGTACCTGCACAGCGGCTCTTCTCTATCAAGATCCCACAAGCAAGCCACCTACGGTCCATTGGGGAGCCTGTGCCTCTTTGTGCCGTTCACTCCCTGTCTCAACTCCAGGGGGCGGACTGCGCTTAGTCTCAAGGCAAAACCACTCTCGGCATCTCGGCCTCGGTGAGTACTATAAGTGACAGGGAGATTTATGGTAACGTTTGGAAGACCTTTGTAGCCTGGCAAAAAAGTGCTGGAGTGGACTCGTTTTCTATCCCCTGTGTTCTGGATTTTTTACAGAAGGGGGTGGAAAAGGGGCTTGCTGTCAACACTCTTAGGATTCAAGTCGCTGCTCTGTCTCTGTTCATGGACAAAAGACTAGCGGAGGAGCCGTTGATTAAAAGATTCCTCTCAGCTAGGGCTAGACGTACACCCTGAGTCATTAAGCAGGTTCCCCCCCTGGGACTTGTCATTGGTGTTGAATGCCCTTACCAGAGACCCTTTTGAGCCACTTCATGAGGCCACTTTGAAATTAGTTACTTTAAAGATGGCTTTTCTTTTGGCCAGAACTTCAGAAAGAAGGATTTCTGATTGAGAATTCTTAGATCCTTTCTTAAGAATTTTAGACGACAGGGTAGTAATTAGACCTGACCCTTTGTATTTACCCAAAGTTTCGTCTGAGTTTCAGGGATCCCAGGAGGTAGTTCTTCCTAGCTTTTGTTCCTCCCCCAGGAATTCGGAGGAGGAAAGATTTTGCTTCTTAGACGTGAGAAGATGTCTTCTGGATTGTTTAGAAGTGTCTAGTGAGTTTAGAAAAGCTTCCCAACTACTGATTTATTTTAGTGGCCCCAAAAAGGGTTCCAAGGCATCCAGGGGTTTCATTGCCAGATGGATTAGAGAAGCTATTTGTGAAGCCTACAGATCTTCAGGGCAATCCCTTCCTACCAGATTTAGGACACACTCTACTAGATCTCTAGCTACATTTTGGGCTGAAAGAGCAGGTGCATCATGGGAAGATATTTCCAAAGCTGCTGTCTGGTCCTCCTCTCATGCATTCATCAAGCATTATAGAGTCCAGATGCTCTCCAGCCAGGACTTCTCCTTTGGAAGGCCCTTTGGAAGGCCCTCCCTAAGGTATAGAATCTTGCTTATCCTCTCAAGTAGCTGTCCTGGAAGATGTAGGGGGAAAACTGTATTTCCATGAATCTTCCAGGACAGCGTCTATATTCCTACCCTATTCTTTATTCACTGGTCCCCTTAATTCAACCTGGTGGTGGTGTGTTAGTGAGTTTCTAATATTCCTCTTCCGAGTTCACTTTTGGTGGAGATTTTCTTGATCTTCATACAACTGAGAGTCAGAGGAGGGGGAGGTACCTTTTAAATTGTGTCTGGTTTGTGTTTCCTGTATAAGGTGAGCCAATCCTCTCTCAAGTAGCTGTCCTGGAAGATTCATGGAAATACCGTTACCGGTAAAGCCTCCTACACACGATCGGATTGTTGGCCAACAAAACTGTGGACTTTTGTCCGAAGGGCGTTGGCCCAAACTTGTCTTGCATACAAACGGCAAGGAATTTTTGGCCAACAAATACGACTGTAGTGAGGTACTACATTGCTTTTCAGCTCTTTAGCGCCACCCTTTGGGCGCCTTCTGCTAATTTTGTGTTAGTAGAAGTTTGGTGAGTGTTGATTCGCGCTTTTCTTTTCGCACTTTTCATTTCGCACTTTTCATTTCGCACTTTTCATTTCGCACTTTTCATTTCGCTCTTTTCAGTTGGTTTCTGAACAGCCGTTTGTCAACCAGCCATGTTGCTTAAACGGAGGAGCAAACGATAAAGTTCTATTGGCAGATAGCATGTCTAATTTTATTTGTTTTCTTTTTTTAATGTACTTTAAAAAAATAGTGTAGAATAATACCTGGCTATGTGTTTTACTTCAAATGACAGTTTGGGAGTAAGCAGTTAGGCCGCGTACACAGGACCAGACTTTCCGGCAGAAAAGGTCCGACGGAACGAATCCGTCAGACATTCCGATCGTTTGTAGGCTTCATCCTTTTCTGTCAAAAAATCTGACGGACCTTAGAAATAGAACATGTTTCAAATCTTTCCGACGGACTCGATACTTATCGAAAAGACCGTTCGTCTGTATGCTAGTCCGACGGACCGAAAATGACGCAAGGGCAGCTATTGGCTACTGGCTATTGAGCTTCCTTTTCTAGTCCGGTCATACGTCATCACGTTTGAAACGATCAGACTTTGGTGGGATGGTGTGTAGGCAAGTCAGTTTCGTCAGAACTCTACCGAAAAGTCCTTCGGAGTTCAGTCCGACGAGAAGTCCGCTCGTGTGTACGCGGCATTACAGTTAAAAAAATACAATGTAAAATTGACAAGGGACACCAACATAGTTGTATCTTTGATCTTATAAACTACAGGATAATGGTGTTGTGGTAGCTTGCCCAAATAATAAAAAAAAAAACATAATAATATTATTCTTGATATCACTAGAAAAAAAAAGCCTTTGAAAATTTGTTTGCAATAACTCCATCAGTATCACCAGCAAAGCAGCTTCATTATTATCCCATTAAAGAAGAAGAGAATTGTGCGCTGCATTTCCAGATTTCATAATTTGCCGCGTCACGAATGTTAATTCTCCATTACGAACGCGAGTTTACAAGACCGACCCCTTCTGGCTCGTCCTTGCTTCCGAGCATGCGTGTTTGCACTTTGGACTTTTGTCCGACGGACTTGTGTACACACGCTCGGAGAGTCCGACAACACACATTTGTCCGCGGAAAATTTTAAAACCTGCGATCCAACATTTGTCCGCGGAAAATCCGACAACAATTGTCCAATGGAGCGTACACACGGTCTGATTTTCCACCAACAGCCTGTCATCCCACATTTCCTGTCTGAAAATCCGATCGTGTGTACGAGGCTTAAGTCTAATGCCGCGTACACACGGTCGGACTTTTTGGCTACAAAAGTCCGACAGCCTGTCCGACAGACTTTCGACGGACTTTTGTCGGACTTTTGGCGGACTTTTGGCGGACTTGCGGCAGACTTTCTTATGAACGGACTTGCCTACATACGATCACACAAAAGTCCGATGGATTCGTACGTGATGACGTACACCGGACTAAAATAAGGAAGTTGATAGCCAGTAGCCAATAGCTGCCCTAGCGTGGTTTTTGTCCGTCGGACTAGCATACAGACGAGCGGATTTCTGGGTCCGGCGGAGTTACGACGTAAAGATTTGAAGCATGTTCCAAATCTAAAGTCCGTCAGATTTGAGGCTGGAAAAGTCCGCTGAAAGTCTGGGGAAGCCCACACACGATCGGATTGTCAGCCAACTTTAGTCCGTCGGCGTCCGTCGGACTTTTGTAGACGAAAAGTCCGACCGTGTGTACGCGGCATAACGGGGGTTGTTTATACCATAGTTTGTAGACGCTATAACTTTCACACAAACCAATTAATAAACACTTATTGGGATTTTTTTTACTAAACACATGTAGCAAAATGCATTTTGGCATAAATTTATGAAGACATTAGATTTTTGATTTTTTTAAATCTGATATATTTTATAACAGAAAATAGAAATAATCTTTTTTTTTTTTCATGAAAATTTTCTCTTTTTTCGTTTATATAATAAAAAAAATAAAAAGCCCAATGGCGATCAAATGGTACCAAAATAAATCTCTATTTGTGTGAAAAAAATTATATACATTTCGTTTGGGTACCGCGTTGCATGATTGTGCATTTGGCAATTAAAGTAGCGCAGTGCTGAATAGCAAAAAAAAATAAATGCTCTGATCATGAAGGGGGTAAAATCTTCTGGAGCTGGAGTGGATATTTTATGGAAAATGGATCCTGTTGGTGTTTATTATACCATGCCCAGAATTTATTTATGCAGACTTGTAAAGATGCCGAAAGGTCGACTTTAACAGTGAACAATACTGAAGAAATATCGACTTTTTATTACAACAATATTTCTGTTCTGTTCATGTTCCCATTTATAAATTCTATTCAGCTGCTAACAGATGAGAAGTTGAGCCGTGCCGAGCCGGAACGCTCTTCCAGAATCTCCATGTGAGCCGATGGCTTCCATTTTATCCAAGACGGTTTACCAGAAGTCAGGCCGGTGTACCGTGACCGCCACCCGGATCAGTGGAAGAGGCATGGCCGGGGTCTACTTACTCCGTAATCCATTCATAAACACAGACAGTCATCTACAGATGGGACGGCTAAGGGGCTTAATCCAAGGTGATAGGGGGGGATGTTTTTCCATTGAAGCTAAAGGGGTAAGACGAAGGATAAGCAGAATTACATCAAAATTATTTGTGAGCTTTCTGAGCTGGTTGGATTTGCTGTACCAGTAATTGTGCAATGTCCTGAAAATGAAAAGGCTCTGTTCCAAAAATCAGTCCTCATACGGAGAATAAAAATGAATATAACTTTCTTACATTGTTCATAAATGACATTGAGGTTGTTGGAGTTCGGTGTTGTATCAATATGCTGATCAATATTCTGATGATATCAAATTATGCAGAGAAATAATTTCGGCACAAGATAAAGCAACTCGGGCTGTTCCGGTGGTACGGTCTGACCCGATCCCCTGTTCGGCAGGGAGCCGAGCATTATACACTATGAGACCCAAAAGTATTGGGACACCTTATAAGATGAAACAATCAGCGCCACAAGTAAAAAAATATTGTGATGCTTAAATAATATAACCTAATAATAAACGTGCACAGCTGCTAAACATTCCAAGTGGTACACCACACTAATTTCAAAACGGATAGTAAATAATAAATGTAGCGCTATGTGTAAAATTATGAATATAAAGTGCAAATCTCTAAAATAAATAAATCCTACATATAAATAAATATTCCATAAAATGAAAAAAATGAAGAAATAAAACATGAAAAACTCTTCTTGTGATCAGTGTATCCACACAATTCCCCCACAGTGATTGTTCGTCCTCAAAAGGAGTGCACACCACCAGTAAAAATGCGCGCTCACCTCCCAGGTGAGTCAAACCTCATATGTGGATCTCCCCACGAGCTCTTTGCTTTCACTTCCTCTTCCCAATCCATGGTGGGTAATCCTGATGGCTCTTTTCTTAATGGTAACTTGGCTCATTTATATGCAAAGAAGCAGGTCATCTCCCAGCTTGGCTCAAGATTCCATGAGTTCAGGACATGTAAATAATAAGTATAGAGACCATAGTGTTCTCCGTATACAAATTTATTCAAAGCCCCCAAATAGACAAGTTGCACTTACAAAATAAAAACTTTAAAATCACATAAAAACCTCCAGAGTAGCACCACCGTGTCCACATACACAGTGCTTGGCTGGACGTGACTTTCAGCTCCTCCCTTCTAGACGCGTATCAGCCAATTACAGGCCTTCCTCAGTAGATGCACCATTGGGACACCTGCCTTTACATGCACATGAACTTTAATGGCATCCCAGTCTTAGTCCGTAGGGTTCAATATTGAGTTGGCCCACCCTTTGCAGCTATAACAGCTTCAACTCTTCTGGGAAGGCCGTCCACAAGGTTTAGGAGTGTGTCTATGGGAATGTTTGACCATTCTTCCAGAAGCGCGTTTTCGTGAGGTCAGGCACTGATTTTGGAAGATATCAACTGAAAAAATTCTCTTGCGCTATACGGAGGGCCTAGATACAAATGTGTTGTACTTCCATAAGGTGCTTACTAGATGGATATTGCACGCCCCACTGCCTCAGCCAACTGGGGGGAGTTCAAAGAACTAAAGCAAAGAAAAAAGAAAAAGGCGCTTGGCCTGGTGCATTATCCTTGATGGAAAGTTTTATTAAAAAATGAAGTAGGTGGAGTACTCACATTTAGTAACTTGAATAACATCACATATTTCTTCTAAGAGGTCGTAAAAAACCCCCCACATGTCTCATGGGATGGTGAGATGGTGTAATTGTCTAACGCGTTTTGAGGATGTTTCCTCTTTCTTTAGAGCCTTATGGAACCGAGTCTGATCTGTATGTTTGTTTATAAGTAGTGAACTGGATGGATGGAATAGCCTTGGGGGAATAGTCCTCCTTCGCTGTCGCAATGGTCCTTACTCATCACAGCACACCAATCGATGGTGTTGGTATAACCCTTCAGCCTGATCCCGACCCATACATAGGCGTCCAGATGAAGGCTGCACTGGACATGCAGTGCCTCGGGGTCCCCTGGGCTGGTGTAACACAATGTGGACAGGAATGTAGGAATGGTGGGCTTTCGGGAGGTCCAGATCCCACTGACAGTATGTAAGCAGGCTGCTCACAGTACCAGTTAGCCGTGTGTTTCCGACTGGTGGTGTGTGCTCTTCCTAAGGAAGAGTCAGCAGAGCACACACCACCAGTCGGAAACACACGGCTAACTGGCACCAGGCCACGAGAATGCACCAGGCCACGCGCCTTTTTCTTTCTTTCTTTACTGATGTTGTATGAGAAGGCTTGACTCTCACTCTCCTCTCTAATTCATCCCAAAGATGTTCTATCGGGTTGAGGTCAGGACTGTGTGCAGGCCAGTCAAGTTTCTCCACCCCAAACCCGCTCATCCATGTCTTTATGGACCTTGCTTTGTGCACTGGTTCGCAGTCATGTTGGAACAGGAAGGGGCCGTCCCCAAACTGTTCCCACAAAGCTGGGAGCATAAAATTGTCCAAAATGTCTTGGTATGCTGATGCCTTAAGAGTTCCCTTCACTGGAACTAAGTGGCCAAGTCCAACCCCTGAAAAACAACCCCACACCATAATCCCCCCTCCACCAAATGATTTGGACCAGTGCACAAAGCAAGGTCCATAAAGATATGGATGAGCGAGTTTGGGGTGGAGGAACTTGACTGGCCTACACAGAGTCCTGACCTTAACATGATAGATCAGCTTTAGGATGAGTTAGAGCGGACACTGTGATCCAGGCATTCTCGTCTAACATCAGTGCCTGACCTCACAAATGCGCTTCTGGAAGAATGGTCAAACATTCCCATAGACACACTCCTAAACCTTGTGGACAGCCTTCCCAGAAGAGTTGAAACTGGTATAGCTGCAAAGGGTGGGCCAACTCAATATTGAACCCTACGGAATAAGAGTGGGATGCCATTAAAGTTCATGTGCGTGTGTCAGGGCTGGGCTCAGCCCTTCCTTCTTTGAGCTGGCCGCTCAGCTGTCGGCTAGTTTCCAGCTCTCTTCTCTCTCCACAGTTAACCAGCTGTTGTGGATCTGCTCGTCAGTCCCGCCTACTTAAAGACGTCCAGCTCACTTCATTCCTGCCTTCGCCTTGGTCACATCCCAAGAAACCATCTCCTGCGTTCCTGTTTAAAGACTGGCTTGCTGACATCCCTTCTGGCTCCTTATCCTGCTTGCTGTTCCTCTACTTGGATCCCTGACTTCTGGCCTGTCTGATTACCCGATCCGGTTACTGAACTCTGGCTTGGCTGACTACCCGATGCGGTTACTGGACTCTGGCTATGCTTTGACTACGCTTACTCTATTTACCTTTTTATTTTTATTAATAAACAAGTGTGATTTTACTGTACTTCTGTCTCGGTCTGGTTCATGGTTTCTCACAGTGTGTAAAGGCAGGCGTCCCAATAATTTTGGTAATATAGTGTATATAGCAGTGGTATTTCTACTATTTCTATATATGACAGCTTCCCGCTGTCACTGGTTCCTTAGGAAACACGTGCGTCTTTAGGACCAGTTGACATTGCAGCACATTGCCTTACATGACCAGGATACACTTTAAATCGGCCGGCAAATGACATTTCATTGCCAGCTTCTTTAAAAAAAAAAAAAGACCCCTCCAAACATCCCCAAAATACATAGTAGACCCTTGGAGGAGTCTGTGTACATTTTTTTTAAGACGCTGGCAATGAAATGGAATTTGTTAGCAATTTTACACATTTTTTTTGTCTTTTGAAACTGTCAGTGCTGCTGCAGCCCTTTGTGTACATCACAGAGATGTGCCCCTTCCCAGGCAGAATTAGTACACCCCCCAGGTATGTTATTTAAAGGAATTGAACATTTTCAATGTTTCACTTTAAGCTCCTAAAAAAAAAATCACTGCACTTTTTAAAAAATTGTTTTGCATTTGTACATGTTCCCCAGGGCAGTGCCCACCCACCATGCTAGTATTGACGTCCCCTAGGCTATTAGTCCAGAAAATGGGAAATTTTAATTTTACAGATTCGGCACCCTTTAATTTTGACCGGGTTTGGGTTCAGACTCCCAACTTCTTTGAAGTTCACCAAACTAAAGTCAGGGCAGTTCTACTTTAACAGCAATGTTACATGAAGTCCTTGATAATAAAAGAGGGTTGGGTTGCTAGTACATGGCAGAAGAGGTTCAATATTGAAAAATGCAGAGCTATGCACCAGGGTGCTAAAAATTTGAATGCAAAATTAGGAGGTTCAATAATGTTGGATTCAGTAATGGATAAAGATTTGGATCCCGAGCAAAATATTATTATTATTATTATACGAGATTTATATAGCGCCAACAGTTTACGCAGAGCTTTACAATGTATAAGGGGGACAACACAATTACAGTACAGTTCAATACAAAAGGTACTCTCATGCATTTAAATGGCCATTCATTCTAAAGATGAATTAATCCATCCATTTTCCACACAGAAACCACGAAGAGTGACTGCAATAGAAAAACAAAGTGATCCATTACGTTTGCCCTATTTTGTATTATGTTTATTCAATTATTTTTGTAACTTTTTGGTCCAAACTTTTATGTTTGTCCAAAGCATGTTTAAATCCACCTATAGAAAGCCCGGAGCAATATCAGACAGGAGAATAAGCGCAGGGCGGGCATGACGGGGTTAACAGGGATTTAACTAGTTTCTAAGGGGTGGTGAGTATAGAGCCGAGGGGGAGGGGCTGGAGGAGCTTTGATAAGGGGGCCCCGCCTGGGATGAGTCACCAAAGCGTGGTGGAAAGTTTAGTTGAGAGCAGCAGCATGGCAGAGGTGGAAAGAATCCTGGCCCAGCTCAGAGAGGAGGCAGCAGTGCGGGGTCCCGAGTGGCTACAGGCGGCGTTAGGTTCGGCACTCAGGGGGACTGATGCGTCGCCTGAGCAGGCGGCCAAGAGCGTTACCAGAGCCCGCAGGGCCAGACCTCCGGAGCGGTATTCGCCGGAGCAGCGTGCGGAGGTACAGCGGCAGGCGGGGGGGAGCCGGGGGGTATCTACGGCGGGCCCACCCCCCAAACGGACGGCCCGGTTCCTCAGCGGCAGCCCAGCCAGAAAGGACAACCGAGAACCCAGCGTAGGCAGCACCAGGCAGGGAAAAGACAGGGCCGCATCGAGGCCTAGCAGACGCGGGGAGCGCGAGCGCGCTGGCCCCTCCCCCAGGCTACCAGAGACAGAACGGGGACAGATACAGAGTAGGACTGCAGACCGGAGCTCCGGGCCTCCAGCGGCAGGAGACAGCGCCCTGACCTAGGACTGAGGGAGCAGAGAAATGGGAGAACAGCGGCCCCCAGGACTGCGGTACAGCACACTGGTCCTGGTAAGGCTGTCAAGAAGTCGCCACACGGACGCGCTGCTCAGGGGAGGGAGAGTATGCCTGAGGCAGTAACAGCCAGTGGGCCTGGTGGGCTCTCATCCACAGAGGAGGAAGATTTGGTGCTGGACCTTGCGGACGATCGATCGGAGTCAGAAGAAGAGGAGGCCCTGCGTTCAGGGAGGACAGCAGAGGTGGACGGCAGACGATCGGCTGATGGGGCGACACCTATGCAGCCCGGTAAGTCAGTAACTATTGTACCATGTTTGCAAGAGTGCAGTGGGCCTAGCAGAGGGTCAGGGTCTGGGACAGAAAGGGGGGGGTCAGGGGAGACCTCCGGGGGTGCGGTAGGTTTGTTGGGCTTCTTGGAAGGAATTAAAGATCTAGTTCGGAAGTTCGAACAGGCCGGCAAAACAGCAGTGGGGCCAGCGGCAGCTTGGGTCCCACCGATAGCAGGAGCGGGGGAAAATGCAGGGTCAGGGGTAAGTACAGAGATGCCGGCGGTCGCAGCGGCCGGCACGGTGCCAGCCAAGGAAGGGGAGGGGACGGTCGTTGCGCAGGGGACAGGCAAGACGGCTGTGGCCAGTGAGACGGCGGCAAGGCAAGATATAATTAGAATTGCGGATGCAGCAAAATGTGAAGTATATGTGTGTTATGAAGGGCCGTTAGGAGCACATCTGAAGCAGGAAGTCAGAGAGAAGCTGTGGAAAGGTGAGTATGTGGAGA
This sequence comes from Lithobates septentrionalis, assembly GCA_037952835.1. Lineage (NCBI taxonomy): Eukaryota > Metazoa > Chordata > Amphibia > Anura > Ranidae > Lithobates > Lithobates septentrionalis. The sequence continues at coordinate 571,684 of JBBDGP010003759.1, forward strand.
TCTTTTCTTTACTCCCTCTGGAAAAATTCAATCTAGATAGAGTAAAACCTGACGATTCCAAAAAAGAGGACGAAGAAAAAAGGAGATACTGGTTAATCCCGCGTACATTTACCAATTGGCTGCAGGCGTTCGCCATAATGGCAAGTGTTATAGGGGAAAAACAGCCCGAACATTGTTCGGCGCTGTTTTGCTATCAGGATTCTATTGGGGAAGCGTACAGAGTTTATGGTGGGACTGCGTGGCTGAGGTATGATGAGCAGTTTCGGCAACGGAGGGCAGTCCGGAAAGAGCTGCGTTGGGACCACAAAGATATCAGCCTCTGGATGCGTTTAATGACGTCTGCGCGGGCACCGAACCAGTTTTTTCAGGGGGGGGCCGGCGGAACTTCAGCACAAGGACAGTCGGCCGGAAACAAAAAAAGGGGTGTGCTGGCAATATAACTCAGGGACATGCAAGTTCGGCAGTTCATGTAGATTCAAGCATGAGTGTTCGGGGTGCAATGGAGCCCATTCAGCATCCAGATGCTTCAAGCAGGCTAAAGGTCGTTCAGGGGAAGCTGGACACAAGAGGGAGGACTCCGGTGAGAGTGGGAAGGATGCGGCCGTTTCTCGGTAGGTATCCGGATAGGAAAGCGGCAAAATTATTGGAAGAAGGTTTCTCAGTGGGCTTCCGAATACCCTGTGCACTGGCGGTAGTTCCTCCCGTTCCACCCAACCTCCGGTCCGCTTTGCAACACCCGGACGTGGTTGGTGAAAAACTACGTAAGGAGGTTGCAATGGGAAGGATGGCGGGGCCATTCGCGTCGGCACCTTTGGTTGACCTGGTGGTGTCACCACTGGGGGTAGTGCCGAAGAAGGAACCCAATAAATTCAGGCTTATCCACCATCTGTCCTTTCCGAAAGGGGGGTCGGTGAATGACGCCATAGATCAAGAAGCATGCTCAGTGACATATACGTCATTTGATGCAGCCGTAGGGTGGGTGCGCCGGTACGGAAAAGGGGCACTGATGGCTAAGGTGGATATAGAATCGGCTTTTAGGCTGCTACCAGTGCACCCTGAAAGTTTTAGGCTGCTGGGATGCCATTGGGACGATGAGTTCTACGTCGACCAATGCCTACCGATGGGTTGCTCTATATCATGTGCGATATTTGAGCAATTCAGCTCTTTTGTAGAGTGGGTGGTAAGGGAGGTTTCGGGTGTGAATTCTTTAATTCATTACCTGGACGACTTCCTATGCATAGGACCGGCTGAGTCCAGGATCTGCGCGATGCTCTTGGCGACGCTGGAACACATAGCAGACAGGTTTGGCATTCCACTGGCGCCTGAAAAAACTGAGGGACCTTGTACGGTCATCACGTTTCTAGGCATCGTCCTGGATTCGGAGGCCATGGAATGCAGGTTACCGGAGGCAAAGTTGGCGGACCTGAAAACAGAGATCGCGAGGCTGATTGGATTGCGAAAAGTGCAACTGCGCCTATTGCAATCGGTGTTAGGCAAGCTTAATTTTGCTTGCCGCATTTTACCTATGGGGAGGGTGTTCAGTCGGCGTCTGGCAGCAAGTACGAGTGGTATTAAGTCCCCGAGACATTTTGTACGCTTGGTTAAGGCGCATAGGGATGACCTGAGGGTATGGCATACCTTTTTGGAGTCATTCAATGGCCGAGCGTTATGGATGGCAGGACCGGTCAGTAATTTCGACCTGGAGCTTTTTACGGATGCAGCAGGGTCTTCAGGTTTTGGAGCTTTCTTCCAGGGACAATGGAGTGCGGGCCCCTGGCCACAGTCCTGGATAGCGGCGGGTTTCACAAAGAATTTGGTGCTGTTGGAATTATTTCCAGTAGTGCTTGCAGTGGAGTTGTGGGGAGCATCTTTCAGGGATCTGAAGGTGCGTTTCCATGGGGACAATTTGGGGGTGGTGCAGGTAATCAATAAGAACATGGCGTCTTCTCCGCCGGTTATTCGATTACTTCAACATTTGGTGCTGAGATGCTTACAACTGAATGTTTTCATTCACGCTGTACACCTGCCAGGAGTGGAGAATGTGATAGCTGATGCATTATCTCGCTTCCAGTGGGACAGGTTCCGACAGTTGGCGCCGGATGCGGAGCAACAAGGAGTGCCTTGTCCAGAATGGTTGTGGGGGATTGCGTTGGAATCATCACGGGATGGATAAAGCGGTCGGTAAGTGGGTCTACGTGGGCAGCATACAAGAGGGTTTGGAAGGAGTGGTTGGCGTTTGTACAAGAGGTGGGTGAAGAGCCGAAGGGGCAAGCAGGACGTTTACTCGTTTTATATTACGTAGCCAGGAAAATGGAAGCGGGGGTGTCTGCATCGGTAGTGAATGCACAACTGTCAGGTCTAGCCTTCCTGTTCAAATTACAGGGGCGGCCTGATTTTACCAAAGATTTCTGGGTGCGACAGGCCGTAAAAGGTTACAGGCGATCGGTGGTTCGGAAGGATACCAGGAAGCCCGTGACATTTGAGATTCTCGAGGGTATAATAGCTAAATTGAGGGAGGTGTGTGCATCGGAATTTGAGATAAAATTGTTTACAGTAGCGTTTTTGTTGGCGTTTTTTGGGGCATTCAGAATTGGGGAACTGGTCAGTCCTTCAAAGAAAGTACAAGGGGGAATTGGAAGCCAGGAAGTGGAGTGCAGTAGGGGAAGGCTGTCCTTGTGGTTAAAAAAAATCAAAAACAGATCAGGAGGGCAGGGGGAAGCTGGTACAGGTGTTTCCAATTCCGGGTTCGCCTTTATGCCCACTGGAAGCGGCAAGGGTTTTTATGCAGGTTCGCCCGGCGGGGCTAGGCGCGTTTTTGGTACACGAGGATGGAACGCCGCTGTCACGTTTTCAGTTTGGGGCTATATTTAGAAAATGCCTGGAGCAGTTGGGTTTGGAGGGCAAAGCATTTTCATCCCACTCATTCAGGATAGGAGCAGCAACGGAAGCAGCGAGGCAAGGGATGGATATGGAGGCAGTAAAACGGATCGGGCGGTGGGAGTCCAACAGGTTCAGGTCTTACCTTAGGCCCCACCTGGCAGTAGGTTTGTGAGGTAATCAAGTGGGCAGGACTCTTCAGTCTGCCCGGGTATGATTTTTGAAAATGATGGTCATGTTATAGTGTATGTTGTTTTTTCCTCTTTTAATTTCAGGTTCGGCGACCGGGATGGTCTGGATCATGGGCCATTCCTATGTCTGCTGGGGGGCACGGAGAGGGGACGTGAGGTACGATGGTAGGCAGTTGGGTTTTGACAGAAAGGAAGCCTACATAAAATGGTTTGGAGTCCCGGGAATGTTATGGGGCCGGTTGGTTCCTGAGGTGCAGCGTTATGCAGCCAGGGACAGACCGCCTGATGTGTTAGTACTACATGTGGGCGGCAATGATTTGGGGATTAGGTCCATGTTAGACATTACACGAGACATCAAATCAGATATTGACCGCTTGATGGAGCAATTTCCTGATATGGTCGTTGTATGGTCAGATATAGTGGCGCGTACGACATGGAGAATGGCCAGATCAATGGAAGGTATTAACCACTTGAGCCTCGGACCATTATGCTGCCTAAGGACCAGAGGTCTTTTTCCAATTTGGCACTGCGTCGCTTTAACTGCTAATTGCGCGGTCATGCAATGCTGTACCCAAACGAAATTTGCGTCCTTTTCTTCCCACAAATAGAGCTTTCTTTTGATGGTATTTGATCACCTCTGCGGTTTTTATTTTTTGCGCTATAAACGGAAAAAGACCGAAAATTTTGAAAAAAAATGATATTTTCTACTTTTTGTTATAAAAAAAATCCAATAAACTAAATTTTAGTCATACATTTAGGCCAAAATGTATTCGGCCACATGTCTTTGGTAAAATGTCAATAAGCATATATTTATTGGTTTGCGCAAAAGTTATAGCGTCTACAAACTAGGGTACATTTTCTGTAATTTACACAGCTTTTAGTTTATGACTGCCTATGTCATTTCTTGAGGTGCTAAAATGGCAGGGCAGTACAAAACCCCCCCAAATGACCCCATTTTGGAAAGTAGACACCCCAAGGAAATTGCTGAGAGGCATGTTGAACCCATTGAATATTTATTTTTTTTGTCCCAAGTGATTGAAAAATGACAAAAAAAAAAAAAAAAAAATATTTACAAAAAGTTGTCACTAAATGATATATTGCTCACACAGGCCATGGGCCTATGTGGAATTGCACCCCAAAATACATTCAGCTGCTTCTCCTGAGTATGGGGATACCACATGTGTGGGACTTTTTGGGAGCCTAGCCGCGTACGGGGCCCCGAAAACCAATCACTGCCTTCAGGATTTCTAAGGGTGTAAATTTATGATTTCACTCTTCTCTGCCTATCACAGTTTCAGAGGCCATGGAATGCCCAGGTGGCACAAAACCCCCCAAAATGACCCCATTTTGGAAAGTAGACACCCCAAGCTATTTGCTGAGAGGCATATTGAGTCCATGGAATATTTTATATTTTGACACAAGTTGCGGGAAAGTGACACTTTTTTTTTTTTTTTTTCATAAAGTTGTCACTAAATGATATATTGCTCACACAGGCCATGGGCATATGTGGAATTGCACCCCAAAATACATTCAGCTGCTTCTCCTGAGTATGGGGATACCACATGTGTGGGACTTTTTGGGAGCCTAGCCGCGTACGGGACCCCGAAAACCAATCACTGCCTTCAGGATTTCTAAGGGTGAAAATTTTTGATTTCACTCTTTACTGCCTATCACAGGTTCGGAGGCCATGGAATGCCCAGGTGGCACAAACCCCCCCCAAATGACCCCATTTTGGAAAGTAGACACCCCAAGCTATTTGCTGAGAGGCATGGTGAGTATTTTGCAGCTCTCATTTGTTTTTGAAAATGAAGAAAGACAAGAAAAAACATTTTTTTTTTCTTTTTTCAATTTTCAAAACTTTGTGACAAAAAGTGAGGTCTGCAAAATACTCACTATACCTCTCAGCAAATAGCTTGGGGTGTCTACTTTCCAAAATGGGGTCATTTGGGGGGGTTTTGTGCCACCTGGGCATTCCATGGCCTCCGAAACTGTGATAGGCAGTGAAGAGTGAAATCAAAAATTCACGCCCTTAGAAAGCCTGAAGGCGGTGCTTGGTTTTCGGGGTCTCGTACGCGGCTAGGCTCCCAAAAAGTCCCACACATGTGGTATCCCCGTACTCAGGAGAAGCAGCAGAATGTATTTTGGGGTGTAATTTCACATATTTCCATGGCATGTTTGAGCAATATATCATTTAGTGACAACTTTGTGCAAACAAAAAAAAAAAAAAATTTGTCTCTTTCCCGCAACTTGTGTCGCAATATAAAATATTCCATGGACTCGACATGACTCTCAGCAAATAGCTTGGGGTGTCTACTTTCCAAAATGGGGTCATTTAGGGGGGTTTTGAACTGTCCTGGCATTTTATGCACAACATTTAGAAGCTTATGTCACACATCACCCACTCTTCTAACCACTTGAAGACAAAGCCCTTTCTGACACTTATTGTTTACATGAAAAAGTTATTTTTTTTTGCAAAAAAATTACTTTGAACCCCCAAACATTATATATTTTTTTAAAGCAAATGCCCTACAGATTAAAATGGTGGGTGTTTAATTTTTTTTTTTCACACAGTAATTGCGCAGCGATTTTTCAAACGCATTTTTTGGGGAAAAAACACACTTTTTTAAATTTTAATGCACTAAAACACACTATATTGCCCAAATGTTTGATGAAATAAAAAAGATGATCTTAGGCGGAGTATCTGGATACCAAACATGACATGCTTTAAAATTGCGCACAAACGTGCAGTGGCAACAAAATAAATACATGTTTAAAAGCCTTTAAAAGCCTTTACAGGTTACCACTTTAGATTTACAGAGGAGGTCTACTGGAAAAATTACTGCACTCGATCTGGCCTTCGCGGTGATACCTCACATGCATGGTGCAATTGCTGTTTACGTTTGACGACAGACCGCCGCTTGCGTTCGCCTTAGCGCGAGAGCAGGGGGCGACAGGGGTGCTTTTTTTTTTTTTTTTTTTTTTCTTAATTATTTTTTTGCTTTTTTAATCTTACTTTTAAACTGTTCCTTTCATATTTTTTTTTTTTAATCATTTTTATTGTTATCTCGGGGAATGTAAATATCCCCTATGATAGCAATAGGTAGTGACAGGTACTCTTTTTTGAAAAAATTGGGGTCTATTAGACCCTAGATCTCTCCTCTGCCCTCAAAGCATCTGACCACACCAAGATCGGTGTGATAAAATGCTTCCCCGATTTCCCAATGGCGCTATTTACATCCGGCGAAATCTAAGCCATGAAATGCTCGTAGCTTCCGGTTTCTTAGGCCATAGAGATGTTTGGCGCCACTCTGGTCTCTGATCAGCTCTATGGTCAGCAGGCTGAATCACCGGCTGCATTCTCAGGTTCCCTGTTGAGACTAATTAGCCGCTAGGATTGCTTTTACATGAAAGCCGACCGCTGGCTGAAAAGAATGATACCAAGATGATACCTAAACCTGCAGGCATCATTCTGGTATAACCACTCAAAGTCGTGCATGGCGTACCTGAAGACAAAAAAATGGTTAACAATGGTTAACAATAAAGCACAGTAAACAGTAAAGTATAAATAATTACATACCTGAAAAACAAACATGATAAAACATAATAACAATAACAATAACAATAAAACATTGCAGAATAGAATACAGTAAAAAAAAGAGCAGAACAATAGAGAGAGAATAGAGAGAGAGAGAACAATAAAACGACAACTATTTTTTTTTATTTTATATATATATTTTTTTTTACACTTTTTTTGTAACTAACTTTTCTAACTGTAACCGATTCCAGGTTCGGGTCTCTCAAAATGCGATGGCATCTTGGGAGACCCTGTGAAAGTGCGCCTAGTCTGTGGAATGCTGTACCCTACGCTAATACTCAACTAGTGCATGGTAGCGTTCAAAACATTCACCAATGCAAAGACCAGGATTGTCAGGACAGGAGGGACAATAATAGCGGGTGTCACGTCTATATCCGCGCTTGCTGCAGACACAACATCTTTTTTGGGGGGTTCGCTGGGTAGGGGTACTCGGGAGGACATAAAAATGCCTCTCATGCAGCTGACTGCATTTGGTTGGGGATGTGAATGGGGGAAGTACGGGCGCTGCAGAAGTGGTGGGTTCCCAATTAGGATTGGCGAATGCAGCAGGAACGGCATTATGGGCACGACGGGCCTGTGATTGTCTTCTTGGTGGCAGCGGGACACTACTTGTGCTTGCCACCTCACCAGCTTGAACTGCACTTATGGGACTCGCCACGTCACCAAGTGTTACTGCAGTGCTGGTTTGACTACGACCGGGGTGTACTACGCCGCTGGCGCTTGCCAGTTCCCCAAAACGCTACCAAAAAAACTGTTAGCGATCGCAGGGATCAGGCCTGACTCTGCGAACGCTGCAGTTATGCGTTTAGAGTTTTGTAAGTGACAGTGATCGATCGATACTGCACTTGGGTGGGCTGGGCCGGGCCGGGCGGAGGGGCAAAACGCAGGTGCTAGCAGGTATCTGGGCTGATCCCGCTAACACTGCGTTTTTGGGAACCCTAAACTGCTGGGGACGCTAGTATAGATCTGATCGGATCAGATATTGATCCGTTCAGATACTATACCACTAAGGGAGGCGTATGCTGCGTGCGTGGGTGTTAGCGGTACTGGCGCTAACCTGACGCTGCCTGGGGCTGGTGCTTGCCAGTTCACCAAAACGCTACCAAAAAAACTGTTAGCGATCGCAGGGATCAGGCCTGACTCTGTGAACGCTGCAGTTATGCGTTTAGTGTTCTGTAAGTGTCAGTGATCGATCGATACTGCACTTGGGTGGTCTGGGCTGGGCCGGGCAGAGGGGCAAAACGCAGGTGCTAGCAGGTATCTGGGCTGATCCCGCTAACACTGCGTTTTTGGGAACCCTAAACTGCTGGGGACGCTAGTATAGATCTGATCGGATCAGATATTGATGCGTTCAGACACTATACCACTAAGGGAGGCGTATGCTGCGTGCGTGGGTGTTAGCGGTACTGGCGCTAACCTGACGCTGCCTGGGGCTGGTGCTTGCCAGTTCACCAAAACGCTACCAAAAAAACTGTTAGCGATCGCAGGGATCAGGCCTGACTCTGCGAACGCTGCAGTTATGCGTTTAGTGTTTTGTAAGTGACAGTGATCGATCGATACTGCACTTGGGTGGGCTGGGCTGGGCGGAGGGGAAAAACGCAGGTGCTAGCAGGTATCTGGGCTGATCCCGCTAACACTGCGTTTTTGGGAACCCTAAACTGCTGGGGACGCTAGTATAGATCTGATCGGATCAGATATTGATCCGTACAGATACTATACCACTAAGGGAGGCGTATGCTGCGTGCGTGGGTGTTAGCGGTACTGGCGCTAATCTGACGCTGCCTGGGGCGACGCATATCACCGCCGGGTGATCAGGGGGCTAAACCTTTATTCGGTAATAAACGGCGGGTGCCCTGACACTATAAAAAATAAACAAACTAACCAGCGTCAACCGTAACGGTTATACGGTGATCAGTGGTGAAAGGGTTAACTAGGGGGCAATCAAGGGGTTAAAACATTTATTCGGTAGTATATGGGGGTCCCTGACGCTATAAAACGCTGACGGCGAACCTAAATATTTACCTCACTAACTAGCATCACCAGCGACACTAATACAGCGATCAGAAAAATGATCGCTTAGTGACACTGGTGACGGGGGGTGATCAAGGGGTTAAAACTTTATTAGGGGGGGTTAGGGGGGTACCCTAGACCTACAGGGGGCTAACCCTAATTGTCCCAACACTGTAACTGTCACAAACTGACACTATGCAGTAATCAGAAAAAAAAAAAAAAAAAAAACCTGCTGGTGTCAGTTTGTGACAGGGGGGGGGGATGATTGGGGGGGATCGGGGGGCGATCGGGGGGGGGATCGGGGTGTAATGTGTGCCTGGCATGTTCTACTGTGTGTGTGTGTGTTGGTGCAGTCACTCACTTGTCGTCTCTCCTCGGGCCGGAACGGAAACTACCGACCCGAGGGGAGATGACATCATTTCCTTTGCTGCTGTTTAGCATACAGCAGCAAAGGAGTGTTCCCATTGGCCGGCGGCGATCGCGAGGGGGGGGCCACGAACGGATGGCCTCCGCCTCGTCTCCGATCGCCGGGGGACAAAACGGGACCGCCTCGGGTGGCGGGGGGGGGGTCCGATCGGACCCCCCACCCGCGGAAGGCAAATCACGTACCCTGTACGTGATTTTGCCTGTCCGTGCCGCCTTGCCGACGTACATCGGCGTGAGGCGGTCGTCAAGTGGTTAATAGAGCCAGGAGGAAGATTAATAGGGAGGTGACCAAATTCATGGTACGGAAGGGAGGGTTGGCAATACGTCATCTAGAGTTGGAATTTGAGACCTGGAGATATTTGAAAAAGGATGGGGTTCATTTAAACGAGGTAGGCATAGACATGTGGGCTTTGGGCCTTCAAGACGGTATACAACGAGCACTTCGGGTGTGGAGGGGCATCCAAGGGTAAGGGAATTACCCTTGTTTGCTGTGGCGGACGTTGGTCTGTGCAGGAAAAGAAGATATCAGAAGGATGAGATCGGGACTATCGTTGGAGGGGTCCTGATGGTGGTTCCCGGTTGACGGAGGTTAGCCGGGAAGGGATAATGGGGCACTGCGGTCAGGGGTAGTCTTTGAGCCAGCTTGTCGGCTTGAGGCAGGTATAATACATTTGAGAGGGACTGCAGTGCAAGAAGGTTTATTAACACAGAGGTTTATGGATTTCCTGCTCAGACCAACGTTAGATTTCAAAGGTTTTATAACAGATATGTTTTCCATTTATACGTTTTTATATTTTTGATATTTGAGTCATTATATTTGTTAAATAAAGTAGGCTGCTACGGCCTTTGTTACCCCAAGAGTACGGTGTGGTCTCGGTTAATGAATACGTTTATAAGTGGGGTAGTATAGTTTATGGGGGAGTTAAACACATCTGTTATACAACAGTCATGTCCACTGACTATTCCAAGCATCAACTACTCTTTCCGTAAAATAATATTTTCTAAGATAAGTTTTGAACTTTCCTGCTGCTAGTCTGAGGTTATGTCCCCTTGTTCTTCATCAAGATTTATATTGAAAATCCTTCCGTCCTGCACCTTATTTACGCCCTTCATGTATTTAAAGGATTTAGTCATTCTCCTTTCCATTCTTTCCTCCAGACTGTGCATATTAAATTCCGGACATCTCTTCTGATATATTTTATCCCTCGCCTTTCACCATTTTTGTTGTTGTTTGGACTTATTCTATTTTATTGATATTTTTTATGTACGTGAGGTCTCCAGAACTCAACACAATATTCTAAGCAGAGATTGAACTAAAGACCTATATGATGGAATCAGGACCCCCTTCCTCCCACTGGTGATCCCTCTAGTGATATAAAGATCTATATAGAGGAATCAGGACCCCCTTCCTCCTGCTGGTGACCCCTCTAGTGATATAAAGATCTATATAGAGAAATCAGGACCTCCTTCCTCCTGTTGGTGATCCCTCTAGTGATATAAAGATCTATATAGAGGAATCAGGACCTCCTTCCTCCTGCTGGTGACCCCTCTAGTGATATAAAGATCTATATAGAGGAATCAGGACCTCCTTCCTCCTGCTGGTGACCCCTCTAGCAGGGGCGGCCCGTCTATTAAGGGCACATGGGTGCCGCCTCCCCTACCAATGCCACCGCCACCCTCAATCCATGTGTCCTGCCCCTTTCACTACACCGGGGCGCATGAATTACAGTGGCGGGGTTTTTTTTTTGAAGCACCGATTAGAGCCAGAGGCTTTAATAGGCTTCAAAATAGGGTGGACTTCTGTCGCAGAGCATTGCGCTCGGAGCCCTCCCAGGTGTGTTAGAATAGCGAAATAATATTCACTATTCTCACACTGAATCACCTCTCCTCCAATCAGGAAGCACGGGTCTGAGACACATTTCCCCACTGGCCAAAAGTTGAAGCGTTCTGATTGGCCGCCGAGGAGGAGGGAAAAGACAGAAGCCGCCGAGCAAGGGAAGGAGAAGCTGCTTGTGATGCCCATGGAGGAGAGCTGGGGAAGCTTCCCGTGATTGCCCTCCATGGATGAGGCAAGTGCAACGACCGACCAACCTGACCTGAGTGTCCCCCAACTCCCCCTCCCCCAAAAAAAATATTGCCACCAGCCGCCACTGCCCTCTAGTGATCTACATATCTATAGAGAGGAATCAGGACCTCCTTCCTCCTGCTGGTGACTCCTCTAGTGATATAAAGATCTATATAGAGGAATCAGGACCTCCTTCCTCCTGCTGGTGATCCCTCTAGTGATATAAAGATCTATATAGAGGAATCAGGACCTCCTTCCTCCTGTTGGTGATCCCTCTAGTGATATAAAGATCTATATAGAGGAATCAGGACCTCCTTCCTCCTGTTGGTGATCCCTCTAGTGATATAAAGATCTATAGAGAGGAATCAGGACCTCCTTCCTCTTGTTGGTGACTCCTCTAGTGATATTAAGATCTATATAGAGGAATCAGGATCTCCTTCCTGCTGGTGATCCCTCTAGTGATATAAAGATCCTATATAGAGGAATCAGGACCTCCTTCCTCCTGCTGGTGACCCCTCTAGTGATATAAAGATCTATATAGAGGAATCAGGACCTCCTTCCTCCTGCTGGTGATCCCTCTAGTGATATAAAGATCTATATAGAGGAATCAGGACCTCCTTCCTCCTACTGGTGATCCCTCTAGTGATATAAAGATCTATATAGAGGAATCAGGACCTCCTTCCTCCTGCTGGTGATCCCTCTAGTGATATAAAGATCTATATAGAGGAATCAGGACCTTCTTCCTGCATATGTGAATATCTTTACCTGCAAGTGCTGTGCAAATTTGTTTATGTAATAAAGGTATATAGAAAAAATAAAGTAAAAACATCATAATGCAAATTCAAAGCCATATGTAAGAAAAAGAAAGTAAGTAAAAAAACAAAAATAGATAATCCTCCCTCTAACTGATTAGCGGGGGAAAAGGGATCACAGAAAGGTTAATAAGAAGCACACAGTGTCATGAGGTTTCTGCAGTATATATATAGAAGCTTCCTGTACATGGTGAGGGCAGGGTTGGGGAGATGGGGTCTGTTTCCACAGGTGCCTCCGGGGCCAGACCTCCCTCCGACTCATCCTTCTCTAATGGCGGGATCACCGGGGATAGGAGCAATCTGCTAAGATTCTCCGCAGAGGGCCATGTTTTCATTGGCTGGGGGAATCGTGGCCTCTGGGAATCAAGTGCAACAGTTGGGGTTGGGGGCTGAATGAATGTATGATGATTTTGGATGAGTTTTGTGAGATTCAACTAATGTATCTTCAGTGTTAATAAGGCAGAGCTTGCATTAAAAACAAAGTCAACAAATTTTGCATCATTTTACTTCCCATGCAAAAATGACGAGTGAAAAAAAAAAAGAATAAAATAATGTATGAAAAATGTAAAAAAAATACTTACGTTAAACCTTGGTGGCCTCACTGCAAAATTCTGGGAGAACTGAGAAACCTACATTCTATAAGAATGCACCCCAGCATGGTGGGATCCTCACCTTTTCCAGCATCCTGCAGTGAGGCCCAATAATGTCACCCTCAACCAGTAAGCATATTGGAAACCTAGGGAGTAAGGGACATATGCTTTACATTTTTCATCATTTTTTTTTTATTTGCTTTTCCCCTTCGGGGACTATTAATCAAAATGATCTGTGCAGTTTCCTGAAGCAACACCCATGAATAATCATCATAAGGTATGTAATATGCTTATTTCCTATGATCATTAGCTCCATCTAGTGGCCATAATACAGTATTTTCCTGATTGAGGTATGTTTGAGGAAAATATCGCATTATGGCCACTAGATGGAGCTGAGAATCATAGAAAATAAACATACTAGACACATTACGGTGATCATTTGTGCGAATGCTTGAGGTGTTGGCACAGCAATTTTTTAAAATAAATATATAAACACCTGGCCAGGTTTCCTTAGCTATCAAGAACCTGGCTGTATATGGCACAGACAGTTAACCAGCTGGACGGTCTGTTTGCAGAGCACCACAACACACGGTATATGTATTTTGATGTGCTACATTGCCTTGGGTTCTCCTGGACAATGTAGTTGGGTGCCCTTCACAAAGAATGGCACCGCAGTGGGTTTCAACGCCCTTTGGTAATGTGCAATGCCTGAATGGGCCCTTAAGCTTTTTCCGACAAGTGATAGTTGGGAACCCTGCCACTCCTGACCACCTGGAGCCTGGGAACAACTCCAGGCAACCTCATGGCTCTCATCTTTGAATAACTGGCATCGAAGAAATAGCCCACCTATAGACAAACACCTGGTCAGGTTTTCTTCCCCAACAAGAACCAGGCTGGATGCGGCACAGGCTGTTGGCAAGCTGCATGGGCTGTTCGCAGAGCACCACACCACACGGTATATGCATTATAATGTGCTACGTTGAATTGGGCTCTACTGTACAATGCATTAGGATGCCATTCACAATGAATGGCACCACAGCGCATAGAGCCAGTGAGTTGCCACAATGCCCACATGTGGATGGGCCCTTAAACTATTTCTAGCAAGTGACTGTTGGGGACCCTCCCACTCCTGAAGGGTGAAACACCACCTGGAGCCTGGGAACAACTCCAGGCAATCCCACAGCTCTACTCCTTGAATAAGTGGCATAGAAGAAATAGCAAATCTATACACAAACACCTGGTCAGATTTCCCTCCCCAACAACAACTTGGCTAGACGTGGCACAGGGGGTTGGCGATCTGGACGGGCTGTTCACAGAGCACCACAACACAGGGTATATCATAGGTGTGCTGTAGCCTATTGCATTAGGGTGTGCACCCCAAAACTCAAACACACATGTGTGTATGGTTATGGTGGCAGAAGAACGAAGGGACACTTCTCAATTCAAATTCGAATTCTGTGGCTCTGAGATGCTGTATCCCTCCACAAATTAAAGGAAAAGTCCCCTGCCTTACATATACCACACTGATTATTTTGGACAAGTGATTACAAAAATCCTTAGACACTCAAACATGGACTGTGAAATTGGGGGTGCTGAAAGAGAACCTGCACACAGAGCCATATGCTTATGGGCACCAATGATTAGGGTGTGCCCAAGCACACCTGACACACCCCCTGCACACGCCTATGGGGTATATGCATTTTGATGTTCTAAGTTGTGTTGGGTTCTCCTGTACCATGTAGTAGGGTGCCTCTCACAATGAATGGCACCCCAATGCATAGAACCAATGTGTTTCCATGCATTGTGGTAACGTGAAATGCCTGAATGGGCCTTTATGCTTTTTCCAGCAAGTGACAGTAGGGAACCCTGCCACTCCTGAAGGGTGCAACACCACCTGGAGCCTGGGAACAACTCCAGGCAACCTCATTGCTCTACTACTTGAATAAATGGCATCGAAGAAATAGCACACCCATAGACAAACACCTGGTCAGGTTTCCTTCCCCAACAAGAACTTGGCTGAACGTGGCACAGGCAGTTGGCAAGCTGGATGGGTTGTTTGCAGTGCACCACAACGCACTGTGTATACATTTTGATGTGCTACATTGTGTTGGGTTCTCCTGTACAATGTAGTAAGGTGACATTCACAATGAATGGCACCGCAGCGCACAGAGCCAGTGAGTTTCCATGCATTGTGGCATTGCACAATGCCCGAATGGGTCCGTAAGCTATTTCCTAGCAAGTGACAGTTGGAAACCCTGCCACTCCTGAAGGGTGCAACACCTGGAACCTGGGAACAACTCCAGGCAACCCTGCGACCCTACGCCTTGAATAACTGGCATCGAAGACATAGCACACGGATAGACAAACACCTGGTCAGGTTTCCCTGGATGCGGCGCAGGCAGTTGGAGATCTGGATGGGCTGTTCGTATTACCTAAGTAAAATTCTATTGTATTTTATAAGCTAAGTGCAGACCACATTAAGGATAATCACCCAGAGGAGACCTAATTGGAAACATTCTGTGTTGTAATGCAGCTCGGCACGGAAAGCCCAGTAAATACACCGAACTTAATGGAGATGGATGGAGCAGCCACAGCAGCGGGGGGTAAAGGCAGGGGAAATGAGTGCCTAGGACATTTGTGAAGCCCTTCCAGGGGTCTTCACCTCTTCCAGCTACTTTGATGAGCACGACCTGCGGCCTTTCCAAAGGCGTAAAACGCGAATGGAGAAAAAGCAAGCGGATGACACTGACCCCGGCTGACTGTTTACACCCCAGCCTGATGACGATCCAAACCTCATCAGTGTCGTTCAACTAACGCTCTATTGTTCGGAACGCATGGATGGAGGGTTGGCGGCGCCCCTTCTGGCCTGTTCTCAGTAATGCCGATGTTTGTTTGTGAGATCTGTTTGTTGAAATAAATCTGGTTTGGTTGGAAAACTGAAGTACTGGCTGCAGGGTTAGAGAGAAAATGACGATGATGTAAACCGAGATGGATTGCAAATTTGTTTTTCTGTGTGTGAAAGCCGAGCCGCGAATTCTGCGCTTTGTGCTGGATATGAGAGCGTGAGATGTTACCATTTATCAGGCATGTGATACCGCCAGGCAGGATATTGGTATTATACTTCAGTTCCAGCCTACCCTTTAGCCCCAGTTCATACTGGGACGACTTGTCAGGCGACCTAGTCGCCTGACAAGTAGCGTCCCGTTCTGTGCAATGGAACTGTTCTAATCGGAGCGACGCAAGTCGCTACGACTTAGAAAAATGTTCCTGTACGACTTTCGGGGCGACTTGCATTGACTTCTATACAGAAGTCGTCTTGCAAGTCGCCGCTGAGTCATGTCCTGGGTCGCCTGAGGCAGTCGCGCTGTAAGTCGTGCTGCCTCAGTGTGAACCGACCCTAAGTCTTGCACAGTTGTACCGGCTCCTCTCCTGGACTGAAATGGCTTACTCTGATTTCACTGCACACTCTGAGCTTCTCACAATGTGCAATAGAAGTTGCAAGAAGTCTAAGCCAGGCGCATACGTGCAGGGGTTGCGATTGCGACCTGGCCCCATACTTCAGGGGGCCCATGTGGCCCCCCCATATGCACCTGGATAGGAAGGGCAGTGGCATGTAGAGGAACTGATCCCTCCATGAAGCCGCTGAATGCCCACTACTCCTCTTCTCCCTTCTGCGACATTCATCGGCGGCAGGAGAGAAATGGAAAGATTGGTTCCTCTATATGTCGCTCCTTTTCTCTCTTCTGGTCCTCCCAGCCCCCCTCTCCCACCAGCTGCTGCGGGGAATCTGTCAAGATGGAGAGCAGGGAAGGAGCCAGTAAATGACCCCTTCCTTGTCTTAATGAATAAAGTCAGTGATCGGTAACAATCACTGACTATGTTTCTTTTTTTTATTTATAGCTGGGGCATAGTAACCTGTGTTTACCATGCTCTGTGCAGCGCTATTCCTGTTCATTCATTCTGAGCAGCTAAGGCTGCAGAGATGGAGATTGAGGCCTCTGTCCTCAATCCTTTTCTCTCTCTCAAAGGTGAATCATGAGAGGTCTGTTTAGACCACTGATATTTCACCAAAGCCCCCCAATGGGGCTCCTAAATTTTTTTTAAAAAAACAATAAAAAATAAAAGTGTTAAATAAAATAAAAAAATTGGTTAGGAAAAATATAAATTAATAAAAAATAAATAAAAAAACTACTGACTAGAGTGGAAGAACTACCAGGGTCACAAAGGTTACACTTGAGACCAGGCCCTGGTGTTCCACCAGAGTGGGGGGAAACCAAGACAGCAGGAAGGAGGCCCACTGCAAGGGGTCCCACGATGGGAGTAAAGGGCCCTGGGATCAGTGGGAAGGGCCCCAGCTGGGGGGGCCATGGGGGCCCGTCATGGTTTCTTGCACCAGGGCCCCCGAAGGATCTAGTTATGTCTCTGGTCAGAGCCCACCTCACTGCCTGACTGGAAAACATTTAGCATCATCTAGTCCAAGGGTCTCCAAACTTTCTTAACCAAGGGCCAGTTTATTGGCCTTCAGACTTTAGAGGGACCTGACTGTCAGCAGTGGGAGTAGAAAATGTCACTTGGAGTTAAGAGTGCCCCATCTTTGGTATTAAGGGGAGAAATAGTGCCCCATTATTTCTGTCAGTGGGGGAAATAGTGAAATAGTGCCCCATTGTTGGTATCAGTGGAAGGAATTGTGCCCCAAGGGTCAGATAATGGCAAGCATCACAGCAAGCACCACATCCGGGCCCTGGGCAGCAGTTTGGAGACCACTGATCTAGCCCTTTTCTCCTCAGCCTGACTGCCCCTGCGCCACCCCTTTCATTCACTGGCTTTCAGTTCTTTCAATCACGGAGGCTTACTTAGAATCACATGTGGGCGTTACCTTGGGTGATCTCTGTCTGCCTAGCAACGCCTACTCCTCCAGACCGACACCCACCCGTCGAGGCATTTTGATATTTGCATAACTCCTCCCAAAAGCCAGTCTACTGCTTGCATCAGGGCTGAGAGCTCCTAAAGCGGAACTTCAGTCCACCTCCTAGGCAGTGGCTGTGAGTCCATTAAGGGCGCATGGGCGCTGCTCCCTCTTTGAATATTTGCTTTTCTAACACTGAACTGCTTCTCCGCCAATCAGGAAGCGCGGGTCTAATCCCCGTCACCTGATTGGCTGGAGGCATAGGCATCCCTATTGGATGCCTAGCGGAATGGAAGAAGGAACGCACAGGAACCATGGAGGACACAGGAGCCGTCGCTTGACCCACTGCATGGACCCGCTGCATGTCCCACAGCTCGCCGTCATTACCCGCTGCCTGACCCGTCACCAAGATGGGATAAGTGCCGGTCAAACAGAAAGCGGGCGGGGGGGTCGCAGTGGCTGCATATGATGGGCACAGAGGCTGCATTTTATGGCCACAGTGGCTACATATGATGGGCACGGAGGCTGCATTTTATGGGCACAGAGGCAGTTTGTTTGCACCCTCCCAAAAATTTTGAGCACCAGCCGCCACTGATCCCAGGTGACTCTGCTCCTTCAGGTGCCACCATTATGGGCTCTGAGGAAGAGGGGATCTCCCCTCAAAACGCGTCAGCCATCTGGAAGGTCCTCCGGCGTGTTGGACACAGTCCTGTTGACCTGGTTGCTTTTTGTCTATTGTGGACTTTTGATATGCTTTTATAATCCACTTGTTTGTGAGTATGTTTCCATCTTTTTGATTTTAATAAACATCACTTGGGTAATGCGCAAGGTTGGTGCGCCCTCTTTTCATTCTTTTACAGTGTTTCCGTTGGGGCAGGCTGAAGGCACAGGCATCCCTATTGGATGCCTAGCTGAATGGAAGAAGAGACGCACGGGAACCATGGAGGACACAGGAGCCGTCACTTGACCCGCTGTATATCCCACAGCTCGCCAACGTTACCCGGTGCCTGACCCACCACCAAGATGGGGTAAGTGCCGGTTAGACAGCGAGCCGGTGGGGGGGGGGCACAGTGGCTGCATATGATGGGCACAGAGGCTGCATTTTATGGGCACGGTGGCTGCATATGATGGGCACAGAGGCTGCATATAATGGACACAGAGGCTGCATATAATGGACACAGAGGCTGCATATAATGGACACAGTATAAGCAGATGGTGCAGCGCTAAATAAGGATAAATCAAAAATAAACATACAAAATAACATGAGATAAGGAGAGTGTATGATGTATGTCATAAAATAAATAAAACAAATATGATATGACTATGTGCTATAATTGTGTCAGTTTTCGCAGAACACAATAAAAGTAAAATCTCTCAAAGTTCAAAAGCAGCACAGAAAGTCCATGAGTCATCCAGTGAATACAACCACTCGTGTGTAATCAAACAGCATGCCGGAAAAGGTGACAAATCGATGTGCCCACCACCATTATTCAGAGTGGCCTCTCACCTGACAACAAGGACCCTTTAATTATAGAGGGTCATAATAGGCATTCCCTTATGGGTCATACAGGTATGGAGCACAGCGGATCAGCATTCAACACTTCCATCATAAGGCTGGATCGAGACACTCTTGGATCGAATAATGGCATATGGAACAGAAAATGGCAAAAATAGTGCTCTCCGTATAATAAATTTTATTAAAAAAGATAAAAAGATACACTCACAGATAAAGCACTTAACCAGTGCAAGTAAGCAGGCAGGAACGATGATATGTAAACACAACACTCTGAGGATGCGCGATGGCCGCGGGTGACGTCACGACGTATCCTCGTTCTGGACGCGTTGCGTCCCAGTGGGCGGGGACTAAGCCCTCTTATATGAAGGTGGGCACACATATGTAGCTGAGGCTCCGGGTTACTTCGTACTCTTCATCTGTCAACTTCAATCAAGCAGATTATCTGCCATCAGAGCGCACTCATCCCTTGGATGTCCCGAGCTGTCTCTGCAGAGGTCGGTGGATTCCGGGATCAGATCAGTCCTGTTTGTTATCCACATGCAAGTGATGCATCTGCAAGAAGCACAGAGCCGAGCAAGGGAAGGGGCTTGATAATCTGCTTGATTGAAGTTGACAGATGAAGAGTACGAAGTAACCCGGAGCCTCAGCTATGTATGTGTGCCCACCTTCATATAACATGGCTTAGTCCCCGCCCACTGGGACGCAACGCGTCCAGAACGAGGATACGTCATGACGTCACCCGCGGCCATCGCGCATCCTCAGAGTGTTGTGTTTACATATCATCGTTCCTGCCTGCTTACTTGCACTGGTTAAGTGCTTTATCTGTGAGTGTATCTTTTTATCTTTTTTAATAAAATGTATTATACGGAGAGCACTATTTTTGCCATTTTCTGTTCCATATGCCATTATACAATCCGAGAGTGTCTCGATCCAGCCTTATGATGGAAGTTTTGAATGCTGATCCGCTGTGCTCCATACCTGTATGACCCATAAGGGAATGCCTATTATGACCCTCTATAATTAAAGGGTCCTTGTTGTCAGGTGAGAGGCCACTCTGAATAATGGTGGTGGGCACATTGATTTGTCACCTTTTCCGGCATGCTGTTTGATTACACACGAGTGGTTGGATTCACTGGATGACTGTCACGGAAGACAAGTCGCCTCCGTTCGCCGGGCTGCGGGGCGCATGCGCAGGGGTTGCTGTTGAGACGTGCACCCGTTCGCGGCCTGATGGTGCGGCGCGCGCGGGTGCACGGCGGCCCACGTGTGCGCGCCGTCGCCCATGCGGGGGCCCGTAGCGCGTCATGCTGACGCGCCCACTTGGAGGTTACTTTAGACGACACCAGCTCCAGTCGGGTTGCTGGTTGTCGTCATTTACCCTGCCTGTGTTTGAACTCCTGCTTCCTGTCTCTTGTGAAACCGACCCCCTGCCTGTACCTACGACCACTCTCTGCTTGCTGGATACCCTGACCTTCTGCCTGAACAACGACCACTCTCTGCTTGCTGGATACCTTGACCCTCTGCCTGAATAACGACCATTCTCTGCTTGCTGGATACCCTGACCTTCTGCCTGAACAACGACCACTCTCTGTCTGCCAGATACCCTGACCTTCTGCCTGTTTAAGGATCACTCCAGACCTGCTGGATCTCCTGACCTCTGCCTGTGTCTCCAACCATACTCCTCACGGGGCTGCCACCTCCCTTGATCCCCTCAGTCATAAGACTTCCTAACCACCAGTCTGATCCCTCTTAACCTTTGCTCTTGCACTTCCAGGCACTCCTCCAGGAGACTTCCTGCCATCCAAGCCATCCGGAGTCTTCCCACCAGCTTTACCGGAGACCCGTGCCTCCGCGTGCTTCCGATCCCCTGTCTCACTTTCGGGGGTTCGGGTGCGCGCAGGGCCGGTGCTACCACTAGGCGAACTAGGCAGCCGCCTAGGGCGCACTGCCGCCTAGGGCGCCCGGCCGCTGTTTTCCTAAATCCCTGTCTCCAACCGGTCTCCGCGTTATGTAAGTGTTCAGTGCGGTATAATGCAGGGGATGCCGCCCGGCGCCTCTGCAGTATGTTACATGTACCCAGGCAGGCGCTCCGTCAACTGTAGTATCATTAGAGGCGCAGCGCAGCACTGGGGGACATTTCCCAACGGAACTGATCAAACACATCCCCTGCTGCTGCGCGCCTCTATGATGATATCAGTGACCTGTCTGTGTCTCTGGTCTCTTCCAGTACTGCCAGCTCTGCCCATACATGATTCAGTGACTGAGTCTGTATGCCGAGCTAGTCATGTGACCCCCCTAACCCCGCCCCCGTGTCACCGTCATTTGCAGAGTCAGCTCTCCCTCCCGTGTTCTGTATCGCCTGTCCCTGTACAGCGGCAGCGTCACTGCACGTGCAGACACGTATAGCAGATCAGAGTAGTCAGTGGCCTGATGAGTGGTGACAGCTGGAGGCATTGAGGCAGGGACTGTGCTGGACACAGTGGTCGGATGCAGTCTGCAAGCAGAGCCCAATGAGTGAACTTGAAGTGCACTGTGTATAGTGTGTATAGACTGATCTGTCCTCAGACTCCTCAAATATGTCATGTCATGATCGTCCCAGCACATGGCCTGGATGTAAGGGTCCCTCTCCTCCTCTCCCTCCCCCCCACTCCCACCCCCTCCCACTCCCTCCCTCCTCCTCCTCCTCTCTCTCCCTCCTCCCTCTCCCTCCCCTCCTCCTCCCCTCCTCCTCCTTGTCCTTCCCCTCCCCTCCCTCTTCTCTTCTCTCCCCTCTCCTTCCTCCCCCTCTCCCCCTCCCTCTCTTTCCCCCTCCCTCCTCCTCCTCCTCCTCTCCCCCTCCCTCTCCTCCTCCTCTTCCTCCTCCCCCCACCTCCCCCCCCACTCCTCCTCCCCCTCCCTCTCCTCCCCCACTCCTCCTCCATCCCCCACCCTCCTCTCCCTCCTCTCCCCACTCCCTCCCCTCCTCCTCTCTCTCCCATCCTCCCTCTCCCTCCCCTCCTCCCTCTCCCTCCCCTCCTCCTCCTTGTCCTTCCCCTCCTCCTCCTCTCCCTCCCCTCCTCCTCCTCTCCCCTCCTCCTCCTCTCCCTCCTCCTCTCCCTCCCCTCTTCCTCCCTCCTCTCCACCCTTCCTCCTCTCCCCTCCTCCTCTTCTCCCATCCTCCTCCTCCCCCTCTTCCCCCTCCCTCTCTTCCCCCTCCCTCTCCTCCTCCTCTCCCCCTCCCTCTCCTCCTCCTCTTCCTCCTCCCCCCACTCCTCCTCCCCCTCCCCTCCCCCCCCCCCCACTCCTCCTCTATCCCCCACTCCTCCTCCCTCTCCTCCTCCTCCTCCCCCTCTCCTCCTCCTCCCCCCTCCTCCTCCCCCCACTCCTCCTCCATCTCCCCCTCCCTCTCTTCCCCCTCCCTCTCCTCCTCCTCTTCCTCCTCCCCCCCACTCCTCCTCCCCCTCCCTCTCCTCCCCCCCCACTCCTCCTCCATCCCCCACTCCTCCTCCCTCTCCTCCCTCCTCCCCCTCTCCTCCTCCCCCTCTCCTCCTCCTCCCCCTCCTCCTCCCTCTCCTCCCCCCACTCCTCCTCCATCTCCCCCTCAGCCCCACTCCTCCTCCCCACCACTCCTCCTCCCTCTCCCCTCCTCCTCCTCCCCCCTCCTCTCTCTCCCCTCCTCCTCCCTCTTCTCCTCCTCCCTCCTCCTCCCCTTCCTCTCCTCCTCCTCCCCTCCCCTTCCTCCTCCTCCTCCCCTTTCCTCCCCCCCACTGCCGCCTGTCTTCCCCCCCTCTCCTCCTCCACCCTCTCCTCCTCTCTCTTTTCCTATTCCGCTCCTCCCCCTTCTCCCCCTGTCATCCACCCCTCTCCTCCTCCCCCCGTCTGCCACTACCCCCCCCCCACTCCTGAGACAGCAGCCACCAGGGATACCCGCCAGTAGTACCATCCAGCAGTACCTTCTCGCAGGACAGCCACCTGCAGCCATCAGCCATAGCTGCCTTGGGGACAGCAGCCAAAGCCGCTGCAGGACAAAGGGGTGGGGTTGGAGGTAGAGCCGGGGGGGGGTGGGGGCGGCAAAACGAGGTTTCGCCTAGGGTGTCAAAAATTCTTGCACCAGCCCTGGGTGCGCGTGGTCGTAAGGGCAAGCCGCTCTCGGCATCTCGGCCTCGGTGAGTATTGACTCTGACAGTACAAACCAGCCAGATGTCCGAGGCCGACAGAGCGCGCTCTCCCTTGGAGATCTTATGCCAACAAGTCTCCGCCTTGGCCGACTCAGTACAGAGGCTGCAAGAGGGATACACGCAAGTTGATAGCCGCCTCCAACAACTGACGGGGGGCACTCCCCCCTGCTGCCGCAGCTCCTGCACCTAGCAATGAAGGCCCGCTCCCTCAGGCCACTGCCAGCCCTACAGTAGTAATGGCACTTCCGGAACCTAGGGTCCCCACACCGGAACGGTTCTCGGGGGACCGTAAGAAGTTCAGGGCTTTTAAGAATGCATGCACCCTCTACTTCGCGTTGCAACCCCGAACCTTCGCATCAGAAGTGGTCAAGGTGGGATTTGCGATTTCTTTGCTGTCAGAGGAACCTCAGGCCTGGGCGCACGGTCTGATGGAATCAGGGAGTCCGGTGCTTAATACTATTGATACATTCTTTGAAAGTATGGCCCAGCTGTATGATGACCCACAGCGTATGGCCACCGCCGAAGCTATCTTGCATCATCTAGTCCAGGGAAGGAGACCAATTGAGGATTACACGGTGGAATTCCGCAAATGGGCGGCCGACACTAACTGGAATGAGCCAGCCTTACGCTACCAGTACCGCCAAGGTCTATCAGAGCTCCTCAAGGATGAGCTAGCCAGGATGGAAACCTCCACATCTTTGGAGGAGTTAATTCAGGCAGCTACCAAATTAGATAGGCGCTTGAGGGAACGTCGGTCAGAACGATTCCAAAATCCTCGCCCGGCATGGACAACCCCAAGACTCCAACCCATTCCAGTGTCTTCACCCATTACAGCAGGGCCTACTACACTTCCCGATTCCGAACCGATGCAGCTTGGTTTAGTACGACCACCACTAACCTCCGAAGAGAGACAACGTAGACGGCAGTCCAACCTGTGTCTCTATTGCGGGGGTGCCGGTCACTTCCTGCGCAACTGCCCGATAAGGCCTAGTAAGTCTTTTCAACCCAAAACAATGACTTACCAAGATAACAATACCTCTAAGTCTTACGTGATGTTGTTTATCTCGTTACAGCTACCGGAAGGGGAATCCCGCCTGCCGGCGATCATTGACTCAGGTGCATGTAGCTGCTTTATGGACGCTGCTCTGGCCCGAACCTTGCATGTGCCTTTACAACCTAAAACGCAACACCTACAAGTCCACTTGGCGGATGGGTCCCTTCCCAGCTCAGGCCCAATCACCCAAGAGACTCGACCTATTCTAGCCACCACCGATTCGGGACACCAAGAACTTCTACGCCTGGACCTTATCCACTCTCCCATGTTCCCAGTCATCCTAGGCTTACCTTGGCTACAAGCCCATGATCCTCTTATCCAATGGAGTTCTAAGATGGTCTCATTTCCCTCCTCTTACTGTTCTCAGCACTGCCGCCCTCCGAAACCCAAGATCTGTGCTACGATCTCAGCTCCTTCAGTTAACCTCCAGCATGTCCCTCAAGAGTATCATGAGTTCCAGGAAGTCTGCAGCAAACAAATGGCCGATCGCCTTCCACCTCATTGACCATACGACTGCCCAATCGACCTATTGCCAGGATCAGCAATTCCTTTTGGTCGCATCTTTCCCCTTTCCGAAACAGAGCTGGAGGCCCTCAAACAATATATAGACGAGAACCTGGAAAAGGGGTTCATCCGTCCCTCATCTTCACCTGCCGGAGCAGGTGTCTTCTTTGTCGGTAAGAAGGACGGTTCTCTTAGGCCCTGTGTGGATTACCGGCAGTTGAATAACATTACTATCAAGAACCGGTACCCGTTGCCGCTCATCCCAGAGTTGTTCCAACGCTTTCGGTCAGCCAGAATCTTCTCCAAATTGGATCTCCGAGGGGCATATAATCTTATCAGAATTAGAGCTGGAGATGAATGGAAGACGGCCTTCAGATCGAGGTTCGGGCACTTCGAATACTTGGTGATGCCCTTTGGGCTCTGTAACGCCCCGGCTACGTTCCAACACCTGGTGAATGACATTTTCCGCAAATACCTAGATGACTTCCTCGTAGTCTACCTGGATGATATCTTAGTTTTTTCATCTACACTGGAACTTCATAGGGATCACGTCAGAACAGTTCTGACCATTTTGAGACAGCACAAGCTTTACCTAAAAATGGAGAAGTGCGAATTTGAGAGATCAGTTGTGCAATTCTTAGGGTTCATCATTTCGGCAAATGGAGTAGAGATGGATCCTCAAAAGATACAGGCTATCCAGGAGTGGCCAGCTCCTTCTGATAAGAAAGGGGTCCAACGCTTTATAGGGTTCGCCAACTTCTATCGGAAGTTCATTGTTGGATTTTCTGCCATAGTGGCACCCATCACTCAGTTAACCCGCCGGCACGGTTCATTCCAGTGGTCCCAAGCAGCACAAGAAGCTTTCATAAAGCTAAAGGATCTATTCAGTTCCGCTCCTATTCTCCGGCATCCTGATCCTTCTCATCCGTTCGTATTGGAAGTGGATGCGTCAGAAATAGCCACGGGAGCAATCCTTTCTCAGAGACAAGGACCCAAGGCCATCTTACATCCAGTTGCATTTGCTTCTCGGAAACTCAGTGCGGCAGAACTAAACTACGACGTAGGTGACAGGGAGCTGCTGGCCATAAAATTTTCCCTGGAAGAATGGAGGTACTTACTTGAGGGGGCACTTCATCCAGTGATGATTTTCACAGATCACAAGAATCTTGAGTACCTCCGAACAGCAAAACGCCTCAAACCCAGACAAGCTCGTTGGGCCCTGTTCTTTTCGCGCTTCAATTTCCATATCTCCTACAGGCCTGGCATTAAGAATGGAAAAGCAGACGCCCTTTCCCGGATGTTCTCAGCAGACCTCCAGACTTCAGAACCAAGTACAATTCTTGCACCTCAAAATTTTCTTGGGTTGACACAGACAGTAGTATATGATAGGGGGCGCTAGAGACCTAACAAACATATGCTTCTGCCAATATGTGCACACACTAACCAAATCAACCTCAGTGAACTGAATAGTGCTGATTGTGCTACACTAAAAGTATCACAAACACATATTTTATGCTGCAAATAAAATACAAAATACAGTGAAAAAATTAATAAATAAAGAATCCAGTGAAAAAAATTATACGAAATTCTTGGTGCAAGTGAAATAAATAAATCGTGGTGTCTGATAGTCCCAATCCATTGAAGAGATCAGAGAAAAGCAGTTGAAACCAACATCACAGCAGACACATGGATCCTCATAGATGCAACAATTTATGCGTTGATATAAAGATTCCGTCACCCAAGAGGAAAAAACACCTGAAGGTAGTAGATATCTGCTTACCAGATACCAATGACTTCTTTAACTAAAAGGAAGTCATTAGTGCTTGTACAGGATTGTGCCTGTTCACATGAAGGCTGGAAGGCTGGATGGTACTTTAGGCATTGAACCCTCCCGTCCCATTCATTCAGGATAGGAAATATGAGAAACAAAAAGGAATCTTCATAGCGTAAAACCGTTTAATATAAAAAATTAGAGAACAATAAAATAGCCAATTGGCCTCTTACATTGATCGGTGCCTACCCGGCACTGGGACTGCTCGCATGTCTGGGAGAGTAGAGTCAGGAACCCTTCGCATCACATCGCACATGCGGCGTGCGTTCCACTCCGTGCGTCTAGCTAACCAGCTAATCCGGAAGTAGGTGGGACGATTCTGGACATGTGACCACGTACCGCTCCGACGTACGTTTCGTTTGTGAACGTCTTCCTTGAAGAACGCACGCCGCATGTGCGATGTGATGCGAAGGGTTCCTGACTCTACCCACCCTGACATGCGAGCAGTCCCAGTGCTGGGTAGGCACCGATCAATGTAAGAGGCCAATTGGCTATTTTATTGTTCTCTAATTTTTTATATTAAACGGTTTTACGCTATGAAGATTCCTTTTTGTTTCTCATATTTCCTATCCTGAATGAATGGGACGGGAGGGTTCAATGCCTAAAGTACCATCCAGCCTTCCAGCCTTCATGTGAACAGGCACAATCCTGTACAAGCACTAATGACTTCCTTTTAGTTAAAGAAGTCATTGGTATCTGGTAAGCAGATATCTACTACCTTCAGGTGTTTTTTCCTCTTGGGTGACGGAATCTTTATATCAACGCATAAATTGTTGCATCTATGAGGATCCATGTGTCTGCTGTGATGTTGGTTTCAACTGCTTTTCTCTGATCTCTTCAATGGATTGGGACTATCAGACACCACGATTTATTTATTTCACTTGCACCAAGAATTTCGTATAATTTTTTTCACTGGATTCTTTATTTATTAATTTTTTCACTGTATTTTGTATTTTATTTGCAGCATAAAATATGTGTTTGTGATACTTTTAGTGTAGCACAATCAGCACTATTCAGTTCACTGAGGTTGATTTGGTTAGTGTGTGCACATATTGGCAGAAGCATATGTTTGTTAGGTCTCTAGCGCCCCCTATCATATACTATTGCTTGTTTGATTGTTCTATTCAAACTAAGGGGAGCAGCTTGTATTTACGTTTTTTTTGAGTGTGTGGTTTTTCACATATCAATTTATATTTTTTATTTTTTTAATTTATTATATTTTTTACCATAGGCGCGGAAGTATTGTTTATTTATTTGACACAGACAGACCTAATGTCTTCAATCAAGAGATCGTCCAATACATGTACTGATCCGGAGGTACAATCCCTGAGGAAAGACGAAGGTCTCTTTTGGGTCCGGGGCAAAATTTTTGTACCCCAACAGACTCGGTTAACCACTCTCAAGATGTGCCACGACCATAAATTGGCCGGTCACTTCGGAGTTAGGAAGACAGCTGACTTGATCTCTCGCTCTTTCTGGTGGCCGGGTTGGAGACGAGATTGCAGGGAATATGTGGCCTCTTGCCTCCGTTGTCAACGCAACAAGGGCCAGAACACCAAATCCTGGGGTTTACTTAAACCACTACCCATTCCAGAACGACCATGGTCCGACGTGTCTATGGATTTTATTGTGGATCTACCAGCCTCAGAAGGCTACACTACCATCTTCGTTGTGGTCGACCGTCTGTCTAAGATGGCCCACTTCCTACCTATGGTAGGTACTCCTTCCGCAGTAGAAACAGCCAACGTTTTTCTGAAAGAAGTCATAAGACTTCACGGGGTACCAAAGAATATAGTGTCTGACAGAGGCGTGCAATTCACGTCCAAATTTTGGAAAGAACTTTGTAAGGCCTTGGATATTAAAGTATGCCTCTCATCAGCCTATCACCCTCAGAGCAATGGCCAAACGGAGAGGACAAATCAAACTCTGGAGCAGTATCTCCGTTGCTTCTGTTCAGGATCTCAGGATGATTGGGCAAAACTCCTTCCATACGCGGAATTTGCGTATAATAACTCAGTCCACGCGGCTACCAACCAAACGCCCTTTTGGGCCAACTGCGGGTTTCACCCCACGTTCCTGACTAAGGACACTCCTGAGATAACAGTTCCTGCAGTACAGGACAGAATAATATCCTTACAAACTAACTTCCAAGAAATCCAAAGCATGCTACAGAAAGCTCAAAGGGCCTACAAGGAGCAGTATGACCGAGGCAGGAAGGAGAATCCAACATTTAACATAGGGGAGGAGGTTTGGTTGTCCACTTCTAATCTCAAGCTGCAGTTGCCATCCCGAAAACTAGGACCTAAATTTATTGGCCCTTTTCCTATCAAAAGGATCATCAACCCTGTGGCCATGGAGTTAGCCCTGCCTAAAACATACAAGATCCATCCTGTCTTTCATGTATCTTTATTGAAGCCTGTTGTACCCAGTCCGTTTCCAGAAAGAGGAGAGGTTCCTCCCCCACCAATCAGGGTGGACGGTGAGAACGAGTTCGAGGTGGAGGCTATCCTGGGTTGTAGAAAGAGGGGCAGACAATTACAGTACCTGATCCAATGGAAGGGATACCCACCTGAAGACAATTCATGGGAGCCTGCGAAGAACCTACATGCCCCTCGCTTGATTCAAACCTTTCATCAAGACCATCCGGAATTGATGTCTAGCCTGGGCGTCCAGTGTCCGCCCTTAGGAGGGGGGCACTGTCACGGAAGACAAGTCACCTCCGTTCGCCGGGCTGCGGGGCGCACGCGCAGGGGGTTGCTGTTGAGACGTGCACCCATTCGCGGCCTGATGGTGCGGCGCGCGCGGGTGCACGGTGGCCCACGTGTGCGCGCCGTCGCCCATGCGGGTGCCCGGTAGCGCGTCATGCTGACGCGCCCACTGGGAGGTTACTTTAGACGACACCAGCACCCAGTCGGGTTGCTGGTTTGTCGTCAGTTTACCCTGCCTGTGTTTGAACTCCTGCTTCCTGTCTCTTGTGAAACCGACCCCCTGCCTGTACCTACGACCACTCTCTGCTTGCTGGATACCCTGACCTTCTGCCTGAACAACGACCACTCTCTGCTTGCTGGATACCTTGACCCTCTGCCTGAATAACGACCACTCTCTGCTTGCTGGATACCTTGACCCTCTGCCTGAATAACGACCATTCTCTGCTTGCTGGATACCCTGACCTTCTGCCTGAACAACGACCACTCTCTGTCTGCCAGATACCCTGACCTTCTGCCTGTTTAAGGATCACTCCAGACCTGCTGGATCTCCTGACCTCTGCCTGTGTCTCCAACCATACTCCTCACGGGGCTGCCACCTCCCTTGATCCCCTCAGTCATAAGGACTTCCTAACCACCAGTCTGATCCCTCTTAACCTTTGCTCTTGCACTTCCAGGCACTCCTCCAGGAGACTTCCTGCCATCCAAGCCATCCGGAGTCTTCCCACCAGCTTTACCGGAGACCCGTGCCTCCGCGTGCTTCCGATCCCCTGTCTCACTTTCGGGGGTTCGGGTGCGCGTGGTCGTAAGGGCAAACCGCTCTCGGCATCTCGGCCTCGGTGAGTATTGACTCTGACAATGACTCATGGACTTTCTGTGCTGCTTTTGAACTTTGAGAGATTTTACTTTTATTGTGTTCTGCGGAAACTGACACAATTATAGCACATAGTCATATCATATTTGTTTTATTTATTTTATGACATACATCATACACTCTCCTTATCTCATGTTATTTTGTATGTTTATTTTTGATTTATCCTTATTTAGCGCTGCACCATCTGCTTATACATTTATTCTAGGGATTTGATTGTTGACCCTGGTGTTCAGCTGCTGAGCATTGTTTTACATATTCGCGCTGATTTATATTTCTATATATAATGGACACAGTGGCTGCATATGATGGGCACATAGAGGCTGCATTTTATGGGCACGGTGGCTGCATATTATGGACACAGAGGCTGCATTTTATGGGCACAGTGGCTGCATATAATGGACACAGAGGCTGCATATAATTTACACAGAGGCTGCACATGGGCACATAGAGGCTGCTTTTTTTGGGCACAGTGGCTGCATATTATGGACACAGAGGCTGCATATTTTGGGCACAGTGGCTGCATATAATGGGCACAGAGGCTGCATATTATGGGCACAGAGGCTGCATATTATGGGCACAGAGGCTGCATTTTATGGGCACAGTGGCTGCATTTTATGGGCACAGTGGCTGCATTTGATGCGCACAGTGGCTGCAAAGCCTCTCCAATGCTATGGAATGCCCTACCCCAATCTGTCCGCTTATCTCCTACTTTATTAGCTTTTAGAAGATCCCTGAAAACCCTTCTCTTCAGAGAAGCCTACCCTACCCACACCTAACAACAACTGTTTTTTTCATTTTTTCCATCAGCTCATCCCCCACAGTGATTACCTTTTGTTTCCACTTGACCCTCCCCTCTAGATTGTAAGTTCTAACAAGCAGGGCCCTCTGATCCCTCCTGTATTGATTTGTATTGTAAGTGTACTGCCTGCCCTCATGTTGTAAAGTGATGCGTAAACTGTTGGCGCTATATAAATCCTGTATAATAATAATAATAATAATAATAATAATTTTATGGGCACAGTGGCTGCACTTGATGGGCACAGTGGCTGCATTTTATGGGCACAGTGAGGCTGCAATTGATGTTTTTTTTGTTAGTATTTTTCTGAATTTTTCAGTTTGTTTGCGCCCCCCAAAAATTTTGAGTACCAGCCGCCACTGCTCCCAGGTGACTCTGCCCCTTCAGGTGCCACCATTATGGGCTCTGAAGAAGAGGGGCTCTGAGGAAGAGGGGATTCCCCCCTCAAAACGCGTCAGCCATCTGGAAGGTCCAACGACGTGTTGGACACAGTCCTGGTGACCTGGTTGCTTTTTGTCCATTGTGGACTTTGATATGCTTTTATAATCCAATCGTTTGTGAGTATGTTTCCATCTTTCTGATTTTAATAAACATCACTTGGGTAATGCGCAAGGTTGGTGCGCCCTCTTTTCATTCTTCTACAGTGTTTGCGTTGGGGCAGGCTGGTAAGGGCCCCAGTGCATTGTTTTACCCAGGGACCCATGATACTATTAAGAAAGCCCTGTCCGTGTGAAAGGGCTCTAATAGTTGTAAACTGAAAATAATTGAATTACAATGTGGAAATAAATATATAATTTTACATTTCCATCAGAGATACACTTCAAATTAATTTAAGAGTGTAAAAACTTTTAAAGTCTGCAGAAAGATCTTCATCTCCCTTCCAGAGGACAGAAGACTTTCCTCTCCCTGATTTGTGATGACAAGAACCGTACACTAGATGGCAGTGACAAATAAAATAAAACCAGTATTTATAAATAAAAGAACTCACTTCATTGTATAATAGAGAACAACAATGTAACAAAAGTGAGAAACAATCATAGCCCATTCACACAGGGACGACTTGTCAGGCGACCTAGTCGCCTGACAAGTCGCCTCCCGTTCTGTACAATGGAACCGTTCTAATCGGAGCAACGCAAGTCGCTCCGACTTAGAAAAAGGTTCCTGTACGACTTTGGGGGCGACTTGCATAGACTTCTATACAGAAGTCGTTTTGCAAGTCGACGCGGAAGCCGTTTGCAGGTCGCCTCGCTGAGGCGATCTGCAAGTCGTGTTGCCCCTGTGTGAATGGGGTCTAAATATTCAGACAGCAACTTGTTAACAAACATGTTACTTTAAGTTTAATTTTAGATCTCCTATATCCAATAGTGACTTTGAGGACGCATGCACACTGGGGCTCTTCTAAATGCTTTTCTCCCGGCAGGAGAAAAGCAGCTTTAAAAACGCGCCTAAGCCAACACATTTTGGGTGTTCATAAATTTCATTGGCCAGCATATTATTTTTTTTTTCTGCCCATTGAAATAAATAAATACTCAAGTGCTAAATGCACCTAACATAGGCACATTTAGAGGCGTTTAGGCGCCTTTTGGTGTTTTTTTTTCTTCCGAACGCTCTTTTCCTAAACGCACAATTGGTGTTTTTTTTTTGTGTGTGTAAAATGCATTTTTGAGCTCAGATGTGCATGAGGCCTGAGTATCGCTAAGCCCTGTACTTTCAAATATATTAAAGAGGAACTGCAGTCTGCTCACGTAATTTGTAATAAAACATCTTTGCCATTCTGAAGCTTCCCTCCAACTACTTTTTTTTGTTGTAAATTACTATTATTTTATATATACTGTGATTCTGTACTTCTGCAAATATGCTGCAGAAATCTCCCTCCACTGAGTCTGGCTGCATCCATTTTAACTGTGGGCAGCTGAAGCTGCTGCCTGTTCCCTTCATGGAATTACACAGACACAAGAGGCACACCTCCAGCTCTGCAGCTCTCATTGGCCCTCTTATGACTCATCACCCCTCCCTTCCTGACAAGTTGAAGATTTAATAGATGGAAAGTTGAAAAATGACTGAAGTTCCGCTTTAAAGTGGACCTTCAGTCAATTTTTCATCTTTCCATCTATTAAATCTTCTGCCCTTGTTGTTGTTTTAACTTTGGATTGTGAAACATTTTTTTTCTGCCAGTAAATCCCTTATACAGCCCACTTCCTGTTTCTTGTCTGGTCCTTAGCCTAGGCTTATGACATCATGCACAGCTCTCCCTCTCTTACTCTCATGAGAGTTTGTCAGGAAGGGAGGGGGATAAGTCATAAGAGGGCCAATGAGAGCTGCAGAGCTGGAGGTGTGCCTCTGTGTGTCTGTGTAAATCCAGGAAGTGAATAGACAGCAGCTTCAGCTGCCCACAGTTAAAATGGCTGCAGCCAGACTCAGTGGAGGGAGATTTCTGCAGCATATTTGCCAAATGCAGAATCACAGTACAGTGGAACCTTGGAATACGAGCATAATCCGTTCCAGGAGAATGCTTGTAATCCAAATCACTCGCATATCAAAGCGAGTTTCCCCATAGAAGTCAATGGAAACGAAGATAATTCATTCGGCTTTGACTTCTATTGCATGCAATACTGCGTGTGGCCAGAGGTGGGGGGGCGCCGGAGAGCCTTGGAAATACTCGGGGACAGCTCAGAAAGCCTCCGAAAGCCTTGGGAACACTCGGGAACGGACTATTTCCGAGTGTTTCCGAGTACTTCCGAGTCATTCCCAGTATTTCCGAACGGCTCCCAACCGTTCCGAGTGTCCCCAGCGCCCCCGCACCTCCGGCCAAATGCGGTACTGCACTGCCCATTGGCTTGAATTCTGCTCGTTTTGCGAGACAACACTCGCAAACCGAGACAGAATTAAAAAAAAAATGTTGCTCGTTATTCAAAACGCTCGTTACCTGTGTTACTCGTAAACCAAGGTTCCACTGTATATATAAAATAATATGCAAAGTGGTCGGAGGGAAGCTTCAGAATGGCAAAGATGTTTTTATTACAAATTATGAGTGAGCAGACTGCAGTTCCGCATTAAACTGTGAAGCACAGCGAATTCTCAATGGAACACAAAGTATCCACATGTCTTATTTTACCACAAATCCCAAAAATTAGGAGGTTCATTTTTATTTATGGTAGTGGGTGGAGCTATGCACATCAGGCCCTTGGGACAAGTGTACATCAAGAATTGTTGGTTTATAGCACAGATATGGCCTGATATTACAGAACCATTTATTACAGACTGCATCAGTGGCGGGCCGTCCATTAGGGGTGCACGGGCGCTGCCACCCCTATTCATGAGTCCATCCCCCTGATCTACATACAGGGTGCCGGACCATGGATTCCAATGGGGGGGGGGGAGTTTGAAGCACATGATTAGAGCCAGAGGCTCTAATAGGCTTCAAAAAAAGATGGGCTCAAGGTACAGGGGGCCGTCCGGGGATAGGGGGGAACGGGTGTTGTTTGCCGCCCTCCCTCCCCCCCCCCCCAACAAAAAAAAAATGACACTGGACTGCATACAAATGTTTCGGGCTTGTTGGCTATCGTCAGTGTAGTACATGGAGGTGAAGGATTTGGAAAGAAAGGATTTGCATGGCTCTGCCTGTTGTTCTTAAAGTGGAACTTCACTCTCCCAATCAACATTGGTTATTTTTAATCGTTATGCTGCTATCATTAGTATATGGACAGGAAAGTATATCATATTTACTTGTTTTAAACTTTTTTTTTTTACATTTATTCAGTTACTTCCTGGTTTCTTGCCTAGGTAAATGATGTCATACATCCCAGGAGTTTTCAGGAGGGTCAATAACTGGAAAGGAGGAGAGGAGGGGTTTTCTGAAGCACACTCTCCTGTCTGCATGCCTAAACTAAGGGCAGATGGATTCCAGGAAGCAGGGCCGGGACAAGGGGTGGGCAAAAGGGACGGCTGCCCTGGGCACTGTGGTATCATGTGAGGTGGGGCACCTCAAGGAGATTGAGGGAGGGGGGTTGCGTTGGGAGGGGGAATTTGGAGAGTGGCAGAGGATAAGAGCTGTTCTAGGAGGGGAAATTAGGGGGGGTGATAGGAATGGGGATTATTAGGGGGGGGGGATATGTGCTGAAGGGGGGAAGAGGATTTGTGCTGATAGGAGGATTTGGGGGGAATTGTGCTAGGGCGGGGCCACCCGCTGACATAACCGGATGACTCCGCCCCCTTCTGATGTCACATGAAGGGGACGGGGTCACTCGGTTACGTCACCGGGTGGCCCTGCACTTGCCTATATAACAGCCGTCACAGGCAAGAGACAGCAGTCGTCAGGAGGCCTCTCATGGAGGCAGAGTTTTTTCTTTTTTTTTTCTATTTTTCGGGTTCATCGGGTGGCGCGATTGAAGAACATCGGGACCGTCTTTTTTGTTTACATAGGCAGACCGCTGTTCTGCCTCCCCGTTAACGATTGGCGGGTTTCAGCGGCCATCGCAGCCGCCTGACCTGCTGATTGGCTCCCCCTGTGTCCAGTCACAGCAGGTGCGGGGCTCAGAGCCCCAGAGTCCTTGAAAGAAATCACATACAGGCACACTTTTTGGGTCCCAATTAGCCATTTTCCCTCCCCGGTGTCATGTGACTCGTTAGTGTTACAAGGTCTCAGGTGTGAATGGGGAGCAGGTGTGTTAAATTTGGTGTTATCGCTCTCACCTTCTCATACTGGTCACTGGAAGTTCAACATGGCACCTCATGGCAAAGAACTCTCTGAGGATCTGAAAAAAAGAATTGTTGCTCTACATAAAGATGGCCTAGGCTATAAGTAGATTGCCAAGACCCTGAAACAGCTGCAGCACGGTGGCCAAGACCATACAGCGGTATAACAGGACAGGTTCCACTCAGAACAGGCCTCGTCATGGTCGACCAAAGAAGTTGAGTGCACGTGCTCAGCGTTATATCCAGAGGTTGTCTTTGGGAAATAGACGTATGAGTGCTGCCAGCATTGCTGCAGAGGTTGAAGGGGTGGGGGGTCAGCCTGTCAGAGCTCAGACCATACGCCACACACTGCATCAAATTGGTCTGCATGGCTGTTGTCCCAGAAGGAAGCCTCTTCTAAAGATGATGCACAGGAAATCCTGGAAACAGTTTGCTGAAGACAAGCAGACTAAGGACATGGATTACTGGAACCATGTCCTGTGGTCTGATGAGACCAAGATAAACTTATTGGGTTCAGATGGTGACAAGAGTGTGTGGGGGCAACCAGGTGAGGAGTACAAAGACAAGTGTGTTTTGCCTACAGTCAAGCATGGTGGTGGGAGTGTCATGGTCTGGGGCTGCATGAGTGCTACCGGCACTGGGGAGCTACAGATCATTGAGAGAACCATGAATGCCAACATGTAATGTGACATACTGAAGCAGAGCATGATCCCCTCCCTTCAGAGACTGGGCCACAGGGCAGTGTTCCACCATGATAACCACCCCAAACACACCTCCAAGATGACCACTGCCTTGCTAAACAAGCTGAGGGTAAAGGTGATGGACTGGCCAAACATGTCTCCAGACCTAAACCCTATTGAGCATCTGTGGGACATCCTCAAATGGAAGGTGGAGGAGCGCAAGGTCTCTAATATCCACCAGCTCTGTGATGTCATCATGGAGGAGTGGAAGAGACTCCAGTGACAACCTGTGAAGCTCTGGTGACCTCTATGCCCAAGAGGGTTAAGGCAGTGCTGGAAAATAATGGTGGCCATATTGACACTTTGGGTCCAATTTGGACATTTTCACTTAGGGGTGTACTCACTCTTGTTGCCAGCGGTTTAGACATTAATGGCTGTGTGTTGAGTTATTTTGAGGGGGCAGCAAATTTACACTGTTATACAAGCTGTACACTCACTACTTTACATTGTAGCAAAG
This sequence comes from Lithobates septentrionalis, assembly GCA_037952835.1. Lineage (NCBI taxonomy): Eukaryota > Metazoa > Chordata > Amphibia > Anura > Ranidae > Lithobates > Lithobates septentrionalis. The sequence goes on from JBBDGP010003759.1 coordinate 608,485, forward strand.
TGTCATTTCTTCAGTGTTGTCACATGAAAAGATAAAATAAAATATTTACAGAAATGTGAGGGGTGTACTCAGTTTTGGGAGATACTGTTTATCTGCTTAGTAATGTAGGAGAAGCTCTCCTGCGCTGGATCACGTAGCTCTACTGCCTTGGCTAAAGCCAATCAGCCGGTCCCAGCCAAGGATTGCCAGGCGGGACCCGCTGATTGGCGAAGAGGAAGACAGGACAGAGCTCTGTCCTGACAGCGAGGATGTGCCGTTTTTTTTTTTCCCCTGCAAAGCATATCCCTTAGTAAAAACAGCACACAGGGAATGCACCAAACACTGGCTAGGCCCACAGTTAACCCTTTGATCGCTCCTAGATGTTAACCCCTTCCCAGCCAGTGTCATTAGTACAGTGACAGTGTATATTAATAGCACTGATCACTGGTGTTGTCAGTGGCAGTTCGTTAGTCCCCCCCCCCCCCCCCAGTGTCAGATTGCCCACAGTCCCCTTATAAGTCGCTGATCGCCGCTATTACTAGTATAAAAAAATAAATAAAAATTCCAGTATATATCCCATAGTTTGTAGGCGCTATAACTTTCACACAAACCAATCACTATACACTTATTGGGATTTTTTTTACCAAAGACGTGTAGCAGAATATATTTTGGCCTAAATGTATTGAGCCCTGGTTCACACTGATGTGATGCGGGAAACGCACAAGATTCACTGCGTTTCCCCGCATCACGCCATCCATGCGATCTTCTGCAGTGTCAATGTCAGGCACCACGAAACAGATCGCAAGAAGCAGTGCGATTGTCCGCATCGCTTCGCATTGGGTGTGAACATCCATGCCATTGCGATTCGGCTGCATGAAAAAAAAGGGCCCTGTGCCATTTTGGTGCGAATGCGATGTGTTTTAAGCCAATACGAAACGCATGGCTCAAGTCTCACTGCACAGACATGGCATATGATATGCACAGGAATGCAGTGCGATTCCTGTGCGAATCACATGCAATGTTCCGCACGTGTGAACCCAGGCTTAGGCTCACACTAATGTGTTGTTTTTTTTTTCATGCTTTTTGCAGAAATGCAGGACTTTTTTTTTAAAGATGGGAGGGGGAATGAGTCATAAGAGGGCCAATGAGAGCTGCGGGGCTGCATAGCTGGAGGTGTGCCTTCTTTGCCTCTGTGTAAATCCAGGAAGTGAACAGGCAGCAGCTTTCAGCTGCCCACAGTTAAAATGGCTGCAGCCAGACTCAGTGGAGGGAGATTTCTGCAGCATTTTCGGCAAGTACAGGATCACAGTATATATAAAATAATATGCAAAGTGGTTGGAGGGAAGCTTCAGAGTGGCAAAGGTGTTTTTATTACAAATTATGTGAGCAGACGGCAGTTCCTCTTTAATTTCTGCTTTAAGCGGTTAAAATAAACGCACCACAACCGTTAAGGGCGCACGGGCGCCGCCTCCCCTTTTCCATCGCCGCCGCCCCCTTTTCATGCACCCGGCCCCTTTCATGACGCATGATTTACAGCGGCAGGGTTTTTTTTTTTGAAGCATGTGATTAGAGCCAGGTTTTACCACAAATGTGGTAAAATCGCGGCAAAAACACGTATGCGTTTTTACCACTGCGGATTAGTGGGAAAGCAGCCTAAGAGATTTGATTTTTTTTACATTTATTTATGGGATATATTTTCTATAGCAGAAAATAAAAAAAATATATCTTTTTTTTTTTTTTTTTTTCAAAGTTGTCAGTCTTTTTTTCATTATCTAATATATATATATATATATATACACTACCGTTCAAAAGTTTGGGGTCACCCAAACAATTTTGTGTTTTCCATGAAAAGTCACACTTATTCACCACCATACGTTGTGAAATGAATAGAAAATAGAGTCAAGACATTGACAAGGTTAGAAATAATGATTTGTATTTGAAATAACATTGTTTTTACATCAAACTTTGCTTTCATCAAAGAATCCTCCTTTTGCAGCAATTACAGCATTGCACACCTTTGGCATCCGTCCACAACACTTTTTTCCAGTCTTCCTCTGTCCAATGTCTGTGTTCTTTTGCCCATCTTAATCTTTTTCTTTTATTGGCCAGTCTCAGATATGGCTTTTTCTTTGCCACTCTGCCCTGAAGCCCAAAATCCCGCAGCCGCCTCTTCACTGTAGATGTTGACACTGGTGTTTTGCGGGTACTATTTAATGAAGATGCCAGTTGGGGACCTGTGAGGCGTCTGTTTCTCAAACTAGAGACTCTAATGTGCTTATCTTCTTGCTTAGTTGTGCAACGCGGCCTCCCACTTCTTTTTCTACTCTGGTTAGAGCCTGTTTGTGCTGTCCTCTGAAGGGAGTAGTACACACCGTTGTAGGAAATCTTCAATTTCTTTGCAATTTCTCGCATGGAATAGCCTTCATTTCTAAGAACAAGAATAGACTGTCGAGTTTCAGATGAAAGTTCTCTTTTTCTGGCCATTTTGAGCGTTTAATTGACCCCACAAATGTGATGCTCCAGAAACTCAATCTGCTCACAGGAAGGTCAGTTTTGTAGCTTCTGGAAGGAGCTAGACTGTTTTTAGATGTGTGAACATGATTGCACAAGGGTTTGCTAATCATCAATTAGCCTTCTGAGCCAATGAGCAAACACATTGTACCATTAGAACACTGGAGTGATAGTTGCTGGAAATGGGCCTCTATACACCTATGTAGATATTGCACCAAAAACTAGACATTTGCAGTTAGAATAGTCATTTACCACATTAGCAATGTATAGAGTATATTTGTTTAAAGTTAGGACTAGTTTAAAGTTAGCTTCATTTAAAAGTACAGTGCTTTTCCTTCAAAAATAAGGACATTTCAGTGTGACCCCAAACTTTTGAACGGTAGTGTATATATATATATATATATATATATATATATATATATATATATATATATATATATATATATATATATATATGTGGTATACGATAATAATAACAATAAGAAAAAAAAATGTTTTACTACTATACCTGGTTGTTATATACCAGAACCAGCTATCAAATACCACCAAAAGAAAGCTCTATTTGTGTGAAAAAAAATGATATAAATGTAATTTTTGTACAGCGTCGCATGACCGCGCAATCGTCAGTTAAAGTAACGCAGTAGCAAAAAAATGGCCTGGTTAGGAAAGGGGGGGGGGGGGTAAATCTTCCAAGGCTGAAGTGGATAGAACCCGATATTCCCCTATTAATTAAAGGGTTAATCCTCCCGCCGGGGTGCTATGCGTGCCGTCATAAAAGTTTCCCTTTCTTTTTTTGCGTTGCTTTAATGATCTCCTGAGCAGCAGGAAAGGTATAAACTGTGAGCTGAATATTTATTTATAGAACGCGATGAGAAAAAAAAAAGGGCGAGGGAGAATTTTAGGACGCGCCCTGCGTCGCCGTACACCAACCCATAAAGCTTCGCTTCACTAAAACACAGAGGACAATACAAAGCGGTCAATATATCACAGTTTTGGAAATCCTTCAAAATGGGTGGAAATGTTTTTTTTTCTTTTCCAACCAAATAACGTTCACATTTTTTTTTTTTTTTTGATCCATCCAAAAAAAAAATGGTTTTTTCTTCAGAAGGAAAAAAGAAAATAAACTTTTCAAACGTTTCGGCTCCATTTGTGAAAATGATATTAGAAACAAATGTGCTCAATTTGAGATACACTGCGCCGGTTTACACCTAGGCATTTTTCAGCGCGTTTTCGTTTTTTTTTTTTTTTTTGCAGAAATGCGCTAAGTTCCATTTAACGTGGTTTCCTGTGGGTCGCGTTCACATCTGTGCGTTTTCCCAGCCGCTGCGGGTTTTTTTTTTTTTTTTGGAAAAGGGTCAGGGACTCATTTGCACGCAACGCATCGCTTTTTTTGTTTCAATAGACGTCAATGGACATGCTGCAGAAACACATGTAGTGCGTTTTTGATGCGTTTTGCATATTTAATATGCCTAACAACAAGAACATCCTCGTTTTAAAAAAAAAAAAGAAAATCAAAAATGCAAAGTTATAGCGTTTACAAATTATGGGATATTTTTATGGAATTTTTATTTATTTATTTTTAATTATTTTTTACTAGTAATGGCGGCGATCAGCTATTTTTATGGAGACTGCAACATTGCGGCGGACAGATCGGACACCTAACTAACACTTTTGACAAGTTTTGGGGACCAGTGACACTAACACCAGGGATCAGTGCTAAAAAAAAAAAGGACTGTCACTGTATTAATGACACTGGCGGGGAAGGGGTTAACATCAGGGGCGATCAAGGGGTTAAATGTGTGCCTGGGGAATGCTTACTAACTGTGGGGGAGGGGCTTTCACTAAAGGAAAACAGAGATCCGTGTTTCTGCTCAGCAGAAATTAGACATGCGCAGAATGAAAAAAAAAAATGTTTCGATTCGTTATTTACATAAATTCGTTTAGTTAAATTAGTTTTGTTCGTTTTCGGAATTCGTTTCTTTTATTCGTTTTCAAATCGATTCAGATTTTTCGAATTAGAGTTCATGGGACTCGGCTGATCACAGATCGGAGTAAGGGGGCCGATCCCAGCCCTTTACCACGTGATCGGCCTTCAGCCAATGACAGCTGATCACGTGATGTAAACAGAAGCTGGTGTTTCGTCAGATTAGGCGACCCATCAGATTTTGTAACGGAAGTGACGGCGCGGCCATCTTGGTACACCCCGCCGTAGGCCGCAGGAAGGATACAGTGAGAAGGCGGCAAGTGGACATCTTGTTACACCCACCGGAGTCCTGCATTTCACACTTATTTTTAACAGTAAGCTGAGCTTATCTAGTGAAATAAAGGATTATGAAACCTGTCTCACTGTTTTGCGGTTGAATTGTAAAATCAGCAGTGTTCTGTCAGATTAGCAGACCTGAGAGATCAGCAGGCTTTCCACTGCTTTTACAATTCAACATCAAAACAGTCAGACGGATTTCAAAATCCTGTATTTCACTAGATAAGCTCAGCTTACTGTTTAAAATAAGTGTGAAATGTGACTCCAGTGGGTGTACAAAGATGTCCGCTTGGTGACTTCTGACCGTAGGCTTACTGCGGACGAGTCACTTCTGTTACAAAAATCTGATGAGTCGCCTGATCTGACGAAACACCGCTATTCAGATTTTTTTTTCCTCACGCTGACAGCATGAGGAGAAAGAAAAAAGCAGAATACCGGCTTCTGTAAACAGGACATCGGTCCCGCACATGCCACACCCACTGCTGCTAAGCAGTGCCCACCAGTGCCACCTACCAGTGCCACCTATCAGTGCCCATTAGTGCCACCTATCAGTGTTACCTACCAGTGCCTATCAGTGCCCATCAGTGCCATCTATCAGTGCTCATTAGTGCCCTGCCCATCAGTGCCACCTATCAGTGCCCTTCAGTGCCACCTATCAGTCTCCTTTGGTGTCACCTATCAGTGCAGCCTCATCAGTACCTTCTGATCAGTGCCCACCAGTGCCGCCTTATCAGTGCCCAACAGTGCCACCTATCAGTAGCCTTCAGTGCTGCCTATCAGCGCCCATCAGTGTCACCTATCAGTGCAGCCTCATCAATACCTCCTGATCAGTGCCCACCAGGGCCACCTATCAGTGCAGCCTCATTAGTGCCTCCTTGATCAGAGCCCAGCAGTGCCACCTTATCAGTGCCCATCAGTCCCACCTATCAGTGCAGCCTCATCAGTACCTTCTGATCAGTGCCCACCAGTGTCGCCTTATCAGTGCCTATCAGTGCAGCCTATCAGTGCCACCTATCAGTGCTGCCTATCAGTGCCCATCAGTGTCACCTATCAGTGCAGCCTCATCAATACCCCCTGATCAGTTCTCACCAGTACCACCTATCAATGCAGCCTCATCAGTGCCTCCTGATCAGCGCCACCTTATCAGTGCCTATCAGTGCCGCCTATCAGTCTCCTTTGGTGTCACCTATCAGTGCAGCCTCATCAGTACCTTCTGATCAGTGCCCACCAGTGCCGCCTTATCAGTGCCCATCAGTGCCCCCTATCAGTGCCCTTCAGTGCCGCCTATCAGTGCCACTCATCAGTGCAGCCTCATCAGTACCTCCTGATCAGTGCCCACCAGTGCCTCCTGATCAGTGCCCACCAGTGCCGCCTTATCATTGCCTATCAGTGCAGCCTATCAGTGCCCATCAGTGAAGGAAAAAAATTACCTGTTTGCAAAATGTTATAACAAACGATGAAAACACTTTTTTTGTTTGTTTAGCAAAAAAAAAAAAAAAAAAAAAACACTCAGTGGTGATTAAATACCAGCAAAAGAAAGCTCTATTTGTGTGAAAAAAATTATAAACATTTCATTTGTGTACAGTGTTACATGATCGCGCAATTGTCATTCAAAGTGTGACAGCGCCGAAATCTGGAAATTGGCCTGGGCAGAAAGGGGCTTAAGTGCCCGGTAAGCAAGTGGTTAAACTTAAAATGTGTTAAAATAAAATAAAAATTGAAATGCATGTAATGAGCAAATTTTGTGCACATGTAACGTTCTGAGAAAATGAACTGAATGTACAGCGTTCCTAGGACATGGGTCTTCTCAAGGAAACCAACTAGCATCCCTTCATTGCTAGGATACAGGGAGCTTCTCAAGGAAGTCGGATAGTGTCTTTCCTCGCTAGGATGCAGGTGACTTCTTGAGGAAGCTCCCTAGTATCCACTGTTGCTAGGACACAGGTGGCTTCTCACAGAAGCCACTTAGCGTCCTCCATTGCTATGACACAGGTGCCCTCTGAAGGCAGCTGGCCAAAGTCCAAAATTGCCAAGATGCAGGTTTTTGGTGCCACCCAGCATCCTCTATTGCTAGGGTTGAGGCAACTTTTGCCATCTAGTTGCTCAGGCTTCAGGCTTCTCAAAGAAAATCTCAGCCTCCTTCCATTGCTAGGATGCATGCAGTCTCTCAAAGAAGCCACCTAGCCTCTTCCATTGCTAGGACGCAGGTGGCTTCTGTAGGAAGCTGCCTAATGTCCATAATTGCCCAGATGCGGGTTGTTGTTGCCATTTACCATCCTCCATTGCTAGGGTGGAGGCAAATTTTGCCATCTAGAGTCCTCGGTTGCTCAGGCTTCTCCAAGAAAATCCCAGCATCCTTCCATTGCTAGGTTGCAGGCAGCCTCTCAATGAAGCCACCTAACGTCTTCTGGTGCTAGGACACAGGTGATTCTCAAAGAAGCTGCCTAGTGTCCTCCTTTGCTAGGACGTAGGCAGTGTTTGCCACCTAGCATCCTTCTCTGCATGGATGCAGGTCACTTCTCAAAGAAGCCTCTTGCATTCTTCCATTGCTAAGGCACAGACGGCCAGTCAAAGAAGCTGCCTAGTGACCTTCGTTGTTAGGGCAGAGAAGAGTCTCTTAGCTGGACAGTGCTATATCTGCTGGGTGGGTGAGTATCAATAGTTAGCAGAACTCACCATCAGGTAGGTAAGGCTTACAAAAAAAAAATGGGGGGGCGGTATGAAGCTCTAAATTTCCACCTTAAGTTTAGGCATCAATGTCTCCTGGAATACATTACCAGCCCGCTGATTGCTTTTTCGGTGCCACCCCTCTATTCTGGTGGCCCATGCCGCAAGCGATACAGTATCAAGTTATAGAATATGTGTGGTTTCCCCATGCAGATCGGCTTCTCCCGCCAAGGAAGCCGCGCCAAGCTTTCCGCTGCCATGAACGCGGCTCTCTGGTTAAGCCTTTGATATGTGGAGCTGTGGGGAATTGATGTAATACAGTGCCTGTATAACACTCGGAGAACATTGGCTTTGAGTTTCCGTACGGCTCAAAACATGACTAATTCTACAAGCTGTTTTACATAAAATGTGACAAAGAGGAACAGAGTGTACGAGGAGACGCAGGCTACGTTAAGGAGGTGTTGTTTTTATTTTTTAGTGTCAGAAAACACATTTCTCGTCCCGGGACTTTTTCATGGCACACTGGGTCTCCACTTTATCATACGAGGGGTCTTCAAAAGGTTTCCACACTTCTATATACACTCACCGGCCACTTTCTTTGGTACACCTTGCTAGTGGTTTTACCCACTTTTGCCTTCAGAACTTCGTTCTTCGTGGCATAGATTCAACAACGCGTTGGAAACATTCCTTAGAGATTTTGGTCCATAGTGACATGAGAGCATCACGCAGTTGCTGCAGATTTGTCGGCTGCACATCCATGATGCCAATCTCCTTTTCCACCACATCCCAAAGGTTCTCTATTGGATGAGATCTGGTGAGTGTGGTGCTTTATTGGATGAGATCTGGTGAGTGTGGTGCTCTATTGGATGAGATCTGGTGAGTGTGGTGCTCTATTGGATGAGATCTGGTGAGTGTGGAGGCCATTGGAGTACAGGCACCTCATTGTCCACTGGTGAGATGATTGGAGCTTTGTGACATGGTGCATTATCCTGCTGGAAGGAGCCATCAGAAGATGGGGACACTGTAGTCATAAAGGGATGGACATTTTCAGCAACAATACTCAGGTAGGCCGTGGTGTTTTGAACCATGCTCAAATGGTACTAAGGGGCCCAAAGTGTGCCAAGAAAATATCCCCCACACCATTACACCATTACACCCCCACCACCAGCCTGAACCGGTGATACCCCATCCCCCACACCATTACACCACCACCACCAGCCTGAACCGTTGATACAAGGCAGGATGGATCCATGCTTTCATGTTGTTTAAGCCAAGTTCTGACCCCACCATCTGAATGTCGCAGCTGAAATCCAGACTCATCAGACCAGGCAACGTTTTTCCAATCTTGGGAGGTATGTGCTATATCCTGTAGAACTACAAGTAACTGTAGTTGCCGAGCGCACAGTAAATACAGTGGCTTGCGAAAGTATTCGGCCCCCTTGAACTTTTCAACCTTTTGCCACATTTCAGGCTTCAAACATAAAGATATAAAATTTAAATTTTTTGTGAAGAATCACCAACAAGTGGTACACAATTGTGAAGTGGAACGAAATCTATTGGATATTTTAAACTTTTTTAGCAATTAAAAAACTGAAAAGTGGTGCGTGCAAAATTATTCGGCCCCTTTAATTTCAGTGCAGAAAACTCACTCCAGAAGTTCAGCGAGGATCTCTGAATGATCCAATGTTGTCCTAAATGACTGATGGTGATAAATAGAATCCACCTGTGTGTAATCAAGTCTCTGTATAAATGCACCTGCTCTGTGATAGTCTCAGGGTTCTGTTGAAAGCGCAGAGAGCATCATGAAGACCAAGGAACACACCAGGCAGGTCCGTAATACTGTTGTGGAGAAGTTTAAAGCTGGATTTGGATACAAAAAGATTTCCCAAGCTTTAAACATCCCAAGGAGCACTGTGCAAGCGATCATTTTGAAATGGAAGGAGTATCAGACCACTGCAAATCTACCAAGACCTGGCTGTCCCTCTAAACTTTCAGCTCAGACAAGGAGAAGACTGATCAGAGATGCAGCCAAGAGGCCCATGATCACTCTGGATGAACTGCAGAGAACTACAGCTGAGGTGGGAGAGTCTGTCCATAGGACAACAATCAGTCGTACACTGCACAAATCTGGCCTTTATGGAAGAGTGGCAAGAAGAAAGCCATTTCTCAAAGATATCCATAAAAAGTCTTGTCTAAAGTTTGCCACAAGCGACCTGGGAGACACACCAAACATGTGGAAGAAGGTGCTCTGGTCCGATGAAACCAAAATCAAACTTTTTGGCCACAATGCAAAACGATATGTTTGGCGTAAAAGCAACACAGCTCATCACACTCAACACACCATCCCCACCGTGAAACATGGTGGTGGCAGCATCATGGTTTGGGCCTGCTTTTCTTCGGCAGGGACAGGGAAGATGGTTAAAATTGAGGGGAAGATGGATGCAGCCAAATACAGGACCATTCTGGATGAAAACCTGTTGGAGTGTGCAAAATACCTGAAACTGGGACGGAGATTTATCTTCCAACAAGACAATGATCCCAAACATACAGCAAAATCTACAAAGGAATGGTTCACAAATAAACGTATCCAGGTGTTAGAATGGCCAAGTCAAAGTCCAGACCTGAATCCAATCGAGAATCTGTGGAAAGAGCTGAAAACTGCTGTTCACAAACGCTCTCTATCCAACCTCACTGAGCTCGAGCTGTTTTGCAAGGAAGAATGGGCAAGAATTTCAGTCTCTCGATGTGCAAAACTGATAGAGACATACCCCAAGCGACTTGCAGCTGTAATCGCAGCAAAAGGTGGCTCTACAAAGTATTAACGCAAGGGGGCCGAATAATTTTGCACGCCCCACTTTTCATTTTTTTATTAGTTAAAAAAGTTTCAAAAATCCAAAAGATTTAGTTCCACTTCACAATTGTGTCCCACTTGTTGGTGATTCTTCTCAAAAAATTTAAATTTTAGATCTTTATGTTTGAAGCCTGAAATGTGGCAAAAGGTTGAAAAGTTCAAGGGGGCCGAATACTTTCGCAAGGCACTGTATGTTGTTAAGGAGGATGGTCGGGAAGCCGGCCGCCTCAGCTGTCAGCGGGCCTCCCTGCTGACAGCTGAAAGTAGGAAAAATGATTGGCAGTAAAAAAAAAAAAAAAAGAAGCAAAAAACCCTTATCCAAGCACGCAGCGTGGCAGGCCAGGAAAGGTGGGGAGGGGGAGATAAGCGAGCACCCCCCCTGAACCATACCAGGCCACATGCCCTTAACATGGGGGGAGTGCTTTAGGGCAGAGGGGACCCTGCCTCCCCCACCCCAAAGCACCTTGTCCCCACCGCTCCCTCACCTTGATGGGGACAAGGGCCTCTTCCCGACAACCCTGAGCGGTGGTTGTGGGAGGGTCTGCCGACCGTTGCATGCTGGGTCAGTGACGTCACAAGGGAGTGGGGTCACCAGGTGACCCCGCCCCTTACCTATTTAGGAACTCTCACCCGGCGAAGCAGGCATTCTGCGGTCAGCCTTCATTGCTGGTGCAGCATTTTTTTTCCCTTTTTCGGGTCCAGTGGTATGGCGGGTGTCATGATTGACAATGGATGTACATTGGGGGACATTGTTTTTTTTATTTTGTTTAATAAAGGAATTTTCAAAAACAGCCTCCTGTCATTATTTTTGACACTTTTTTTTGGTGAATGAGTACGGGTACAATGTACCACATACTCATTCACATGGGGGGAGCTGGGATCTGGGGGCCCACTTCTTAAAGGGGACTTCCAGATTCCAAGAAAACACCCTGCCTGCAAACCCCCACAGCCACCACCCAGGGTTGTCCGGAAGAGCCCCCCCCCTGCCCAAAAGCACCCCCCCATGTTCAGGGCATGTGGCCTGGTATGGTTCAGGAGGGAGGGGGGGCAAACCCCACGCTGCTTTTTTTCCTTAAAATTTTGGCATTTAAAAAAAAAAATTATATATATTGCCGGCAATGGCTTGCAGCTGGGAAGTCCGTTTTAGCCCTCATGCACACAGGCTGTTAAAAAAACGTTATGAAAACGCCAGTATCTTTGCAGTGATTTTTTTTAACTTTTTTTAGCTTTTTTCAGCGTTTTTGCAATAGCGTTTTTTAGCATTTTTTAGCGTTTTTCCGCGTTAGCGTTTTTGAGCGTTTTTTTTTTTCAAAATTTTTTTTTTTTTTTTTTTTTCAATGGATCAGAAACGCTAAAAAACGTTGGTGAATGACGTTTTTGAGCGTTTTTGACCGTTTTTGACCGTTTTTCAGCGTTAGAGCTTTTTTACAGCTGAAAAACGTCTTTCAGAACCCACTGGTCCTGGGTTTTTTTTACAGCTTAAAAACGACTATGCCACTTGCAGCTCAAAAACGCCTAGGTGGGCATGAAGCCATAGACTAACATAGACAGGCCTTTTTAAGCTGCAAAAAAAGCAGCTGTAAAAACGTCCGTGTGCATGAGGACTAAATGTCATTTTTTTTCCTTTAGAAATGTCAGTTTTGTTGCAGCAGGTTCTGTACACGGTACAGATGCTCCACTTTACAGGCAGACTAAGGAGACCTCCCAGGCACTATATTTAAAGGAATTTTTCATTTTTATTGTTTCACTTTAAAGGGGGAGGGGCCAGGGGAGTCAAAGAGGGACCCGAGGAGAGGAGGATCCAGGCTGCTCTGTGCAAAACCATTAGACAGAGCAGTTAAGTATAGCATGTTTGTTATGTTTAACTAGTAAAAAACAAGACTTTACAACCACTTTAAGCATCATTAAAATCACTGCTCCTTTAAAAAGTATTTTTTTTTAAATTTGCACTGATACATGTCCCCCAGGGCAGTAACCGCCCCCCCCCCCCCCCCCTTACCCTTTTTATGGCCAACAACTTGCATATAAGCCTTCAAAATGGGGAGTTTTGATTTTTCATGTTCGGGTCAAATAGACTTTAATAGAGTTCGTGGCTCAGTGCCAAACTTTTTTTCCCTATTTGGGAGTTCTGGTGCAAACCGAACAGTCGGGGTGTTCGACCCATCTCTACATGCTGATAGGAGGAGAGAGCAGAGTGACACAAAGATGAGCTCATCACTGTGCTGCTTCTCCTTTCACTGTCCACTCACAGGCTGAGGGCGGGTCCAGGACAACTTGGGCTTAGAGGGATTGGGCTGAATAATGCTGAACAATAAAGGAAAGAAAGGAAATCTCAAGAGCCACACATCACACAAAACTCTCGTATGAAGAATAGAAGCAGCCCCAGCCTAGAGTCCGTCCGGCACGTCCGCCCCCCTGTCCACCGGGCTTAGTCATGGGGCCATCAGACTGAGGACATCTAGTGGCAGAAACAAGTACTGCAGGGGAAATCTCTGGATTGAAGGAGCCCATAAAAAATTGCAGCCCCCCCAAAAAATAAAGGTTTTATTCTATAGTAAATGTGGAGGGAAAATGTAACACTCACAGCAAGATACGGGAGGCTGTAGACCGATGTGCTGCAAATAAAGGAACCCTGAGTGCTCCTGGATTTTACCTTCTTTGGATTAGTATTCATTTATAATATGGTTCTGGCCAGAGTTCCACTTGAAACTTTTTTTTAGAGACAATGCTGAGAAAAAGGCATGGCTCTGACCACATTAATAATCCGTAGTCCTCTTTAGGTGTATTTATTTTCCTTGCAAGGCTCTGTTAACTCCTATAGCTTGTTCTTGACACTCTACTCGGAGTAGGCGGCCGTTAATGGCGATACGGTATTGTCAGTCTGCGGAGGTGGAGACGGATTCCCAGGAATATTCACCGGTCGCCTATATTTAGACAGAGAAATAAAAAAAATAAATTCTCCTGTTGCCGTTCGGGCGTAGCGATATTTTCTCTGCGTTCCTGTGATCTCTCCTTTCTCCACGGAGATGTCATCTAGGGGTAGCCGGCGACCCCGCCACCTGCAGAACCTTCTCAAAGCCGCCTATTCATGCCTCCGAAGCGGCTCGGCTTTTGCCTTTTAACCATATTTGGTTTCTCCCTGATGTGCCGCAGCGTCTGCTGGTAATATTAATACCACATTTCAGGAGCAAAGCAGAGGTGAAGGAAAACAAGACTGAGATGTTTTGGGACAGGCTAGACGAGGAACAATCGAGAAGCCTGCCAAGTGGGCAGCTTTCAAAGAGGACCTGTCATTTTGCTTTGAAGGTCAAACTTGAGGACTGCCATGTTACACCTCATTCCTTTCCAGGACATTTTTAATTTCTTAGTGGCGTGATACTTATGTCGCGTACACACGGTCGGAATTTCCGACAACAAATGTTCGACGTGAGCTTGTTGTCGGAAATTCCGACCGTGTGTAGGCTCCATCGGACATTTGCTGTCGGAATTTCCGACAATAAATGTTTGAGAGCACGCTCTCAAATTTTCCGACAACAAAACTTGTTGTCGGAAATTCCAAGCGTGTGTACCGAATTCCGACGCACAAAATTCCACGCATGCTCGGAATCAAGCAGAGGAGCCGCACTGGCTATCAAACTTCATTTTTCTCGGCTCGTCGTATGTGTTGTACGTCACCGCGTTCTTGACGCTTGTAATTTCCGACAACATTTGTGCAACCGTGTGTATGCAAGACAAGTTTGAGCCAACATCCGCCAGAAAAAAATCCAGGATTTTGTTGTCGGAATGTCAGACAGATAGGGCTTATTTTTTACCAGTCAAATTTCAAAAAGACCATCAATTCTGATTTAAAAAATTCCCTTACTTTCAAGTATAAAATACACCCCTAAAATACCCCTTTTTTGGAAAGTAGACACCCCAAGGTGCTTCTGGCTGATCCAACGCTGTTCACAATTAGTGCACGGAGATCAGCAGAGGCAGAAAACACACAGCAGAGAGGTCCTACAATGCCGCTGTGCACTTCCGGGTCCATATGAAACCCAGCTGGTGGACCCAGAGCTGCACAGTGACACTGAGAGAAGTATGGTGTCAGCTGAACATGGGATCCCAGATGACAAAGACAATTGGGTGTGAATATAATAGAAAGAGCCGTTTGGCTTCTTTGCCCTGGGCATTGGATGACCTTGTCCCGGAACTGGAAATCCCCCAAATGGAACCCAGACAGGGAAAAAAAAAAACTAGAAAGGGGGTCTAACAACTTCCCACTCCAGAGGTAGTAAATGCAAATTCATGAGGCCCGGTCAGCAAAATTTTCTTCAAGCAGAGGTCCAACTCTCATGTATGAGCTATGACATTACAGTCCCCCTTTAGTCAGTGTCCCATGTCCCCTCTTCATATCTCCCCCTTTACATCACAGTCCCCCCTTTACATCAGTGTCCTCAGTCCCCGCTTCTCATCACAGTCCCCCCTTTACATCAGTGTTCTTAGCATAGGTGTGCGCAGCCGATTGCATTAGAGTGTACACCCCAAATGTATTAAAACATGGCTGGTGTTAGTAGGGCAGTGGACAGTGTCATTAGTTTTTTATTACTTTATTTTTTAATTATTTTTTACAGTGTTTTTTAGGACCCCCGTTGGAAGGCTTTGGTGAAATATCAGCAGGGGAATCTGCACGGCATGGGATTAGGGTGTGCCAAGGCACACCTGGCTACCCCCTGCGCACGCCTATGGTTCTTAGTCCTTCCCCTTCTAATCACAGTCCCCATTTTACATTAGTGTTCTTAGTCCCCCACCCCTCTCATCAGAGTCCTCCCTTTACATCAGTGTCCTCGGTTAACCTTTCTCGTCACAGTCCCCCCTTTACATCACAGTACCCCCTTTACATGAGTGTTCTTAATCCTCCCGTCTCATCAGAGCCCCCCCTATAAATCACTGTCTTCAAATCCCCCTTCTTATCACAGCCCCCTTTACATCAGTGTTCTTAGTCCTTCCCCTTCTCATCACAGTCCCCCCTTTACATCAGTGTCCTCAGTCCCCTCTTTACACTCCCCCCCCCTTTACATCAGTGTCCCTTCTCATCACAGTCCTCCCTTTACATGAGTATTCTTAATCCCCCCATCTCATCAGAGCCCCCCCCCTTTACATCAGTTTCTTCAAATCGCCCTTCTCATCACAGCCCCCCTTTACATCGATGTTCTTAGTCCTTCCCCTTCTAATCACAGCCCCCACTTTACATCAGTGTTCTTAGTCCTTCTCCTTCTAATCACAGTCCCCACTTTACATCAGTGTCCTTAGTTCCCCCATCTAATCACAGTCCCCCCTTTACATCAGTGTCCTCAGTCCTCTCTTCACATCCCCCCCCCCTTTACCTCACAGTACCCCCTTTACATCAGTGTCCTCGGTGTCCCTTCTCATCACAGTACCCCCTTACCATCAGTGTTCTTAGCACCGCCCACCTTAGACATCACAATCACCCCTTTTACATCAGTGTCCTCAGTCCCCTTCTTCAAATTCTACCCCCTTTACTTAATGGTCATCTCTTTACCTCAATGTCTTCAGCCCCCCTTCACATTAGAGCCCTCCCCTCAAATCACAGTCCCCTCTTCACATTGCCATCCCCATGAAGAAAATAATACAGGAGTAGCGGACCATAGTAAATAATAGTCCAATATTGTAATAAGGAGTAGAGCAGAACCTGGATTGGTGTCAAATATTCATTAGGTCTCTGGTCTCAGAAAGAGAACTGTGATGGAGAAGTGTCACAAAAACTTAATAACAGTGTAACAGCAACAGTGATTGTGGGTATATGTGGATGCAAAGGGAATGCACAGAGTGCGTCTCACCCATTTTTCTGAGAGGAACCCAGTGTCTTTTTTGAGGGGGTTTTCCGACATTGGGGGTCCAAGGGGACCGAGAACGTTGGTATAGGATCCTGCCAACCCAGGAGCTCTAGAAGGGGCATATTGAGGTCATGGAGGAATGTTGGAAGCTCCTCAGGAAACCGAAGTGTGAAAGAGCGGCTATTTTTGGTGGCAATCAATCATGAGGGGAAGCCCCATCTGTAGGTGACACCATCTGTTCTTAGTTGTTCAAGAAGGGTTTTTAGAGCTCTGCAGCAGTCTTGGGTCTCTTTGGAGAGGTCAGGGAAAATGTTAATGACGGCTCAGTCAAAGTCGATTCTTGGGGTGCTCCGCAGCTTGACCATAATGGTGTTCTTGTCTTCAAAGTAATGAAAGCGGCAGATAACATCCCTGGGTTGGTCAGTTGCAACATTGCGCGGTCTCAAAGCGCGGTGGACACGGTCAAATCTCAGAGACAGGGATACGGTCAGTGACAGGGTTGCCAAGAATTGTATTCAGGATACCCCAGATCGAGGGTTCGAGATCATTATCTCTGGTTGCCTCTGGCGAGCAAGTTATTTCTGCGATTGCGGTTTTCAAAGTCCTCACGTTTGTAGAGTGAGGGCAAATGCCAATTGAATAACTATCTCCTGCAATTCCTTAATGGCTGCCTCATGTGAGTCCTGGCGCTGCTCTGAGTCCTAAGTTCTGGCTAGCAGGTGTGACATGTCTGATCTCACTGCTGTGATTTCCTCTTTCCTTTGGATTTCTCTAAACTGTGGAACATACCTGCCAGTTCTTTTTTGATCCCATTCACCAGGGATGACATTTCTGAGCCAGCAGGGGATCCAGGGTCCTCCATGAGCTCCGAACAGCAGGAGGAGGCAGGAGAACTTTCCCGAACGGAAGCCGCGTGTGAGGAGGGAGACACAATCGATCTTGAGGTTCTGGCCTGCCCGCTCCGCATGTTAGGGCTGGATCTCTCTATGGCCAGGTCCTGCTTAATGGAGCATACGCAGGATAGCTGGGCAGTCAAACCTTTCCCGGATCTCTTGCCAAGTGTTGAGCGGGGTCCTGAGGCTTTAGACGGCATCGCTAGAGGATTTAAGACCGATGGCTGGACAGAGCTCTCCTCAGCCACGCCCCAATAATTTCCTGATAACACAGAGCCTATGGAGTCAGGCTGCACATGCTCAGTTTGGTTTGTATTGCTAGAGAGGTTTTTTATTCTTGGAAGGATGCATGTGATGAGCACAGGGCCAATCAGCACTGTCCAGTCAGAGGGTCGGGGGGTCTTGCAGTCTCATAGGACAATCAGAAAACTCCTCCCACAAGCTGTAACCAGTGCTTGGCTGGACAATGATATAAGTCACAAGACTGCTATATGCTGTGAAGAGGGAGTGGGGAGCGGGAGCCGAGTCTCCCGGCCTGTTTTACTAGACACAGACTGGGCAGCTTGGGAGCGAGCCTACACGGGTGCCCCCGGGGATAGTGGCTTTCCCTGAAGGCACTCCCCGAAGAGGGGGGGCCTAGAGTGCCAACGGGGGACCCCAGAAAAGGAGGATCGGGGCTGCTCTGTGCAAAACCATTACACAGAGCGTGGAAAGTATAACATGTTTGTTATTTTCAATGTAAAAAAAAGGAAGGTTTAACCTCTTCCGGACCGCCCCACGTACATATACTTCGTCAGGGCGGCCCAGCTGCGCAAAATGAGATTTCGTGCACAAGGTCTGGGGCAGGCGGCGCCGGCAACCTGATCCTGCTATGATTGGACACAATGGGAGCCAATCAGCGGGTCCGGCGCACCCAATGTTCGCCAGTGTTCTAACGAATAGTGCCCTCGCATGGGCAGAACGGAAGGGCACTGCAGCTGATTTCACGATCACCTGGCGTGACGTCACCATAGTGCATGCGCACATCGCATGAGGCTTTTTTCGACGGAAGATACCATTTGACAGGAACAATTGAATGTTATGCAAACAGCGGATGGACACCAGCGAGGCACAATATGACAAATACGGTGTCCCTCTGCTGTTCGCATTGCATTCAATTGTGGCCGTCAAATGGTATCTCCCTTCGAAAAAGCCTCCTACGTGGGCACTTTTCGACGGAGGGAACAAATCAACAGAACACTGGTACCCTGCGATCGTTCTCGAGTCTGATCTACCTATGTAAACAAGGCAGGTTGCCGTTCTGTCAGTGGGGAAGATGGAGATTTTGTGTTCCTGCTATGCAGGAACAGGTATCCATGTCTTCCCCCAGTCAAAGCACCTCCCCCGCAGTTAGAAAGCACTCCCAGGGAACACATTTAACCCTTTGATTGCCCCTGATGTTAACCCCTTCCCAGCCAGTGTCATTAGTACAGTGACAGTGCATTTGTTTTAGCACTGATCATTGTATTGGTGTCACTGGTTCCCAAAAAGTGTAATTTAGTGTCAGATTGTCTGCCGCAATGTCACAATTCTGGTAAAAATCAATGATCGCCGCCATTAGTAGTAAAAAAAAAAAAAAGTTCATAAATCTATCCCATAGTTGGTAGACACTATAACTTTTGTGCAAACCAATCGATATACACTTGTTGGGATTTTTTTTTTTTTTTTTTACCAAAAATATGTAGCAGAATACATATTGGCCAAAATTAATGAAAAAATTCGATTTTTTACATTTTTTTTTTGGATATGTTTTATAGCAGAAAGTAAAAAAATATTGTTTTTTGTTTTTTTTCAAAATTTACAATCTTTTTTTATTTATAGCGTAAATAATAACAACCGCAGAAATGATCAAATACCACTAAAAGAAAGCTCTATTTGTGGGAAAAGGGCATACATTTGATTTGGGTACAGCGTCGCACGACCGCGCAATTGTCAGTTAAAATAAGACAGTGCCGTATCGCAAAAAATGCCCTGGTCATGAAGGGGGGTAAAACATTCCAAAGTTGGAGTGATTAATATGACTTCAATGTTTATTTATTTTCAACAGACTATTTTATTTTACAGACTTCTCCTCTAGCGAGGAGGAAAAGATACAATGTATCTTTTGCTCTTCACAGAGGAGAAACAACACTGGGGCGGATCTCCACAGTAATGATCACTATGATTGGTTAATCGCAGTGATCACATGGTCAGGAACCGGTTCTCCTGGCTACCAATCATTAGAAGAAGACCCAGAGCTGTTGGTAACAGCTCAGTCTCGGTCCTGGTGATCGACCAGCACCAGCACAAGAGTGCATATATGTAGAAAGTAGACCAATGTGGATAGATTCACACAATATAAAGCACCTCATCCTGGGGTTATTGGAACAAGTAGAACAAAGGATGGGACTATAGAGGTGCAAGAAACAAACCAAAGAAAAATTTGCTGAGATAAAACTTTCAAAATGTATTATATATTTAAAACAGAGTCATATTTTTAAGAGACATAAGCTTAAACCTAAGGATATGGCTCATAAGTTTGTTTAAAGTGGCATAGCGTTGAATCCCGACATGTTTCGCCCTATGTATTGGGCTTCCTCAGGGGGTGCTATCCGCATGGGGTGTCAGCCTTCTAATAATAATAGAATATACAAACATGATACCGTAATTAGTACACAAAACATTTTTCATATATAATTATACAAATCATTTACATTTCATTGAACCATTATGTACATGTGTGCATATATAGGCCATCTGACATACTTACCCTGTATTTCTGAAATAGCACTTAGAATAAGGTCATACATTTATTAAAAAAACTTGATGAAGTGCTAAATCCACTGAACAGCCTACAGGTAGCTGCAGGAGGCAGACATGGACCAAACTAAGAAATAATAACAAACAAAACTAACACCAATGAATAATATCAAAAGATAGAGAGCATACAAGTACTACATTATTTCGGAAGAAAAAAAACACACTTACTTAGGTTAAGCTGTATATATGAATGACAGCGGGGGCAGGGATCACAAAGCAGGTTGGTTCAGATATACTAAAGGTAAAAACAGAGACACAAAAAGGAAAATACGCTTACCTAATGCCAAGCACCCCACCCCATGCGGATGGCATCCCCTGAGGAAGCCCAATACATAGGGCGAAACATGTCGGGATTCAATACTGTCGCTTGAAACAAATTTATGAGCCATATGCTAAGGTTTAAGCTCATGTCTTTTAAAAATATGACTCTGTTTTAAATATTGTACATAATACATTTTGAAAATTTTATCTCAACATATTTTTCTTTGGTTTGTTTCTTCACCGCTATAGTCCCATCCTTTGTTCTATTTGCTCCAAGAGTGCATATACAGTTGTGCTCATAAGTTTACATACCCTGGCAGCATTTATGATTTCTTGGCCATTTTTCAGAGAATATGAATAGCACAAAAACTTTTCTTTCATTCATGGTTAGTGTCTGGCAGAAACCATTTATTACCAATCAACGGTGTTTACTCTTTTTAATTTATAATGACAACAGAAACTACCCAAAATGACCCTGATCAAAAGTTTACATACCCCAGTTCTTAATACCATGTATTGCCCCCTTTAACTTCAATGGCAGCTTGAAGTGTTTTGTGGTATTTGTGGATGAGGCTCTTTATCTTCTCATATGGTAAAGCTGCCCATTCCTCTTGGCAAAAAGCCTCCAGTTCCTGTAAATTCTTGGGCTGTCTTGCATGTATGGCACGTTTGAGATCTCCCCAGAGTGGCTCAATGATATTGAGGTCAGGAGACTGAGATGGCCACTCCAGAACCTTCACTTTATTCTGCTGTAGCCAATGACAGGTTGACTTGGCCTTGTGTTTTGGATCATTGTCATCTTGGAATGTCCAAGTACGTCCCATGCGCAGCTTCCTGGCTGATGAACGCAAATGTTCCTCCAGTATTTTTTGATAACATACTGCATTCATCTTGCCATCAATTTTGACCAAATTTCTTGTGCTTTTGTAGCTCACACATTCCCAGAACATCAGCGTTCCACCTCCGTGTTTCACAGTAGGAATGGTGCACCTTTCATCATAGGCCTTGTTGACCCCTTTCAAATAAAGTGTTTATGGTTGTGGCCAAAAAGCTAAATTTTGATCTCATCACTCCAAATGACTTTGTTTCAGAAGGTTTGAGGCTTGTCTCTGTGCTGTTTGGCGTATTGTAAGCTGGATACTTTGTGGCATTTGCCTAGTAATGGCTTTCTTCTGCCAACTCGACCATGCAGCCCATCTTTCTTCAAGTGCCTCCTTATTGTGCATCTTGAAACAGCCACACCACATGTTTTCAGAGAGTCCTGTATTTCACCTGAAGTTATTTGTGGGTTTTTCTTTGCATCCCGAACAATTTTCCTGGCAGTTGTGGCTGAAATTTTAGTTGGTCTACCTGACCGTGGTTTGGTTTCAACAGAACCCCTCATTTTCCACTTCTTGATTAGAGTTTGAACACTGCTGATTGGCATTCTCAATTCCTTGGATATCTTTTTATATCCCTTTCCTGTTTTTTACAGTTTAACTACCTTTTCCCGCAGATCCTTTGACAATTCTTTTGCTTTCCCCATGACTCAGAATCCAGAAACATCAGTGCAGCACTGAGTGAAAGATGCAAGGGTCTGTCAGGAGTCCAGAAACTCATTGACCTTTTATACACACACACTAATTACAAGCAAACAGATCCCAGGTGAGGATGGTTACCTTTCATAGCCATTCAAACCCCTTTGTGTCAACTTGTGTGCATGTTATCAGGCCAAAATCACCAGGGTATGTAAACTTTTGATCAGGGTCATTTGGGTGGTTTCTGTTGTCATTATGATTTAAAAAGAGTAAACACAGTTGATTGATAATAAATGGCTTTAGCTAAACACTAACCATGAGTGAAAGAAACGTTTTTGTGTTATCATTTATATTCTCTGAAAAATGGCCAAGAAATCATAAATTCTGCCAGGGTATGTAAACTTATGGGTACAACTGTATGTGGCAGCCAATAAAGCCTACTCCCTGATTGCTGCATATATGTGTTAGACGGTCCTAAACGGGTTGTTGTTTTTTTTTAAATCTTTTTTTTTTTAAGCTAATAGAAACTTAAATCAATTTTCATTTGGAGCCAACAACCTATAAATCTGGTTCAAGCCTTCCATGTATCGAATGGCAGAATTACCTTCTTTTCCTAGAAAACTTTCATTTCTGGGGTAATTTTCTTGGCTGGCCCGGGGCTGTTAGTCTTCCACCCATCTTTCAGCGCAAACATTTGCTCTTTGAACTGCAGACCACAAACTATTGACTTCTACCACATTCTCTGGTTGCATAACATGGTGTGTCAGCCTTCACACAACAAGGAACGGGCCAGGATCAGGCCAAAAACGAGAGGTGCGCTGGGTAAATCCGCCACGCTTGTTGGTTCAGCGAGCAAATGATCTTATCAGCCGTCCAAATCAGCCTTGCTGTACAATGAGTGATGGGGAATATTTCTTTAATTAGGTTGTGTGGATTACTCGCTATCATAATTATTTCCTGATGTATCGAGTAAAATGCAAACATATGGGAGGGTGAAATGCACGAGGGGGGGGGGTTCGAGGGGATTGGAAGCGCGGGGGGTACATGGGGTCAGAAATTGCGTGTGCTCGGATCCTGAGTGATTTTACAGTATGTTTTTATTGGATCACGTTTACACCCTGAAGGGGTTTGCAAAAAACGAGACTCGAGTTAGGGGTGTAGTTAAAAACAAACAAAAAAAAAAACCTTCAACTTTTTCTTTTTTTTTTTCCTCTCTACTTCTGTGCCTTTGTCTATGTGTGTATGGAGGGGAACGTGGCGGAGCTCGCCTCTACGATCAAAACTTTTCATCATCGAACCCCTGCAAAATAAACCGGAGACATTGATGTATATTTTTATTTTGATTACAGTTGTAAGTTTTGCGGAGATTTTATATTCAGCCTTAAAGAAAACAGTTTTGGCAGAGGTGGAGGACGAGATACTGAGAGCTAACGGGAAGCAGATGTGAACTTCTCTAACAAAGAGAACTCTATTGTAAGTTCAGGGCTGTACTGGAGAACTGCTAAGTGGATTCATAATGCTGAGATAGCATGTATGGTGGAATTATTGCCAGAGATCGGTAATATCATCAGCACTTATTATACACAATATCATCCAAAATGTAACCTGCTTGTCCATCTAGAGACCGGTGACATCACTGAGAATGCAGCCTATCCATTCACTAGAGAGCGGTGACATCACTGAGAATGCAGCCTATCCATTCACTAGAGAGCGGTGACATCACTGAGAATGCAGCCTATCCATTCACTAGAGACCGGTGACATCACTGAGAATGCAACCTATCCATTCACTAGAGACCAGTGACATCACTGAGAATGCAGCCTATCCATTCACTAGAGACCGGTGACATCACTGAGAATGCAGCCTATCCATTCACTAGAGACCAGTGACATCACTGAGAATGCAGCCTATCCATTCACTAGAGACCAGTGACATCACTGAGAATGCAGCCTATCCATTCACTAGAGAGCGGTGACATCACTGAGAATGCAGCCTATCCATTCACTAGAGACCAGTGACATCACTGAGAAGACAGCCTATCCATTCACTAGAGAGCGGTGACATCACTGAGAATGCAGCCTATCCATTCACTAGAGACCGGTGACATCACTGAGAGTGCAGCCTATCCATTCACTAGAGGCCGATGACATCACTGAGAATGCAGCCTATCCATTCACTAGAGGCCGATGACATCACTGAGAATGCAGCCTATCCATTCACTAGAGACCAGTGACATCACTGAGAAGACAGCCTATCCATTCACTAGAGACCAGTGACATCACTGAGAAGACAGCCTATCCATTCACTAGAGACCAGTGACATCACTGAGAATGCAGCCTATCCATTCACTAGAGAGCGGTGACATCACTGAGAATGCAGCCTATCCATTCACTAGAGACCAGTGGCATCACTGAGAATGCAGCCTATCCATTCACTAGAGACCGGTGACATCACTGAGAATGCGGCCTATCCATTCACTAGAGACCGGTGACATCACTGAGAATGCGGCCTATCCATTCACTAGAGACCGGTGACATCACTGAGACTGTAGTAAGATGGCACTAGATTGAAGTTGGTGGTTCTGGTGGGATGTTAGAAACCGGCAATCCACTGTGCAAATTTGAAATTACAGCTTTGAGCAAAGTTATAATTTCCTAATTCACTTACGGCATCTCGCATGTCAGGTTTAGGAAACGACTTGAAGTATGTTAAACAAGATGACGAACTTGGCGGAGGAGATTTATGATCTCAGAAAATTAGCAGAACATTTTTACAAAAAGGGCATTTTCTAGTGGTCTCGGTGGACTTTAGATTAGTATAATGTGTGCTTACTTTGTAGAGCAGATCAATTGTTTCCCAGCAAATTGCTGTGCACCTCGTTCTCCTCGTTCTCCTCGTACTGAACACTACTCATCATTAATCATCAGCCCAACAGAAGGGACATGCTAATTAGCTGGACATACCACTAGGCATTCCAGAATATCCTGATTATATTTGGATAAACATGGATATACCACATGTAATATCATTTCATGCAGAATTGATATACGGTACATGTGTTTGATATCCTAGCTCCTGGTTTAAAATGGAACAAAACAGGCTTTTTATTATTATTATTCATTTTATTATAATTATTATTATTTTTATTATAACCCCATAACCCGGGCTCCCTTATCATATGGGCCTGAGATGTTCAGCAGGACCCCCACAGGCTAGGACAGGAACCACAGATCTAGGAGATGGTTGTCATAAGTGTGTAGCAAATGATTCTCTGGAGTTGAATGGAGTGTGGAACTTGAAAATATAGCAAAAAAGAGGGGTGATTGTTAGGCTCTTGAACCCATCATCACTGAAAATTTGTTGTGTAGGCCTGTGCAGAGGAACTTGCTGGACAGTCTACCACTAGGGGGGGTGCCACAAGTGCTGTGGGACTGGTTTTAATTGAAGCTACCCATACATCATGCCTGGCATTTATGAGCTCCTATTAACCTCTTAATCTGAAAATCCATGTGCAATTTATCCTGCTTTCTCTTTATATTCTAATTTGCAATGGTCTGGCTCCTCTATGATGAAGCCCCACTTAAGGGAAGAAAGGGATGATGTAACATTTTCAGCCTTAGTTCAGATATTATGACTACCTTATTGGCCTTCATTACCTGAAGCAGCTACTTAAGGCGTATGTAAACCCCAAATCTACCATTATATGTTTGGCATCAAGCCTCAAGTGTAAAAAATCTAGCAAGGTCCTAATTTCCTGTAGAGAACCTGACAACTCTGCCTCCACAGCAACGAAATCCCAAGCAGTGTTGTTGACTCTGCCTGAGTTCTTACCTGCTTGACTACAGAACACCCCGCTGATTACGTGTTGGAGATGAGGAGAGAGGTGTTCCCAAGTCCAGCAGCAAAGAACTGGATAGGTATTAAAACACTGCTTGGGATTTCCTTGTCAGCTCACTACAGGAATTTAGGAGCTCTCTGGAAGATCAACGGGTATTCTTCTATACTTGCATTTTTTTAAGCCAATTATGTGAAGCAAAGGGCGGTGGTACTGGTTGTAGATTGATACCACAAGTCATTGGAGGACTGTGAAAAATGAATGCAGTGCAAGGCATAAGGAACGTGTTTTGCCGTGTACACACAAGCCGCTTTTCCGTCGGAACAAACTTGAATGGTTTTTCCGACGGAATTCCACTCAAGCTTGGCTTGCATACACACGGTCACACAAAAGTTCTCTGAACTTTCGACCGTCAAAAACGTGGTGACGTACAACACTACGACAAGCCAAGAAAATGAATTTCATTGTTTCCGAGCATGCATAGGAATTTTGCGCGTTGAAATTTGTACAGACGAGCGCATTTTCCGATAGGAACTTTTTCCGACCGAAAAAATGAGAACCTGCTCTCAATCTTTTGCTGGCGGGAATTCCGCCAGCAAAAGTCCGATGGAGCATACACACGGTCGCCTTTTCCGACCAAAAGCTCTCATCGGTCTTTTGCTGGCCGAATTTCCGATCGTGTGTACGCGGCATAAGAGGTCATTTCTTTAGAGCTGGGAAGAAAATAAGCAATGATACAGGAGAGCAAAGATAGGAAAGGAGGAAAGAAAATGAAAGAATTGGAAAAATGGAGAGGACAAGAAAAAGAAAGGGAGAAATGCAAAGGAAAGGAAGAGGAAAGGGGAAAAGGAAAGGACGAGGAAATGAAAAGGAAAGGGGGAAAGGAAAGGAAGAGAAAAGGGGGAAAGGAAAGGAAATGAAAGGGGAAAAGGAAAGGACGAGGAAATGAAAAGGAAAGGGGGAGGAAAGGGGGAGGAAAGGGGGAATAAAAAAGAAAGGAAAGGAAATGAATGTGTGAGGAAAGGGGAAAAGCAAAGGAAAGGAAAGGAAAGAAAGAGGAAATAAAAGGAAAGGAAAGGAAGAGTAAAAGGGAAAGGAAAGGAAAGGGGTAGAAGGAAAGGACGAGGAAATGAAAAGGAAAGGGGGAAAGGAAAGGAAAGGAAAGAATAGGAAAGGAAAGGGGAAAAGGAAAGGACGAGGAAATGAAAAGGAAAGGGGGAAAGGAAAGGAAAGGAAGAGGAAAGGGGGAAAGGAAAGGAAGAGGAAAGGAAAGGGAAGGGAAGGGAAGGGAAAGGAAAGGAAAGGAAAGCAAATTAAAAGGAAAGGAAAGGAAAGGAAAGGAAAGGAAAGGAAAGGAAAGGAAAGGAAAGGAAAGGAAAGGAAAGAATAAAAAAGAAAGGAAAGGAAATGAATAGGTGAGGAAAGGGTGAAAGGAAAGGAATGAAAAGGAAATGAAAGGAATGAAAAGGAAAGGGGGAATGAAAAGGAAAGGAAAGGAGGGAATAAAAAGCAAAGGATAAGGAAAGGAAAGAAATGGATGAGGAAAGGGGGAAAGGAAAAGAAAAGAAGAGGAAATGAAAGGAAAGAAAATGAAAGGAAAGTAAGGGGAAAGAGGAAATGAAGAGGAAAGAAAAGGATGAATAAAAAGGAAATGAAGAGGAAAAGAAAGGAAAGGCAAGGAAGAGGAAAGGAAAGGAAAATAATGGGAAGGAAAATAATGGAAAGGAAGAGGAAAATGGAAATAAAAAGGAAAAGAAGAGGAAAGGAAAAGGAAGAGGAAAGGAAAAGTAGCTATCCATTCTGACCTCCTCAAGTTTTGAGCTTCCAGACTTTTAGCACCTTCGAGTGTCCGTTTTACTCATTCTACCCTCGAGTTAGTTTAGTTGGAAAGAACTCTATAAACTCTAACAGACAAATGCCATATGGATGGCCTTGAGCTACTTTTCAAGGTCAAACGTAATCTTGTCTGTTCATTAAGTCGCTTGGCCATGTCCAAAATGTCAGCACTTGTTAAGGTTATATCTTAGGTATATCCATTGCTTATGTATGTCTCTAATTTGGAGACCTTCTAATGAATGGTACACTTTCCACGATTAACCACATCCATTTATCTTTTATTTCATTTTTCCCGAATGTTTCAGAAGTACAAGCTCTTTAATTGGTCATTATGGGGGAACCTCAATCCCCATACAAAACGAGGCAGAACAAATTATTACCATCTTATCAGCACTTACCCATTGAACAGGCTTTTTCCCAGCACAGTCTGGAGTCTAGGCCTAGTGATGTATGTTTTCATAGTATTGTTTCATTAACTGGCTGCACTGTAACGCACAGGTCACCGGTAATTTATAACACCATTCGTCAAATGTACGCAGTGTCGGGTTACCCTAACCGTTCATCTAGGGGATGATTGTACATTAAATGTTCAAACTATAATGTACAGGTGCAAATAATCACCAAGGTCTTAATGATTTAGGCAATTTGAGAATGTGATGCTGAACCGAAATCACAATTTTTCAAAGTGGTTTCTATTTAAGTGGCCATTTTCTGTGAATATTTACAACTTCGCCTTATAGGGGCTGTTATTTTTGGATTGCATGACTACCGCGGCACGGACTTCTTGGACCATTTTAGGGTAAAAGGACTAACGGGGAGTTTCCCCCCCCCACTCCTGTATCGTACCAGGAGGGGATTAACTTGTTCCAACATTTATTTAACAGTCACAGAGCGTTTCATCAATCAAGATTTTATCAGTTTGGTTGGGCCTTGAACTTTGTTATGAGAGCTATTTCGGGAATGAGGGGTTTGTAAGGTAACGTCTATGTTTTATCCGTGCTGAAGAAAAGCTTTCTTTTCTTTTTTTTTTTACTTCTCCTCTACAAATTCCACGGAAAATAACTTGCTATTATTTGATTACAAAAATTCAGATTTTAATGGAATTGTTTGTTTTTATAATTTCAATTTGGAAGTATCAAGTTTGTCAACAAATTCTCAGAAATAAGGCTCGAAGAAGTGTGTGTTTTGGCTCACAAATATCTAAGTATCTATTTCAAGAACATTTTGAGCAATAGTTGGTACAATTTTGGCACAAGCTTCTGTTAAATTGATGGAATACTCTTAAGCTTGTCAATGATCACTTCGCTAGATAATCCTAAAGCCGCGTACACATGATCGGACTTTCCGAGGGGAAATGTTGGATGTGAGCTTGTTGGCGGAAAGTCCGACCGCGTGTATGCTCCATCGGACAATTGTTGTCAAATGTTGGCTAGCATGTCCTCAAATTTCCCGCCAACAAATGTTTGTTGTCGGATTGTCCGATCGTGTGTGTACACAAGTCCGTCGGACAAAAGTCCAAAGTATAAACACGCATGCTTGGAAGCAAGGACGAGCCGGAAGCGGTCGGTCTTGTAAACTAGCGCTCGTAATGGAGACTTAACATTTGTGACGCGGCAAATTTTGAAATCTCCAAATGCAGCGCACAATTCTCTTCTTCTTTAATGGGATAATAATGAAGCTGCTTTGCTGGTGATACTGATGGAGTTATTGCAAACGAAGTTTCAAAGGCTT